>JANAVB010020598.1:600000-921728 GCA_029216955.1 Iris pallida | reverse complement strand
CCACGGCCTGACCGCCCACCAACTGCGAGCTAAGTCTAGCAACTGTAGGCGTACCACCCCACCTTCTCATTCTCAGGTGTCCTAGCTGCTTCCAGAACCACCTCGGTATCCTGAAGCCAAGCATCCGTGGCAATCGCATCTTCGCTGTCGTCAAAGAATGGAGGGTTCAAGCGCTTGAAGCTGTTGGCCGCACTGTTCCCTGGATGACCGCCTCTGGTCAAAGCATCTGCCACTACCTGGTGCAAGGCGTCTCCTCTACGATCCTGGGAAGCTATCAAGGTCCTGATGAGACCTACCAAGGTGCCATCGTCAGGCTCGACGGGCTGGACGGGCCGGATTGGTGGTTCTCCTCCGGTAGGTACAACTCTGGAGGCTACTTCGGAATGCTGGGCTTGATCTCCGGGTTGCTGCTGGTCCACGGGAAGTGCTCCACCTTGCTGATCGGCAGGGTCAGGTACAGTGCTGCTGAAGAAGACGACACAGGAAACAATAAGGAAGGACCAGGACAGATCAACGATACAAGCATGTGATCATGTCAAGATTCTCAGGGATTTGGAGATACGAGTAGAGATCAAGGAAGAATACTGATTGAGACATCTATCCGGTAAACCCTCACATATCTTGATTTACAAGACCTGCATGGGCTGCCACTTAAACCATGTGACGCTCCAGAACCAGAATACTGGAGAGCGGGGACGAACATAGCCAGCTACGTATATTGAAATGGAATCCACCCGTTATACGGTCATGGTTGTCTAGATATGAGGGTTTACTAGAAGCCAACGGTCCCTTAAGGTCAAGCCTATTGTCTCAATCTCAAGCAAGTAATATAATTACAAGATGTTAGACCACCAAATATACAATAAAAGACGTCCCAAATATTACATATTCAGCTGATCATGAAGCTAGTCATACAAAATACGAGGACTAGCAAGAGTTAAGTCATACATGATCAATCCTAGAATTTGTTAATCATGTTACAGCCCGTAGGCAGACAGTAAGTAAAGATGCATCGAGCTAACAGGTGCTCGTCGGCTAAACGCCTCAAAAGAATAAATTTACAATGTAGTGGGTAAAACAAAATGGAAAACCACTCGTAGCCCGGGTTCCTTCTAGTCGCCACCATTGGACTGGAAGTTCGGTAGATCCTCGGGTGCTGCTCCAAAATCTGGCCACACAAAACCAGCTGGGTCAAACTCCAGAAAGAACAAATGCCACAAAGGAGGCCACAAAATAAGAACAAAAGCCAGCATATCAGAACATAAAAAAATGGAGAAAAGTACAAGTAATAAAGAGTACAGCAGGACAATGAACGACTAGGGACGTGGAACCGTTCCGGGAGCCAGGTTACAATCCGTAAACCAAACAAGGACCGGGGTCGTAACCCTTCGCCTGAATAGCACTTTGTCTCTACCCATTTATTGTTAAGATAAGTAAAACAATCATGTTCAGGAGTACCAGGTACTGGGACTATACGAGACTTAAACAAGGCTGGACACCATCCATTCACAAGCGGCCAAGCAATACTACGGCTTACTACTTAACTAACTAGGGTTATCACAAGCCTAGTTACTAGCAAGATGCAAACGAGAAATTCCCAGTCCCAAGCCCTGCAGACTATCCAGTTATCCTTCCGCGGGTTGAGAGTATGGTTGGGTACATCGCCCAGGAGACGATATACCCTTAGGTGACTTAGAGGGTGCAACACATGGCAGTGTGCTGGAAATGTGCCCTACTCGTCGGCAGGCTACAAGTCCATTTAAAGTGCCCTGATAACGAGATCGCCTGTGACTGAAAATTCTTCATGAACTATAGTTTGATCTAGTCATTAGCCTAACCCATATTCAGTGTGAATCCCTGACCGTGGTAACCAGGGAGTCACATCCTAGACATGATACGAGACAAGACAAGTGGATTGCACAAGGCAGTAAGAATAAACACCCACGGCGTCAGAGTTGATTATACGAGTCAAGTTAGCCATCGCAACAGCATCAAGTCAAGTCAAGTTACAAGTTACAGGTGTACAATTTACAAGTCAGGAGTACGCCGCCACGGGCCACTATCAAGAAGATCAGAAAGTACTAGAATCATACTTCACAAAAATTATGAAAAACCGTACTAATCATAAGCGAAACACCAAAAATCGTACCAGATCGTGTTGGATCGAGACAGTCGTGTTGTGTGGAACAAAATCTCAAAACTCCAATCCACAAAAGAGAAGCCAAGTTCGAGGAAATAAAACCAAACCATCATAGGCAAGTGGGTTACGCAGGGGGTCAGACTGCGCAGGGGATGGACTGCGCAGGGGATGGACTGCGCTGGGTCGGGTTGCGCTGAGAGCAGGTTGCGCTGGGAGCAGGTTGCGCTGGGTCAAGCCGCGCAGGGGGTGAGCTGCGCCGGAATTGGATTGCGCAGGAGCGAGCTGCGCTAGGGACGGTTTGCGCTGAGGTCAAGCGCGCAGGGTTGAGTTGCGCTGAGAGCAGGTTGCGCTAGCGAGCGAGCGGCGCAGCAATCAAGTGCGCCAATGAGAGGAAGGCGCTGGAACTAAGAAGCGCCAGCGCAAGTCAGCCCAGCGCAAGGCGCTGGCCGAAGAGTTGCGCAGTCCGGCCTTGCGCTAAAGAGCGCAGGCCGAGGGTCATCTTCTCCATCAAGCCGAGAGGAAGACCCCAAGAACCCTAAATTTCAAATCTTCATAACTTAGCCAAAACAAAACCAAATTTGGATTTTCAAAGTTCTAACTTGTGTAAAATTGAATTCTCTTCCACATGGAAGCCTCAAAACAAGGAAAAATCTAAGTTTAATAGACCAAAACCAAGAAAAAATGAAAATGGTTAAAACTTAGATCTAGAAAAATGGAAGCTCCAAATCACAAAAGGCCAAGTTCTAATGTTGTTCACCATGGCCTAATCTAGCTAATAGACAAATAAAATTGGGTCCTTATGTGGTGGCAAGGTGCACTTGCCTATGGTGTTGGTGTTGTGTGGAGGAAAGAAGAAGATGAAGAAATTAATGGAAGTTATGAGGAGAGAGAAAGTTAAGTAGAGTTTTAGTGAGGGATGATATGTTGTGTTGAGGGTGGAGGTTTTGCTAAGGGTGTTCCAATGCATACTAAATAAAACCAAACCAATTTCTTCTCCACAAAATAAAACCAAGCCAGATCCAAAACCCGTTTTACGAGAAAACCAAAATTCGCAAGTTAAGCCAAAACACAATTACAGGCCATAATCTGAGAAAATAAAATATATGTCCAAAATACATATATGCCTAATTAAAATACGTATTCCGAAATACGGACGTTACATGCTACCGACTCTTCGCGCTCACTCGAGTTCGTTTGCACGATTATTTCGTACCTACTCAACTCGTTTTGAACAATTTTTGCACCGACTTAACTCAATTCTGACTGAGTCAACTATTTTCTCAATACAACATTCCCTCGCTATGCTTGGCCTATCGTTCGGCTTACACTTAAAATCTTCGTCCGACCTATCATCCATAGGCACGACTTCGCGCATAATCATTCAACTCAATTTATCGAAGCGTACTTGCATCGCCTTCTATCGAGTCATTCCCACTCGAGTCTCGGTACTACTCCGTCCCTTGAGGACAAACTTATTGTAACAACACAATCGTCTCGATGCATTCTATTACAAGTCACCAAACGGCTTAACATAGCTAACACTAAGTGGTATTGCATATACCACTCAAAAATCGAGCCTATCGTTATCGATACAATGCTTCACTATACTGATCGCACAAGTGGTGTTGCATATACCACTCGAAATTGAGTCATTACTCGACATCACACTCCGCATCGATTCGACGTTTATTTCAAGTTAACTATTTCGTGGCGATCTTTTCCGATCCCAGCTCTAGCGTTCACTTACTCGAGTTGGCACAACAACTGGACCAACATGATAGTCGTTCGTCCAAGTTTGACATTCATTCAAATCTAACTGTACCTTGGCGATCATATCGATCATAATGTAACATTCGCTAACTCAAGGCTCAATGCGACATTTGACCAACATATATGTTCGTCTACTCAAATTCGACTAGCGACCAACTCTATTCGTTCAAATTGCTCCACGATTTCTCAATTCTATCATTGTAACTCGTGCAATGATTCCTTTTCGATACTCAAAGCCACTACTCGAATCCGTTCAACGCGTGTGATATCCATTTGCGTAATCATACCCAATATAACATCTCGTAGCTCAACTTATTATACCGACGCAACAATTCACGTGACGCGCTACACCAACGCAACAAAACATTGTACATGGTGCAACGAATAATTCGTAACATTACACCATCTGTTCAGCATGTTCGCTATCCATTTGCTTGGCCACATAACACGTATCACCTCATATATCGACTCGTTGCACTTCGTGCAACCAACACACTCTTCGTACTTCGTGCGACCAATAATACGTATCTCATTGCACTTCATGCAACCAATATTACCATATTCGTTGCGCTTCGTGCAACCAACGACTCGTAACTTTATTGCACTTCGGGAAACCAACATTTCATAACTCATTGCACTTCGTGCAACCAACATTCTCCGATGGCACTCGGAGATAGCGTGATAGTCACAACATACTTGTGGCAGACGTACGCACTTAATATAGACTTATTGTATGGAACATCCAATGTAGCATCAAGTAGATCCATGAGCCATACGATTGAGGAAACAACTTAGAGTCAACTGATTTCGATAGCGAAGCAACTGAGGGTCAAAGATATTCGTTTACGGTCCAAAGGATGGAACCGCTCTGATACCAACTTGTCACGCCCCGACCCAAGAAATTGCTCGTCCTCACTAGATTTCATCCGAATTATCGTCCTCGCTGGGGCGTGATGCCGCACGAGTCTGGAGTTGTGCTCGTGCAAGGCAAGATAACAGGTTCACATAAGTTTATCTCAAATTGATAGCATAAGCAGCAGAAGAAAACAGAGTATACAATAAGAATCTCTTTTATTAATATTGAACTGAAGGTTACAAAGGCTTGAATAGTCCAACTGAATATGCCAACTGGCTACAACGCTCATGATCTCTAGGTCATAAAGGATTACATTGTTCCATACATTATGTCTCTTTATAGCCAACAAGTAGTCTTCGGCCGAATATCTCTATGTTGCAAGTCCGAACGTCAATGCGGTAGCTCCTCTTGAAACTCTAAGGACTTCATGCCTCGACGCATCCAAGCCAAGCCCTATCCCGAGCCAAAAATATCCTGAACCAGCAAACAAACTAGTGGAGATTAGTGCTTTCGTCCTTGCTGCACTGATCAAGACGAAATCGCACCCAAACCAACACTAAGTACATTTAGTGAAAATGGGCATTTTAATTTGGTGATCTTTCTATTTAGCCTTAGGATCAGTTTCATGACAATATTTAAGCATAACAACGGAACATAAATGTGTTCGATATCGTGTCTCTGCAGCAGATACAGTTAGACATAATATAAACATAAGCAAAGTGATCGTTCCTATCTCCATCTCGTTTCGCTTAGCCTGCAATCGTTAGAAATATGCATAACCAACCATACAATTACCGTAGCCAACCCATCAACTTAGACATATGCATAAGGGTGGCAGGCCCTGCGCCTGCACCCAATTCTAATCTCAGTCTACCGGTCCTATCTATATGAAGGTCATGGTGTTTCGCACCGTAATGGACTAGGCATCTTTATGTGTAAGCCTATGATCGCTCCAGTACGGGTTGCTAGCCAAGGATCTGAAGGATCCCAAACTTACTGATATTATAGCTTATCACAACACTGGCCGGTCGCAACCCGTCCTAATGATATGCACCATAAATACCATACATAATTTTCTCCTAGGCGGAACGGTCCTGGTGCCCCGGTCGTAACCGTTCGAGGGAAGCCGCACCCATGCACGGGCCATCCGAGTCTATTGACCATGCAATATGTACCAGAGCAAATAAGTCATATCATTTCCAACCAATCTCACATTCCATAAACATAATCCGCCATCTCTATCTCAAGTTCCATCGACATTATACCCCAACACATCCGTATTGATGCACGACACCCAACGGCTTAACACTTCTCGTATCTTATACCCAACACGTTCCATTCATAAGTTATTCGTATAACGGAAATTCCATAGCAATTGTGCCACAACTGCATACCTCGATGCACGAAGTATATCTTTCAATGTTACGACAGGTTCCGCGATATTGCACCACAACTTGTACTATTTTGCTTACTTAGTCATTTTGTAGCTTCCATGCGTAAGGACACGTTTAACGCCATAATTAGTATTCTAGGCCTAGTGTCCAATGTTCTCAGACTCGTATACGTGATGCCATCTCGATCACCTTTCAATATTCTATCACCACCGTCCTAACCGCTACCCGTACATTTGATGCACGTCGCTTCAATTGTTCAATGTTCCATGTTCTATCTTAATGTTTGACACACACTAAGACCTTTAACCGTTCGAGCCATGCTCGCTAACTTGATAGCAACTTACGCATACAGATACATTTTATTAGACTGAAGGAGTACGAAGAGAGTCAAGAACCCCCCATCTTAAGCCGATACGCCTTATCGTCTCGCCGAGCTAATATGGCTCGATTCCATAACTTGGTTGCACGCTAACCTCCTGACTTACCCATCCGTTGGACTATTCGACTGATTTGGCCTACCGTACCCATGCCTTAGTTTGATGCAAGGCGACAATTTGGTTTTGCAGACACTTTAGTAAATAAGGCAAAATACCGACCTCTTATCGTCCAGCGTAAAAGCATAGCCTGCACACCAGATCAACCGAAGTCAATACTTTGTTCCAACCGGACTTATGCTTGTATCGTTTTGACTTATAGATTCGAATCGACTCAAGCTTTTTTTGGGCTAACGTAACTCTTGTATCGATTTGCATCGATACTTTATCGGGTCAACGCAACTCTTCGAGTCAGCGACTCATCGTAATGTACCGTACGGAGGAACATTACATACTTATGATAGCCTTTGGGTGCCATCGAAATTGAAATGAGAAAGAAATTAGATTGTCACGACCCGTTACCCAAATTGTTGGGCCGGCCGAGCCATGTCCAGCCTACGCTTGTTAAAGCGTAGTAAGCTGTTCTAAGAATAGACAATAAAGGATCTAAGCAGCTAACAGTTCTAAAATCACATTTAAGGTTCATCACAACACAACTCTATAAGCGAAGGTAACATAAGCACAGACTTAATAATATACTTTATAAGTATCTAACTGGAGAAAAGTCCAGTATCCGAATATAAGTTCAAAACAAGTCTAAGTCTCAAAATACATGAAAGAAATATCTAAGCAAGGTTCCCCGCTGGGGCCTCTTCTGGACCTAAGGCCAGGTCCTCAATGCAGTACCATAATATGTAACACATAGCATTTCCTTCTCGAAAAGTGAACCTACAACGTTATCTTGTTAGGACGGGAGCAAGTACAACCTCTACAACTAAAGTACTGAATATATATGAAAGAGATGTACAACAAGAATATGGTGTGATAAGTCTATAAACAGGAAATACTTGGAAATATGGCCTCATGGTACAACTGGGATCACAGTATCATAGTAACATAGGGAACATGGCATATCTGAAATTATGGTATCTCATAATCTATCATGGCAAGGACACATATATCATAGAGACAGATGCATATATATTTAAAACTGTAGCAGGTACGTGATCGTCAATGGGTGTACAATGTGCAGGGACACATAATAAAATGTACTTTCGTACAAGTGATAAGGCGATAGATGTACATACGCACAAATCCGCTTTGAGATAAGGCCTACGGTGCAGTATTCATATAAAATAACTTTGCTCGGTACATACGTACGGAGAAGGGGGTCGTGATCACGTACTCAATTATCAGTTTCCCCATAAACCAGATTCTAACATGTGAGAGATACGAGAACAGTAAAAACATGTGAGAGATACGAGAATGGTATAAAACATGTGAAAGATACTGGGAGTAGTATAAGCATGGTAGGTACTGATAGCAGTATAAAGCATAGTAAACATGTACTAAGAACCAGTAAGAAGCATGTGAAGATATAAGAACTGTCCTAAGCATGGCAGGTACTGAAAGTAATACAACATGTGAAGATTTAACTTGCTATCTCAAGGATCAGTATTTTAACAGGGTTAATACATGTTCTAGCATTAAAAGACAGTAAATAAGTTTGTAGATGTACTTGCCTCGAGCAAAGGAATACTAGTACGAATATAGATGTCCAGTGTCCTGTCAATAATGATATACAAACTCAGCCTCTAAGTTATGATTAAGATTACATTAGTGGTGTGACACGACTCCTAACTGAATACTAGCCAAGTGGGGACCTAGCATTAAAGTATAATGTGGAGTGCCACTATATCCAAACTAATTTTCTAGGGTCTTTACACTAGTGCGGGGTGAGGTCCAATACGTCTATAACTCAAAACAACACAAAACTTGCAAGTCGTAACTATTCAATAAATAATCAAACTGTACACTGAGTTCCAACAATATTTGAGATAGACAAAAAGCTCAATTTTACATAAAATAAAGTAAAATAATCCTTGTTAATTATATAAATTTATACTAATTTTTCTGGAATTTATAAACCTTCATAAATATTTATTAAAAATCAGCAAACACATGTATCCTGAAAATGAGTTTTGTTTTTCTATTTTATAAAATACTAAAGTACTTATTAAATACTAGAAAAATTATAATAAATTAGCTAAATTAACATAGTATTTAAATACAATTTTTTCCAAATTTTTACAGCAATTAAAATATATAAAAATTCAAAAACAGAAAGTAACAATTTCTGGAAAAATAATTAATTACAATTAAGGATAATACAAAAGCAAATCTACAGATGTTGTCGTGATAAAATAAATGTCATCAACGTGTCCAGAATGGTCAAATTAGCTAGGATAGCCTACCCATAAGTCCAATTTAGACACAGGAGCAAAACGATAATTTTGGGTCAAAATGATGCCCGCCGTTGGACACACTTTGCACCGAAAAATGTGTCGAAATAAAAGTCTAGAAAACCTAGCAAATTATATGTCCACAAATCCAGAATGATGATACGAACCCAACGGTATGTCCGAAATAGGATTCCGATGTGCCGATCTCAAAATGACACGTTGACGCGGACATTTAGAATCCGGTTTGCACGAAAATGCGTGCCGGAGCAAATTGTAGGACCGATTGTAGGAACGAGTTGTAAAGCACAATACTCTAGATGGGTGGTGAATAGAGTAGGCAGCAGAAATTAACTATTTAAAAATGTTAGTAACAAGATCACAGATAATATATCACAGATATGTAAATGAAAAGTAGAGAGTAGAGAGCAAACGCAAACACAAGGATGTATACTAGTTTCCCTCTTGTGAGGACTAGTCCAGTCGGAAGAACTCTAGCTTTTAGTTGAATCCACTATAGAAAATCACCACAAGTTTTCATCCGAAGTTCTTGCAACTTCTACAACGCGAGCTTTGATCCGAAGTACTCGACCAACTTCAATTATGAAGTGTGTAACTTCAATCAAGCCTCCGATTACAATCACTCTGAAACTTCTAGACCGTACCGTACTGGCAAATCGACTAAAGGATTGTAACTGGCTTGGGATTTGAAAATGAATAGCTCAGAATACTTTGGAAGAAGTAGTAGGCTTATAGAGAAGAGATATGAAAGTGAATGAGTGAATTGAAATGATCGAAATCCTTCTCTATTTATAGTTTTTCCAAAGGCAGAATTCTGACAGAATTCGGGCAGAACTCTAAGAGAAAATCTCGTTGGGATCCGTAACTGCAGGAAGACCAAGTTCAAAAAGCAACGTTCACTAACCGAACTCTGGCCGAACTCTGGCCGAATTCAGGCCGAGTTCTGTTGGAGTTCTGTCAGGGTTTTTGCAAATTAGTTTTGGGCTTTTTGAAAAGTCAAACAGTTAGGAAGTAGTTTGGGCTTTTGTAAGTAGGCTTATTTTCAAAATGAAAGGGTATTTTGAAAACATTTCTTGGGTACCCTATTTGCCAGTACGATGCAGTGTACATCGTATTCCTAGACTCAATAAATATAAAAATACATTGATAAAATAGGAAAACCAAGAGCCCTTTGATGACGCCTTTCTTCAAATATTTGAGCAGACTTAAAGATGCTTTTTTTCTTGACGGCGGTCGTCCAAAGATAAACAGATCTGAAAATCTGAATACCTTTCGGGAGCTTCGCCCCCGAACCCCTGATGGGGGGCGCTGCCCCCTCGACCCCTGTCCGCTGACCGGGCAGCGGAACCCCCGATGCGAGGCCCCGGATAGGTCGTTAGGCGGTTCAGAGAAATCTTCTTGTATGACGCCGTCTTTGGCCCATCAATAATTTTTTTTGCATATGTCCTGGTTTGACAAAGCTTGATCATGCTTATTGCATGTCTACAAATACATGTTAGACAAACAAAACAATGATACAAGCATAGCAATATTGACAATGCTAATAGTAGGACAACGCTAAGTTTAAGTAGCATGATAGTGATTACATAAATATTAGTGATGTCATTATAGTAAACTTAATTGATTAGCCATATTCAAAAACATGATAATCATTGGGCTAACAATCTCCCCCTTTTTGATTATGGCAAATCCTTTAAGTTTAATATATATACAATATGCATGTATCACTAATAAACATAATACTAGAATATTGTATGCTGACTTAAACTTATTTCTTCCCCTTTGACATGATCAAAAATAAGCTCCCCCGTAATTAGAGCTAAAATAAACTCAAGCATAAATAAAGGAGGAAAGCACAAATAATCATGATCAAGGATTAGGAGAACAGTGTAACGACAAGTTTAGAAAATTGCATAACTAAAGCATAAAAAAAACTTATCAAAAATAGTTGGTTGAACTTAAAAACATTAAAATCAATCAATACATAGTTTACCACTAGATATCCGAAAATGAAATATGTTTTGAATGTCATTTGACCAAAAAAAAATCTATCAATATAGTAAAAATCAATCATTGGTCATAAATAAATCATGAGGAATAAAAATTCGCAGATCTAGTATATACCAAAAAAAAGAATATAGATACTTTTAACAATGATCACAAAAAAATATGATTCATAATTTGCCCATATAAATTAGTGAATCAATTCCATAAGAGTATAATCATTGAAAAGAAATCAAAATATGTATACTAGGATCTATGCAAAATCTATGCCAAAGTTCATGCATTTGAATTCATTACCTTAGCATGATATATGAATATCCATTAGATAAACATGAAGGCAATGAAGACAAAATACTTGAGAAAGAAAAATTCAGTCGACTTGAATGCTCCCCCACAAAATAGATCAGTCTAAATATAGATATCATGAACTTTGAGATAAAATCACAATAAGAAATGCCAAATCAGTTAAACTTAATCAAATAAGGATAATTAAATATATTTGGCAAGATAACTTTTAGAAACTCAAATGAGAGAATTAAAAATAAATAATAATAATCATATATTCTCTCATCCAATACAAATCTAAATATCATGAACAACTCAACAAGATATTTAAGGTAAAAGAATATATGTCAATGATGAACTAGCTATATCACATATTAAGGGCATAAAATAATTGAAACAATTAGTTTGCTCCCCCTTAAAATATGCGTATATAGTTCAAAAAAATTTATATGCATAAATAGATAAAAGAAATAATCACAAGATCTAAGGGATATCCAAGATATGCATTTTTTCTTTCCTTTGATCAAATGCATATAAAGTTCCAAAAATAAATATCTTTAGGCAAAAAGAAATATCCAATAAATAAATGCTTAAAGATTAATAAACAAAATATATATCTCCAATATATATATAAAGAAATATTTCAAGACATTAAAAGATTTTGAAAACTGTCTTTAATAATAACATTTGAGTACCGGACAGATTCAATAAATCAAAAAGAAATCAAAAAACTTTTCAAAAAAAAGTGGAATTTATTACGAAAAACTGTCTTAGTAAATGTTCGAATGCGTCCATTTAGTCCTCAGACTGAAAGCTAGCGATTCGAATCACAAAAAATTTTAATAAAAGAATCCATAAATCATAAATAAATCCATTTGAACAAATAAACATAACTAGATAGATGTTCAAAGAAAAATATTCTAGATATATGGCATGTCAAGGGGATAATTGATTTGAAACAATTAACTCCTCCACCTTTACATGGCTATATCCAAAAATAATAGTATAGATAAAATTTAAAATAAAATTTAGAGACATATTTTCGAAAGTAGGAAACTAATTCAAAAATATTAGGTCTTCTTATCAAAGTTCATTTCTTCCCTTTTAAAGCCTTAGCACGGTGTTCACTGACAACCGTAGGGTTAAAGAAAAGAAACGCTTTGAGAAAGAGATTCAATTTGTATGACTTCTTCCCGCAAAGAATTACTGTTAGACAGTAAGTAACTTGAATAAGAAGATAATAAAATAAAGCTAAAAAACATGAATATTACGAATATTACACAAGCTAAAGATGAAATCACAATACCATAATATTCAATGAGTAGTCACGAATACGAAAAAATAATCATCTTTAGACAAAGAAGAAATATCCATTAAATGAACATTTAAAAATAAAATAATCAAAAGATATTTCAAATTAGCATGATGAATAATCATATAAGTCAAAAGATGACATAAATTGATCTATGCTATAGAATCTCACAATCGACAAGATAGATCAACATATGCTACCTTTTGTAAAAATATAAAGAAAGAATATTATCCATCAAATCTAAAATCCAAAATCTATCAGATAATAATTGCAACTATATCTCAATAAATCTTTAGTTTATAAAGCATTGATCAATCTTGGATTAGCTGTAGAGGTACTGTCCCAGCTAACGGAGGTTCACCGGGGAACACTTAAGTACCGCTTCGCTTCGACCGTAGTCGTGGTGACAGACAGACCCTTTGTAGGCTTGTACCCAAAATAAATTGCTTCTTTAATAACCGAGGATTTAAGAAGAATTAGTGCAATATGAAAAAAAATTCTATGGACTTACAAAAATATTAGAACAATGTAGCATACGGTATAAGATGTATGAATTACATTTATCCATATGTGGTACAAAATTATTGGGTAACAATAAAATATAAAATATTTGTAAATCAAAATGTAAGACCTAGATACGTTGATGTATTCTGGAACCTAGGTGACTGGGTTCAGTACCTTGGATCTAGAACTAGACGATAGTTGCAAGTAGACCTTAATAAATCTTAAGTCTATAAAGTATGGATCACTTCGGGTTAGCTGTAGAGGCCGGTTCCCAGCTAGCGGTAGTCCGAAGACTAGTGCACCGTGTCGCTTCAGGCTATTTATACCTGTATGACAGAAGGACCCTTTCGGCTTGTTCCCAAAATGATCTCTACTCTTAAGAACTTAGATTCAAAGGAATATATGCAGTATCATCGAACAACATTGAAATCCAGAATCTCTAAACATAAAAGAAGTAAATACCCAAAGAATGGTTTTTCAAGATCAAGATATTAAAAACATCATGTATACAAAATGTCAACCAAAAAGCCAAGAAAAACATTAATTAAAATAGGCTTTGAGGAAGAAGCTAATAAAGATAAGAACATAAATTTGTTAACAAAATCAATAACTTAAGTATGAGATAAGCACAAGTTTGAAACTACTTTTCAAAATAATATAATATAGAACTTGAACTTAACTCATATATCCCCATAAAGATATTTATACAAAAATATAAGAAACATGAGCAATATATGAATGATAATGAATTATTCATGTATCCTTAATAAGCATAAAAAAATATCATAAGATCAGAAACATGCGTAAATAAACTTTGTCAGACAAAGATTTAATTGATTCATAAGAACTTAATCAAAAATAAAATATGAGAATCAATAGTGAAGATATTATGCAAGCACAAGGTTAAAATAAAATTATATGTATATATTTTTCAAGTAAACAGGAGACTTGTGCTAAACATACATACTAAAAATATCGATCAAAGTAAATATGACATGTTAAAGACAAATCGGTAAGAAGTGACCATTAAAAAATATTAAAGGCGAAGAGTCAAAAACATAAACCAAAAAACAAAATAAGCTCATATGCATGTTTCAAGAATAAAGATTAAAAGTAAAGAGCATACATAGACAAATGTGTCACACTAATAGAAAATAAACACTATATAGTGTGAACTGATCATTTAAGCTAAACAGTTAGTCATGCAAGGATTATATCTCACATTGATTCAAACAATAAACAATTAAAAGATATCAATGAAAGCTAATAGTAAGAAATTAATAAGAACATGCTAAATATTAAAACTATTTAGTAAGCATGTTACCAAAGTGGTTCTAGTGACCACGCTTATGTTGGTGCAATTGCATAGAAGATGACCTTTGTAGCTTTGCAATCACCAACATGTTCCATGGTTCTATTTGATATGAGAAGTTTCACCTGCAATATTAGGTGAAGACTTTGGTATCCAATACTTGGATCCACATTTGTTAGCTTTGGGAACCCATTTGCACAAGTTCATATCAACAAGTTTTCTAATCTGACAATGATTAGAAATATGTCCATTCATACTGCAATAATGACAGAAAGAATTAATATTAGTACTATGTGCAGTAGTATGAGAACGTGCAGTGGTGTGGTATGATCTTCTTGGATACTTGTAATAGAAAGCATGGTTATGTGAAGCTTTAGCTTTGCTTGCTTCCTTTGTAAAAGATCTGACATGTGCGACTTTGTGATGTGCTAAGTGTCTTGTGTTAGACTGAGTTGTAGGTTGTATTACCTGCTTTCCCAGTCTAATCTCTAACTTTTTAGAGTTAGCACAGATCTCATCATACTTAGCAGAAAGAGCATCAATTCTACATGAAGCAATAGAATACTTCTTCTTTTCTGATTCTAATTCCTCCTTAAGTTTAGCATTTTCTTGAGTGCTTTTCTCACTGCAATCAAGTGCCTCATGCAATCTAAACTTTAGTATGGAATTCTCAGTAGATTTATCAGAAGTAGAAGTATCTCTAGCATCATTCAATAAGCAAGTAAGCTTTTCATTCTCACGCTTGTAGGATAGAATATCCTTTCTAGCTTGCTTATACTTATCTAATACTTTCTTGTGTTCTTCTAACAGATCACTGAAAGCATCAGATATATCATCATAAGAAAATTCACTATCTTCAGAAAAAGAATTACTTTGTACCTCGTTAGATAATGCCATTAAGCATAAATTTGCAGCTTGATGAGGTCTCTCTTCTTCTGTGGAATCGCTTGCTTCGTTTTCACACCATATGCTCGTGCTAGTGTACTTGTGAGACGATGATCTTCCTTCATTTGATTGTTCGTATTGACTCTCCTTTCTTGTAGTAGTACAATCTTCTTGGATGTGGCCTACCTTCTTGCAGTTGTCACATACAAGCTCTTCTTCGTATAGGGGATTGTGTTGTACCTTAAATTCCAATTTTGTCATGTATATATTTGCATCATTAAGAAGACTATCCTTCTCTCTGGAGTTGCTAGCCTTGTTTTCATACCTGCACTCATAAGTAGCTTCAAGAACTTTCCAAATTTTATGAGATGTTGTGCAAGTATTAATAAGATTGAATACATTTGTGTCTACAGCACAATAAAAGATATGCATAGCTTTTGCATCAAGGCTGGCTAACTTTTTCTCTTCCTCCGTGTAACTATAATAAGGCTTGTTGATTATAGAGGATGTGAGAATAGAAGTGATAGTAGGCTTTTTATAGCCGGTGACAACAACTGACCATAAGTCAAAATCTAGAGACTTCAAGTAGAAGCTCATCCGTGTCTTCCAATAGCTATAGTTTGTTCCATCAAATAGTGGGAGTCTATTTGAGGATTGCTCTTCAGTTGTGAAGTACATACTTGCCATATGTGATATAGTGATCTATGTAGCAGCAGTTATATAATAACAATATTACCTTGCTTTACCTGTATAACCCGCTCTGGTAATGAGGATCTGCTCCAAGGATATTAAGCCAAATAATAGAGTCCTTGCTAGGATACCAATTAAAGGAGCAATTGGTATAAGCAATAATATCTCTATAAGGAGCACCTGCTATAATATCTCTAAAAGGAGCACCTGCAATAATATCTCTAGAAGGAGCACTTGCCCTGATACCAATTGTTGGAGCAATTGGTATGAGCAGCAATATCTATATACCAAGCACCCGCTCTGATACCAATTATAGGAGCAATTGGGATCAGAATATATTACCTCTAGTTGCAGTACCCGCTCTGATACCAATTGTAGGAACAATTGGGATCAGAATATAATACCTCTAGATGGAGAGCCTGCTCTGATACCAATTGTAGGACCGATTGTAGGAACGAGTTGTAAAGCGCAATACTCTAGAGGGGGGTGAATAGAGTAGGCAGCGGAAATTAACTATTTAAAAATGTTAGTAACAAGATCACAGATAATATATCACAGATATATAAATGAAAAGTAGAGAGTAGAGAGCAAACGCAAACACAACGATGTATACTGGTTTCCCTCTTGTGAGGACTAGTCCAGTCGGAAGAACTCTAGCTTCCAGTTGAATCCACTATGGAAAATCACCACAAGTTTTCATCCGAAGTTCTTGCAACTTCTACAACGCGAGCTTTGATCCGAAGTACTCGACCAACTTCAATTGTGAAGTGTGTAACTTCAATCAAGCCTCCGATTACAATCACTCTGAAACTTCTAGACCGTACCGCACTGGCAAATCGACTAGAGGATTGTAACTGGCTTGGGATTTGAAAATGAATAGCTCAGAATACTTTGGAAGAAGTAGTAGGCTTATAGAGAAGAGATATGAAAGTGAATGAGTGAATTGAAATGATCGAAATCCTTCTCTATTTATAGTTTTTCCAAAGGCAGAATTCTGACAGAATTCGGGCAGAACTCTATGAGAAAATCTCGTTGGGATCCGTAACTGCAGGAAGACCAAGTTCAAAAAGCAACGTTCACTAACTGAACTCTGGCCGAACTCTGGCCGAATTCGGGCCGAGTTCTGTTGGAGTTCTGTCAGGGTTTTTGCAAATTAGTTTTGGGATTTTTGAAAAGTCAAACAGTTAGAAAGTAGTTTGGGCTTTTGTAAGTGGGCTTGTTTTCAAAATGAAAGGGTATTTTGAAAACGTTTCTTGGGTAGCCTATTTGCCAGTACAATGTAGTGTACATGGTATTCCTAGACTCAATAAATATAAAAAATACATTGATAAAATAGGAAAACCAAGAGCCCTTTGATGACGCCTTTCTTCAAATATTTGAGCAGACTTGAAGATGCCTTTTTCCTTGACGGGGGTCGTCCAAAGATAAACAGATCTGGAAATCTGAATACCTTTCGGAGGCTTCGCCCCCGAACCCCTGACGGGGGGCGCTGCCCTCTCGACCCCTGTCCGCTGACCGGGCAGCGGAACCCCCGATGCGAGGCCCCGGATAGGTCGTTAGGCGGTTCAGAGAAATCTTCTTGTATGACGTCGTCTTTGGCCCATCAATAATTCTTTATTGCATATGTCCTGGTTTGACAAAGCTTGATCATGCTTATTGCATGTCTACAAATACATGTTAGACAAACAAAATAATATGATACAAGCATAGTAATATTGACAATGCTAATAGTAGGACAATGCTAAGTTTAAGTAGCAACATGATAGTGATTACATGAATATTAGTGATGTCATTATAGTAAACTTAATTGATTAGCCATATTCAAAAACATAATATAATCATTGGGCTAACACAAATGTCTTCAAAACTTGGCAAATTATATGTCAACGAGTCCAGAATGACGATACGAACTCAACGGCATATCCGAAATTGGATTCCGATGAGCCGATCTCAAAGTGACCCGTTAACTTGAAAAGTGGGACCCATTTTACACCGAAATACGTGCCAGGGCCAAGTTCTCCAAATCAAGCAAATTTTATATGAAAACATGCCAGAACGACGCCACGAGTCTACTGGTGGTGTCAAAAATTGAATCCGGAGCCCCGGATTCAAAAATAGAATTTAACAAGTACAAATTAAAGAATTCGGACGGCCAACTTTGGCGTCGAATTCGACCAACCAAACGTGCTTACAATTAAACGAAACTTAAGGGACAGGAAGAAGGTTATACCAGCTGCACAAAGGAACGGGTAGCGCGCCAACCGGAGCTACGACGGCGGAGTTACGAGCTGACGAAGTCGGCTCCACAAAACTGTCCAAAAATAGTACAATTTAAATATCAACTTGGTAGCCAATTTTGAGGTATCAAACGACGAAATTAATGGACAAAAATTGAGGGGAGTGAAGATGGATATACCGAGATTGAGACGGAGTAAGGAGTTTGCCGATCCAACGGTCGGATCTCCCAGAAAATGCGCACGAAGTCGCTGCGACGGAGCGCCATTTTCGAGTTTAAAACTCGCGCGCGCCGACGGGATTCCGTTCAAAACTGTCACGACCCGTTACCCAAATTGTTGGGCCGGGCCGAGCCATGTCCAGCCTACGCTTAAGATAAAGCGCAGTAAGCTGTTCTAGAAATAACAAAATAAGTCTAAATGTGCTAACAGTTCTACAAATGAAGAAGAATCATAAATGCTCCAAACACAAAAGTCATCGTATATAGTAAAATATCCAAGTACAAGTAAACTGAAATAAAAACTGGATACATGTCCAGTTACAAAATGGTATAGTCTAATACATGACTATACTAAGTATCCCAAGCAGCTAAGCAAACTAGACGAGTCTCCCCGCAGGAACATCCTCGTATGGCAAAACCGGGTCCTCGGCAGTGACTCCATAATACGAATCACAGAGCAACTCCTCCTCAGTAGGTATACCTATAACGTTATCCTGTCAGGACGGGAGCAAGTACAACCTCTACAACTAAAGTACTGAACATATCATGAAAGAGATGTACAACAAGGAACATGGTGTGATAAGTCTATAAACAGAAAATACTGGAAACATGGCCTCATGGTACAACTGGGATCATAGTATCATAGTAACATAGGGAACATGGCATATCATGGTTTAATTGGTCATTTCTACAAATGACCACATATAGTTTAAAAGTTTAAAACCGTAGCATGTACGTGAATCGGTCAATAGGTAATAGGATGTACTGTGGTACATGTCAAGTTTTCTGGTGTGCCCACACGTGCACGAACGGCATCGGTGTATATCCATACACAAACGCGAGATTCAGAAACATACGGCAAGGTCGTATATAGAATGTCCCCGAGCGCGGTAAGTACATACGGAGAAGGGGGTCATGTTCACGTACACTACTAGCAGTTTTCCCTTAACCCGTTATTTAACATGTGGGAGATACGAGAGCAGTAAAAACATGTGAGAGATACTGGGAGCAGTATAAAACATGTGAATACTCAGAGCAGTCTAAAGCATAGTGAAACTTGTACTGAGAACCCGTAAGAAGCATGTGAAGATATAAGAGCTGTACTAAACATGGCCGGTACTGAAAGTGATACAACATGTGAAGACATAACTTGCTACCTCAAGGATCAGTCTTTTAACAGGGTTAATACATGTTCTAGCATTAAAAGACAGTAAATGAGTATGTAGATGTACTTGCCTGGAGCAAAGCAATGCAATGACAATAAAGCTAAGATGTAGAGTGTCCTGGCACTGAAAACATATATATACTCAGACTCTAAGTTACAAGACAATATAAATACACTAGTGATGTGAGAAGGCCAAATTGGACATTGGCTAGGTGAACTTAGCCTAGGGGTTCAAAGTGAAGTGATTTGGCATCTAAACTAACACATGGGTCCCCCATATTAAGGCTGGTTAGCAATCCAAATACTAGAAATACAAAAATCACAAGTCATGACTTAGTCATAATTATTGGTAAAATAAACATTCTATGCACTGTGTTCTAACAATTTTAGAAAATACTAGAAATCTCCAATAAATGCAAAATAATATACTGACAGAAACCTTGTTAATTATAGAAATTTATTATAATTTTTCTGGGATTTATTACCCAACAGAAATATTTTATAAAAATCAGTTTTCATAAATATATAGAAAATGAGTTCTGGTTTGATATGCCAAAACAGTGTTAAAACTGTTGATAAAATGTTATAAAAATTATATTAAATTGTCTAAATTAACAGAGAATCTTAGTAGTATTTTTCCAGAATTTTTATAGCAAGATAAGTATTTTTAGAAATTCAAAATCAATAAGTGTACAATTCTGAAATTAAATAATTAATACTTTACTTAATTTTGTCAATGTACATATATGAACCATAGTCCAAATACATGACTCAAGACCATGTATCAAGTCCAATATGACTTGTACAAGTCTAAAATGTGTGAAAACACATTTGGACCCAAAAAATCCATGCTAGGTTTGGACACCAAATGGTTGCAGTTAATTAAATGTACAAAAATACAAAGTATAAAAAGAGCAGGGAATATAATACTATTTTATTCAGGAAAATACACATAGAAGATGCAAACATGAAAATATAGTAAGTAGGTAATTTTACATAATTTTATGGAGGCTAGTTATGTACAATTATATGTACTTATACAATATATATATATAATCATAAGGAAATACATATATTTAAAGGAATAATATATATATATACAATATATAGGAAAAGTATATATATAGGGATATATATACACTATATATATATACAATGCTAACTAGCAAAGATATATATATATATATAGAAAAATATATATATATACATTTATATAAAGAAAATAACGTATATATATACATAGATGTACCTAAGTATATTTATATATATATATATATATATATATATATATATATATATATATATATATATATATATATATATATATATATATTCATAAATAATTTGTATATATACAATATATATAACAGTAAATATATATATAATATATACAGTAATACATTTATACATATACATATATACATATATAAACAGAAAAAGAAAAGAAAAAGAAAAAGAAAAGAAAAAGGAAAAGGAAAAGAAATAAACAGCGGGGGGGGGGGGGGGGGGCTCGAACTCGGCCTCCTGGCTAAGCCAGGGGTGAGCTTAATGAGCTCGGGCTGGCCAGTGGGTCGGGTTCGGGTGGCTGTTAGAACGGGGGTTGAGATTATTTTAAACCTAAACAAAAATATCGGGTTGGGAAGAGCCCAGACCCGATAACTAAGTGGTTTAATGGGTTTTAAAACCCGATAACACGTTTTAAACCCGATAGCTAATTATTCAGTTCGTCTCGTGTCCATACAGTCCAGGACACGAGAATATGAAATCTGACACCGTGTCGGCGTGTCCATGCACTGCACGACACGCACGACACGATCTACGCGTGTCCGAGTACGGGGCTGGGGTCGTCGTGTCCTGGCGAACAACATACTCGAAAACGAGACACGTACGATACGAAATGGAGACTGCTACGTACGTGTCCGGCGAACTCGAGCGTGAAAGAGTGGGCGATCGGCGGCTGGGGGCGTCGGTGTCGTGGCGCAGCGGTGGCGATCGACTCGCCGTGCTGTGGCGAAGCTGGGGGTGGTGGTGGTTGTCGACGACGACGGCTGTAGAGGTGGCGTAGGGGATCGTCGGAGTTAGGGTTTAGGCGAGGGTTTAATTGGGGAAGACGGGCGGAGCTGGGCGGAGACGGGTCGGGGCTGGTCGTGGTTGGGTTGGGGGAAGAGAGGGGGTCTTTTTATAGGGTTTTAGGTCGGTCGAAGTCGGTCGGGACGTGGGGGGGGAGCAGCTGGCCGGTCGTCGGCAGCTGTCCGGTCGTCGGGGGTAGGTTAGGGTTTTTGCACTAGAGTCCCTAGGTTTTAGGTAATTGCATTTAGGTCCCAACCCTAACTGAATGCAAATTATAATTTGCATAAACAATTCATAATTTGCAAACTGCTATGAAAACAATTGTAAAAATTACAAAACCACATTAAAACAATTTTAAAAATTGTAAATTGATATAAAAATAATTCTACTTATTACAAAACAGTATTAAAACAATTCTAATAATTGCAAAACCATATTAAAACAATTCTAATATTTGTAAAATGATATTTTTTGTATTTAAAACTCATTAAAAATTCATTTAAAAATTCTAGAAAATTCCTAAAATTATATTAAATTATTTTAAAACCAATAATGACATTTAATAATTAATTAACACTAGTTTAAAAAAAAATTTGAAAATCAGGGGCTTACAAGTCTTCCCTCCTTGAAAAATTTTGTCCTCGAAATTCACAAAGATTGAAGACCCGACAATATTCTAACATAGCAATGCAACAAATGACTAAGGCTACGATCAAAACTAACCTCCCGAAACCTGTTCCGGCTCCGGCTCAAGGACTAGGCTATAAGTCTTCCCCTGGGGTCCCTTGGCTCCTGCGCAGTCCCGAATCTGATGGATGGCAGACCCACAAGCTAAACACTGCCCTAACCTCTTCCTGCAGACGAGAGAGTCATGGCCTTGCCTCTTGCAGTATACACAAAAAGCTTCCTTCTGCTGCTGCTGTCGGGGTCCCGGGGCTCTAACTGGCGGGGTGTGATGATGTGGTGTAGGGGGATGGTAAGTCTGCTGGGGTGGCGTCGGCGCTCTCTGCTGGAAAGCCTGACGCTTGGACGGTCCCTCATGGTGTACAGAAGCCGGCCTCTTGCTAGACAGAAGACGCTCCTCAATGCTCCGGGCTAACTCCAGGCTCTGGTAATAGTCAGTCGTACCGTTCGCCACTATAAGAATGCCAATGTCTGGAACTAGACCATGGCAAAATCTACGGGTCATCTCCTCTGGATCAGCAACCAGACTAGGAGCAAAACGGCTCAGGCGACTAAACTCTCCCGCATAGTCGTCAACAGAACGGTTCCCCTGCTGGATGTTCTGGAATCGTAGCCCCATGGCTACTCTAGCAGTGGTCGAGAAGAATTTCTTCTTGAACTGGGTCTTGAACTGGTCCCAGGTGGCTCTACCTCTCGCGAACAACGGCTCATTTCTGAACCAGACTCCGGCTAAGTCTATCAGCAGAAATCATGCTGCCTCGACCTGAAGATCATCCGGCATCCTAACTCCCAGAAGCTTCCTCTCTACAGAATCTAGCCAGTCATCAGCTACTACTATGCCCTCAGTCCCTGAGAACTCCTTGGGATTCAGACCCATGAAGTCCTTGACCGTCCCCGCTTTCTGCCGTGGCTCTACATGTGGTGGGACCACGGGACGTCCCTCAGAACGCTCCATGCTCTGGCGGAGTAGGGTAGTCTGCTCCTGATGGGTTGTTAGGAACCCCTGGATCAGTGTGAGCAGCTGGGTCCCGTCGAGTGTGACGGAAGCCTGGGTGGGTATAGTGATAGGGGGTGGTGGAAGTATCGGGGCCTGCTGGGACTGGGATGTGGAAGGTGGTATCTGGGTCTGTGGATCTGTGGAGTGGGGGAATGTAGTAGGTGGAGGTGTATCAGTCAACTGGTCAGCTGACTGGATATGGGGGGCCCCATTCTCGGGGGTGATATACTGGGACGAGCGAGTAAGCACCATCTAAATTACACATAAAAGACTTATAAGGACTTATTTAAAGCAAGTGATCATATGCAAGAAAATCTAATTATAATAGCAAACATGTGATGTATTTCCTATGTTGCAATCCTAGCATTCCTCTAAGTGTTCTAAGCGTCTTTCCTAATGTTGTCTAATTACCTTAAGTTTCTAGTTGCAGGCATGCTTGGTACAATAACGTAACCAAACAGTTTAGTCAGGACCTTGCATGGGCCGCCAAAAAAACATGTCACGACCCGTTACCCAAATTGTTGGGCCGGGCCGAGCCATGTCCAGCCTACGCTTAAGATAAAGCGCAGTAAGCTGTTCTAGAAATAACAAGATAAGACTAAATGTGCTAACAGTTCTACAAGTGAAGAAGAATCATAAATGCTCCAAACACAAAAGTCATCGTATATAGTAAAATATCCAAGTACAAGTAAACTGAAATGTAAAACTGGATACATGTCCAGTTACAAAATGGTATAGTCTAATACATGACTATACTAAGTATCCCAAGCAGCTAAGCAAACTAGACGAGTCTCCCCGCAGGAATATTCTCGTATGGCAAAACCGGGTCCTCGGCAGTGACTCCATAATACGAATCACAGAGCAACTCCTCCTCAGTAAGTATACCTACAACGTTATCCTGTCAGGACGGGAGCAAGTACAACCTCTACAACTAAAGTACTGAACATATCATGAAAGAGATATACAACAAGAAATATGGTGTGATAAGTCTATAAACAGGAAATACTGGAAACATGGCCTCATGGTACAACTGGGATCATAGTATCATAGTAACATAGGAAACATGGCATATCATGGTTTAATTGGTCATTTCTACAAATGACCACATATAGTTTAAAAGTTTAAAACCGTAGCATGTACGTGAATCGGTCAATAGGTAATAGGATGTACTGTGGTACATGTCAAGTTTTCTGGTGTGCCCACACGTGCACAAACGGCATCGGTGTATATCCATACACAAACGCGAGATTCAGAAACATACGGCAAGGTCGCATATAGAATGTCCCCGAGCGCGGTAAGTACATACGGAGAAGGAGGTCATGTTCACGTACACTACTAGCAGTTTCCCCTTAACCCGTTATTTAACATGTGGGAGATACGAGAGCAGTAAAAACATGTGAGAGATACTGGGAGCAGTATAAAACATGTGAATACTCAGAGCAGTCTAAAGCATAGTGAAACTTGTACTGAGAACCCGTAAGAAGCATGTGAAGATATAAGAGCTGTACTAAACATGGCCGGTACTGAAAGTGATACAACATGTGAAGACATAACTTGCTACCTCAAGGATCAGTCTTTTAACAGGGTTAATACATGTTCTAGCATTAAAAGACAGTAAATGAGTATGTAGATGTACTTGCCTGGAGCAAAGCAATGCAATGATAATAAAGCTAAGATGTAGAGTATCCTGGCACTGAAAACATATATATAAAACTCAGACTCTAAGTTACAAGACAATATAAATACACTAGTGATGTGAGAAGGCCAAATTGGACATTGGCTAGGTGAACTTAGCCTAGGGGTTCAAAGTGAAGTGATTTGGCATCTAAACTAACACATGGGTCCCCCATATTAAGGCTGGTTAGCAATCCAAATACTAGAAATACAAAAATCACAAGTCATGACTTAGTCATAATTATTGGTAAAATAAACATATTGTGCACTGTGTTCTAACAATTTTAGAAAATACTAAAAATCTCCAATAAATGCAAAATAATATACTGACAGAAACCTTGTTAATTATAGAAATTTATTATAATTTTTCTGGGATTTATTACCCAACAGAAGTATTTTATAAAAATCAGTTTTCATAAATATATAGAAAATGAGTTCTGGTTTGATATGCCAAAACAGTGTTAAAACTGTTGATAAAATGTTATAAAAATTATATTAAATTGTCTAAATTAACAGAGAATCTTAATAGTATTTTTCCAGAATTTTTATAGCAAGATAAGTATTTTTAGAAATTCAAAATCAATAAGTGTACAATTCTAAAATTAAATAATTAATACTTTACTTAATTTTGTCAATGTACATATATGAACCATAGTCCAAATACATGACTCAAGACCATGTATCAAGTCCAATATGACTTGTACAAGTCTAAAATGTGTGAAAACACATTTGGGCCCAAAAAACCCATGCTAGGTTTGGACACCAAATGGTTGCAGTTAATTAAATGTACAAAAATACAAAGTATAAAAAGAGCAGGGAATATAATACTATTTTATTCAGGAAAATACACATAGAAGATGCAAACATGAAAATATAGTAAGTAGGTAATTTTACATAATTTTATGGAGGCTAGTTATGTACAATTATATGTACTTATACAATATATATATATATAATCATAAGGAAATACATATATTTAAAGGAATAATATATATATATACAATATATAGGAAAAGTATATATATAGGGATATATATACACTATATATATATACAATGCTAACTAGCAAAGATATATATATATATAGAAAAAAATATATATATATACATTTATATAAAGAAAATAACGTATATATATACATAGATGTACCTAAGTATATTTATATATATATATATATATTCATAAATAATTTGTATATATACAATATATATAACAGTAAATATATATAATATATACAGTAATACATATATACATATACATATATAAACAGAAAAAAGAAAAGAAAAAGAAAAAGAAAAGAAAAAGGAAAAGGAAAAGAAATAAACAGCAGGGGGGGCTCGAACTCGGCCTCCTGGCTAAGCCAGGGGTGAGCTTAATGGGCTCGGGCTGGCCAGTGGGTCGGGTTCGGGTGGCTGTTAGAACGGGGGTTGAGATTATTTTAAACCTAAACAAAAATATCGGGTTGGGAAGAGCCCAGACCCGATAACTAAGTGGTTTAATGGGTTTTAAAATCCGATAACACATTTTAAACCCGATAGCTAATTATTCAGTTCGTCTCGTGTCCATACAGTCCAGGACACGAGAATATGAAATCTGACACCGTGTCGGCGTGTCCATGCACTGCACGACACGCACGACACGATCTACGCGTGTCCGAGTACGGGGCTGGGGTCGTCGTGTCCTGGCGAACAACATACTCGAAAACGAGACACGTACGATACGAAATGGAGACTGCTACGTACGTGTCCGGCGAACTCGAGCGTGGAAGAGTGGGCGATCGGCGGCTGGGGGCGTCGGCGTCGTGGCGCAGCGGTGGCGATCGACTCGCCGTGCTGTGGCGAAGCTGGGGGTGGTGGTGGTTGTCGACGACGACGGCTGTAGAGGTGGCGTAGGGGATCGTCGGAGTTAGGGTTTAGGCGAGGGTTTAATTGGGGAAGACGGGCGGAGCTGGGCGGAGACGGGTCGGGGCTGGTCGTGGTTGGGTTGGGGGAAGAGAGGGGGTCTTTTTATAGGGTTTTAGGTCGGTCAAAGTCGGTCGGGACGTGGGGGGGAGCAGCTGGCCGGTCGTCGGCAGCTGTCCGGTCGTCGGGGGTAGGTTAGGGTTTTTGCACTAGAGTCCCTAGGTTTTAGGTAATTGCATTTAGGTCCCAACCCTAACTGAATGCAAATTATAATTTGCATAAACAATTCATAATTTACAAACTGCTATGAAAACAATTGTAAAAATTACAAAACCACATTAAAACAATTTTAAAAATTGTAAATTGATATAAAAATAATTCTACTTATTACAAAACAGTATTAAAACAATTCTAATAATTGCAAAACCATATTAAAACAATTCTAATATTTGCAAAATGATATTTTTTGTATTTAAAACTCATTAAAAATTCATTTAAAAATTCTAGAAAATTTCTAAAATCATATTAAATTATTTTAAAACCAATAATGACATTTAATAATTAATTAACACTAGTTTAAAAAAAAATTTGAAAATCAGGGGCTTACAAAAACACACGAATAGCCTATGCGTCGCGCCGGGGAAGTGGGCGGTGGCCTCGGGGTGGTCGCTTGGGGTGCGAGCACGACCGGGGGGGCTCACCGGCGGCGGCGGCTGGCCGCGGTGGCGCGCGCCATACGCCCATGTTCACGCGGGGGGTGGCGCGACAGCCACTGCTGCTACTCGCAGCTGCTACGCTGCTGCTGCAGCGTGGGGGTACTCGCCGGCCTGGCGTGGCGGTTGCGGCAGTGGCCGGAGCGGAGCCAGGCGGCGGGGTGGTGGAGACGAGGTGGTGGTGGTGGGAATGATAATGGTGAAGGTGGTGGTGCATGGTGAGAGTGGTGAACTTGATGATGATGATGATGGTGATGATGATGGTGTTGAAGAGAATGGTGGTGGCTGTGGGTTGATGGAGAGAGGAGGAAGGAGGGAGGTGGCTGTGGGTGGTGGTGTTGTGTGTGTGTGTGGTTTAGAGGAGAGAGAGAGGTGTATGTATATATATAGAAAGAGTGAGAGAGTGTTAGAATAGTGAGATAGAGATATTTGTGAGAGAGAGGAAAAGGAGGTCGGCCCAAATGGGGGGGGTGTGTTGGCTGGCATGGTGATGTGGGGGTGAGGTGGTGTGTGTAGATGTTAGGAGAGAGAGAGTAAGATATATATATATATATATATATATATATATATATATATATAAGAGATATTAAATGAGATATTTGTAGAGTAGAAGAGAAAAATAGATATTTTTAAATAGGGAAAAGAATGATGTATTTGTAGGGTATTCATGTGGGGACAACATGGAACTTGGGTTTGGGTTCGGTCGAGCCGGGTCGGGTCAAAATCGGACAGGGGGCAATAATTGAATTAAAATGGGTATTTATAATCATGTGTAAATAAATAACATGCGGGGACACAAGCGTCATGTAGGTAATAGGCTTCATGTGGGCCATGTCCATACTTTGGGTCGACTAGGTTGGCTCGATGTCGAGTTCCGAAATTAAATTAGAAAATAAATCAGGTTTTACGGTAGATAATTAATCGGCCTAAATTGACCTGAAAGTTGTACGAAGAAAATGAAGCACAAAATAGAGTGTCTGAGTGGGACACGAAGGTCATGGGTGAAGAGCATCTCGAGTAGATCATTTATGAGAAGTTGGTTCTGAGAAAATGACTGGTCTGGTGCTCCTAAATTAAAAGTCACGGTAACGTGCAAACGATGATCAAAGATAAAAGTGGGAATAATTATTCAACGATTAACTGGTCTAAGTTGACCCGAAGTTGCGCGATACAAAAAGAGCACAAGGGAACGAATTTAAGTGGGACACGATATATCAAAACGAAGATAATCTTGTCTACTTCAAAACTCGTAAAGAGAGTTTACAGAGATTGGCATCCCTGACGCTCCAGAAGTCAAAGTCACGGAAAGGTACATTAATGATCAAAATAATTAAATAATAAAATATTTATCAAAAATAATTCATTCAGAAAATTTAAAATAAACTCTGAAATTCAGGGGGCTTATATCCTACCCACCTTACAAGAATTTCGTCCTCGAAATTAAAAATCATCCAATAGGTCAAACTATAACATATAGCTGCTCTGGCTACGATACTCAATCTGCTACCCTTGTAATCATCTGTCATGTTTCTCTTTACAATCTTTTTGGTTTAAGTTCAACAATGGTCCTTCTATCATAACTACGTCATATATCCTTTAGGATCTTCCATACTAACATGGAACCTTAACGTATACCTTAAAATATAGGTCATTCTATGGACATGTCTATAAGCCTAAAATGCTTAATCATCAATCATATTTCCAACCTCAATTTGTAAATACTTGATTTCCTTATCACATCCTAAGTATCCTTATTCTATCAATCCATAGTTCCTTTGCATCATTTGTCGTCACTCCTTTCCTACGGTTTCTCCTTGAAATTATACGTTCAATTCTTATCCTTGGCGTAGAGCCTTCTTCTTTTTACTCAACAAGTCCTCCAAATATAAATCCTCGATTTCAAAACTCCCGATTTATCAATTACCAATGTACATATGTCTTTGCCTCGTTCCTTGTCTTTTTAACTGATATCTTTCCGATCTCGTATGCAATATTATATCTCATTCTAACTTATTCTATATCATTCCACATATCGATCTACCCTCTAATCACATGTAATTAGCTATAGATAACCAACCAAAATTCTACAAATGTTAAATCCTCAATTGTAAATACTGGATTCAGATCCTCAATCCGTAGTCACAATAATATACCATCTCATTTCTCTATCTTAGATATCCTATCATCAATTTATACTATCAATGCAATCGATCTTAATGGTTTCCAAGTCTACTACAGTCAGTCACCCATACTCGTCCTATAAACTTAATCTAACCAATCCCTAGGAAAAGTATTTATCACAATCACACAATACATCTATAGTTATACTACAGAATCAGTTAACAAGATTTGGCTATTTCGGTCGTCTATCAAATAGAAGGTAACAAGGCCTAAGACTGGGTCAAGCAATCCATAACAGTGTCCAAACAAGTTAAAGGGTCAAGCAAGACAGGAAAGTTTATTGGAATATCTCCAAGAATGGTATGAAGACAACGAGATACATGACGAGAAGAATTACCCAAGAGGTTAACGAAGAAGAGTTTAGTCAAGTCATAGGAAAGATGGAACACAAAAATAATTATGTCCAAAAGATAACGCGAAAGCAATCCTATTGGAGAATCCTAGAGAACCTATAATCCTAGTTGTAGATGTAGATATGACAGAGCTAGTCAAGACGAGGAAGAATGATAATAAAAATTTATTCTTGCTCAATCGGTCATAACGAAGTGAACCAAGCTGAGATATGATCTGATAACCATACACGTCTTCCTGAAATCATGTTGCCAGAATTTTTTCCACACCAGTAAGCTTATATGTAATAAACGATAGAGTCATAACTAAGGTATACACCCTATAATCATGTCATCTAGAATTCTCACCACGCCAACCGGTATGGCTGCGAAAAAATCTAAATTCCATAACTAAGATAGTATATCCAAAATCAGGCCCTATGTTTTTGTCATACCAGTTAATATGGCTGCGATAAATTCTAAACTCCATAAATAAAGCAGACATTTACCTTATCAGGATATATAACAATTCAATCCACAAAATTTATCACGATGCAAGATCAAAGTCAACAACAAAAATCAGAAATCAGTTTCAACAACGAATTAAGGAATAACAAATGAAAACAGGTAAAAACAGATTTCTAGGTAAGATTAGAGTGAGATCCTCAGGGGTCATCCCAAGGGTACTATCCTGGTCAAAATTGTAACCCACTGAATTTCAAACAAGAAACTAAATATAGTTAACGGTCCTATGCTGTGATGAGTTCTCCTATGTTGCAATCCTAGAAATCCTCTAGGTGTTCTAAATGTTTATTCCTAGTGTTAATAAGTTGTCCTAGATCCTAATTGCAGGCATGCTTGGTGTAACCAAACAACTTAAGTCTAGACCTGCATGGGCCACCACTAAAAATATGTCACGACCCGTTATCCAAATTGTTGGGCCGGGCCGAGCCATGTCCAGCCTATGCTTGTTAAAGCGTAGTAAGCTGTTCTAAGAATAGACAATAAAGGATCTAAGCAGCTAATAGTTCTAAAATCACATTTAAGGTTCATCACAACACAACATCTATAAGCGAAGGTAACATAAGCACAGACTTAATAATACACTTTATAACTATCTAACTGGAGACAAAGTCCAGTATCCGAATATAAGTTCAAAATAAAGTCTAAGTCTCAAAATACATGAAAAAATATCTAAGCAAGGTTCCCCGTTGGGGCCTCTTCTGGACCTAAGGCCAGGTCCTCAATGCAGTACCATAACATGTAACACATAGCATTTCTTTCTCAAAAAGTGAACCTACAACGTTATCCTGTCAGGACGGGAGCAAGTACAACCTCTACAACTAAAGTACTGAATATATAATGGAAGAGATGTACTACAAGAAACATGGTGTGATAAGTCTATAAAATAGAAAATACTTGGAAACATGGCCTCATGGTACAACTGGGATCACAGTATCATAGTAACATAGGGAACATGGCATATCTGTAATCATGGTATCTCATAATCTATCATGGCAAGGACACATATGTCATAGAGACAGATGCATATGTAATGTTTAAAATTGTAGCAGGTACGTGATCGTCAATGGGTGTACAATGTGCAGGGGCACATAATAAAATGTACTTCCGTACAAGTGATAAGGCGATAGATGTACATACGTACAAATCCGCTTTGAGATAAGGCCTACGGCACAGTATTCATATAAAATAAAACTTTGCTCGGTACATACGTACGGAGAAGGGGGTCGTGATCACGTACTCAACTATCAGTTTCCCCATAACCCAGATTCTAACATGTGAGAGATACGAGAACAGTAAAAACATGTGAGAGATACGAGAACGGTATAAAACATATGAAAGATACTGGGAGCAGTATAAGCATGGTAGGTACTGATAGCAGTATAAAGCATAGTGAAATATGTACTGAGAACCAGTAAGAAGCATGTGAAGATATAAGAACTGTCCTAAGCATGACAGGTACTGAAAGTAATACAACATGTGAAGATTTAACTTGCTATCTCAAGGATCAGTATTTTAACAGGGTTAATACATGTTCTAGCATTAAAAGACAGTAAATGAGTTTGTAGATGTACTTGCCTCGAGCAAAGCAAGAATACTAGTACGAAGATATAGATATCCAGTGTCCTATCAATAATGATATACAAACTCAGCCTCTAAGTTATGATTAAGATTACACTAGTGGTGTGACACGACTCCTAACTGGATACTAGCCAAGTGGGGACCTAGCATAAAAGTCTAATGTGGAGTGCCACTATATCCAAACTAATTTTCTAGGGTCTTTACACTAGTGCGGGGTGAGGTCCAATACGTCTATAACTCAAAACAACACAAAACTTGCAAGTCGTTACTATTCAATAAATAAATCAAACTGTACACTGAGTTCCAATAATTTTTGAGATAGACAAAAAGCTCAATTTTACATAAAATAAAGTACTAAAATAATCCTTTTTAATTATATAAATTTATACTAATTTTTTTGGAATTTATAAACCTTAATAAATATTTATTAAAAATCAACAAACACATGTATCCTGAAAATGAGTTCTGTTTTCCCATTTTTATAAAATACTAAAAGTACTTATTAAATACTGAAAAAATTATAGTAAATTAGCTAAATTAACATAGTATTTAAATACAATTTTTTCTAGATTTTTACAGCAATTAAAATATATATAAAAATTCAAAAATAGAAAGTAACAATTTATGGAAAAATAATTAATTACAAATTAAGGATAATACATAAGCAAAATCTACAGATGTTGTCGGATGATAAAATAAATATCACCAACGTGTCAAGAACGGCCAAATTAGCTAGAATAACCTACCCATAAGTCCAATTTAGACACAGGGGCAAAACGGTAATTTTGGGTCAAAATGATGTCCGCCGTTGGACACACTTTGCATCAAAAAACGTGTCGAAATAGAAGTCTACAAAACCTAGCAAATTATATGTCCACGAATTCAGAATGATGATACGAACCCAACAGTATATCCGAAATAGGATTCCGATGTGCCGATCTCAAAATGACACGTTGACGCAGACATTTAGAATCTGGTTTGCACGGAAATACGTGCCGGAGTAAATGTCTTCAAAACTCGGCAAATTATATGTCAACGAGTCCAGAATGACGATACGAACTCAACGGTATATCCGGAATTGGATTCTGATGAGCCGATCTCAAAGTTATCCGTTGACTCGAAAAGTGGGACCCGCTTTACACCGAAATGCGTGTCAGGGCCCACGTTCTCTAAATCAAGCAAATTTTATATGAAAACATGCCAAAACGATGCCACGAGTCTACTGGTGGTGTCAGAAATTGAATCCGGAGTCCCGGGTTCAAAAATAGAATTTAACAAGTACAAATTAAAGAATTCGGACGGCCAACTTTGGCGTCGAATTCGACCAACCAAACGTGCTTATAATGAAACAAAATTTAAGGGACAGGAAGAGGGTTATACCAGCTGCACACAGGAACTGGTAGCACGCCAACCGGAGCTGCGACGGCGGAGTTACGAGCTGACGAAGTCGGCTCCACAAAATTGTCTAAAAATAGTACAATTTAAAGTATCAAATTGGTGGTCAGTTTTGAGGTATCAAACGACAAAATTAACGGACAAAAATTGAGGGGAATGAAGATGGATATACCAAGATTGAGACGGAGCAAGGAGTTCGCCGATCCAACGGTCGGATCTCCCAGAAAACGTACACGAAATCACTGCGACGGAGCGCCATTTCCGAGTTCAAAACTCGCGCGCGCCGACGGGATTCCGTTAAAAACGCACGAATAGCCTATGCGTCGTGCCGGGGAAGTGGGCGGTGGCCTCGGGGTGGTCGCTTGGGGTACGAGCACGGCCGGGGGGGCTCGCCGGCGGCGGCGGCTGGCCGCGGTGGCGTGCGCCATGCGCCCATGCGCGCGCAGGGGTGGCGCGGCAGCCACTGCTGCTACTCGCTGCTGCTGCAGCGCTGTTCGGCAGCGCGGGAGTGCTCGTCGGCCTGACGTGGCGGTTGCGGCGGTGGTCAGGGCGGGGCCAGGCGGCGGGGTGGTGGAGACGAAGTGGTGGTGGTGGGAATGATAATGGTGAAGGTGGTGGTGCATGGTGAGAGTGGTGAACTTGATGATGATGATGGTGATGATGATGGTGTTGAAGAGAATGGTGGTGGCTGTGGGTTGATTGAGAGAGAAGAAAGGAGGGAGGTGGCTGTGTGTGGTGGTGTTGTGTGTGTGTTTAGAGGAGAGAGAGAGGTGTATGTATATATATAGAAAGAGTGAGAGAGTGTTAGAATAGTGAGAGAGAGATTTGTGAGAGAGAGAAAAAGGAGGTCGGCCCAAATGGGGGGTGTGTGTGTGTTGGCTGGCATGGTGATGTGGGGGGTGAGGTGGTGTGTGTAGGTGTTAGGAGAGAGAGTGTAAGATATATATATATATATATATATATAAGAGATATATTAAATGAGATATTTGTAGAGTAGAGAGAGAAAAATAGATATTTTTAAATAGAGAAAAGAATGATGTATTTGTAGGGTATTCATGTGGGGACAACATGAAACTTGGGTTTGGGTTCGGTCGAGCCGGGTCGGGTCAAAATCGGACAGGGAGCAATAATTGAATTAAAATGGATATTTATAATCATGGGTAAATAAATAACATGTGGGGACACAAATAAATGGGACACAAGCGTCATGTAGATAGTAGGCTTCATGTGGGCCGTGTCCATACTTTGGGTCGACTAGGTTGGCTCGATGTCGGGTCCCGAAATTAAATTGGAAAATAAATCAGGTTTTACGGTAGATAATTAATCGGCCTAAATTGACCTGAAAGTTGTGCGAAGAAAATGAAGCACAAAATGGAGTGTCTGAGTGGGACACGAAGGTCATGGGTGAAGAGCGTCTCGAGTAAATTATTTATGAGAAATTGGTTCTGAGAAAATGACTGGTCTGGTGCTCCTAAATTAAAAGTCACGGTAACGTGCAAACGATGATCAAAGATAAAAGTGGAAATAATTATTCAACGATTAACTGGTCTAAGTTGACCCGAAGTTGTGCGATACAAAAAGAGCACAAGGGAACGAATTTAAGTGGAACACGATATATCAAAACGAAGATAATCTTGTCTACTTCAAAACTCGTAAAGAGAGTTTACAGAGATTGGCATCCCTGACGCTCCAGAGGTCAAAGTCACGGAAAGGTACATTAATGATCAAAACAATTAAATAATAAAATATTTATCAAAAATAATTCATTCAGGAAATTTAAAATAAACCCTGAAATTCAGGGGGCTTACAAGGGTTTTGATGGAGATGAGATTAGGGTTTTGATGGAGATGGTGAGGATGAAAATGGTGGAGAAGAACAAATGAGAAGAAAATCCATCCTACATTTTTGTTCTTCTTCTTGTTCTTGTTCTTCTTGTTCTTGTTCTTGTTCTTGTTCTTCTTCTTCTTCTTCTTCTTGGATGTGTTGAGGAAGAAGAGAAGAGCAAAAATAAAAGAATTGACTTTTATACCTATCCATGGGATAACCCTGATCAAATTTTTTCAATGGCATACTTGCAAATAAATCAAACTTTGAAATGGGATAGCCCTGATCACTTTTTGATGTGTCCTTATAAATTGCCTAAAGAAAGATAGATTACTCTCTTAAGTAGCGGGTGCTTTTGTAAAGACTCAAGCGCTAGTCTAAGTGGCCCATCAGCGTTTCATTGCTAGCTCCACGAAGGGAGGTGCTAAGGAGAGCCTTCAGAAGTTCAATTGCAATATCATTGCAATCTAGACTAGATGATTTCTGGAAATGAATCGACACAACTCACTTTGAGCAACAGTGATTTTGACCACCCCCAACAACATTGAAATTGAAAAAGCCTAAACGTTACAACAATGTTAAAACTAAAATAGTCTAACATAGTGGCAAATCATTAATATTTCCACAACATCCTCTCCGAGGGACTTTGTCACCTCGACCCCCGCCCGCAAACTGGACAACAGGACCCCCGTAAGGGGACGCGCCCCCCTTGATCCGGTAAAATGACCTGGGGATATCAAAAAAAGTCTTAAGATTTGACTTCTTTGTCGTATAAATGCCACATGGTTTGGCGTTTATATTGGCATAAAAAATTAGTGAAAACGCCAAACGATCTGACGACTCAGACTTTTTCAACTAATTTTATGAAGCTGGGATCCTCAACATAATTTTATAGAATTTTGTAACTTCCTAGTTTTTTTTTTCTTTTTTTGCTAATGAATAGTTTTTTTTTTATATTAGAAACAGTACAACAATATAATGTATATAATTAAAATAATGGTAAAGAAATAAATTAGTTGTTTATTGCTTGAGGAGAAATGGATTGGAATCCTAAAACTTTGAAAAATGAAACAATATACAATTGTTCTTTTTTCCTTTCCAAACACCATCATTTAAATTTTTTTTTTCACTTTTTCCTCAACTTTTTCCTTCCTCCCATTTTCCACCCTCCCCAAACAGTACCTAAATAATTACGAATATGGCTCTATACGACAGGATGTCATAATTATTTTCCTCTTCTTGAGCATGGACAGGACTTTGAAGAGCCATTATGAATTTGCCTCCTCTGACTTAACAAATTCATAAATGCACACACTCTCTCTCCCATTTATTACTTACTTCCTCTAGCAGGAAGGATTCACTTCAAATCATGCAAAAGGAAAAGGGTGTTTCCATCATTTTCCCCATTTTTCCCACAGCAGTCAGCACGACTTTAATGCGAGTTTAGCATGCATATGCACCGAATTGGTGGTACGTGCAAGTACAATTTTTTCAACATTTTAATACATTTTTAGGAGTTGTAATTAGTAAGGAGAAATATGTATGATCATTTAATGGCAATATCATTAGGAGTTGTAATTAGTAAGTAGAAAATCAGTAAGCTAATACTCCTTAATTAAGCAACTCAAGAAATATATATGATCATTTAATGGCAATATCATTAGCATTGATTGAATTGATAAACAGTTGCATTAATATTGTGTGTGGTGCCAAAGTACCTCCTTTTCAAAGTAGATGACATCTGTCTGTATGATGGAAAATATTATGGATGTTGTTGTATATAATACTTATCTACGTACATTGTACATATTTTATATTATTGAAAAGCGTAAATAATAGTTTTATACTAGTTAGAGCAAATATCAATCTCTTTTTTTTTACTATTTGAAAAAAATAAATAATAATTTTTTTACACCTAATTATCTAACTATTTGTGATAAATTTAATGAATGTTTTAATTAGTAAACATAGGTAAGAATATTTTTGAAATAAAAATGATGAACTTCAACTTATAAATTCACGTGCATTACATGCAATTTTTTTTTGCATGCTATGCTTCACTTCTTATTATCTATCCAACTTGAATAAATTCTATTATCTCAAACTAGTCTACATGTACATATTTTGCACGTATTTTAATTAAAATATTATAATATCAGCTGTCGTTTTTTTCGTCTTTTTCAATTGACTATTCAATATTAATGTGTTTGTGCTTTTTTTTTTTACAATGCAAAGAGATTTAAAGTATGAATTTTTTTTTTTTTTAATTTTCTATTGAGAATAATAGCCTTTGGAAATGGTAATGACAGAAAAAATTATTACCATTGGAACATGAAGAGTTGTATAAAAAAAAAACTTCATAACATGCAAACTTTATTTCTTTAATTGAATGTTAAACATAAATAACATGCAAGTTGACATAATAATATCATGTTTATAAAATACTCAAAGATATTTTACGAATTCAAAAGTTTCAGTATCAAAATTTAAATTTTCTATTATACAGTAGAACAGTAGAACAGATAAGCTATATTCTCTCAAATAAAAAACTGCATGCATACGTTTAAATTAAAATTTTAAATTTATGAGAATATTCATAGGACTGTCTGTCAAATGGCAAAGAGAAGAATCCATGCAGGAGCATGTCCGGGTTTAAATTCATGTTAAACCCAAATTTAATCCAACAATTAGTATGTTTTCTTTTGCTAATTGGCATCCTAAAATTGTTGGGACGTCGAGGTGGTTATTAAGTGCGTTTTGTCGTTACGTTGTTTGGGAAGATTCCAATTTCCCAATCGAAGGTTCCCACCCGCTGCCTAACGCCGTGCCGTTAGGGTTCCGTTACGGGGAGTCGGACAGGATGGGGAGGGATCGCGAAGAAATCGGCGATCTCTCTCTCTCTCTCTCTCTCTTTCAAATTCGTGTGCTTCATTGAATGCGCGCATTAACGTGCGGTCGTTGACGTTCAACTAACTCCCAGAGGCAGAGGGGAGCATTTATAACTCACCCAGAGAGATAGGAGAAGAAGCTATTTAATGCTATTTAATACTCGGTGGGTCCCATAGGTTGATGAAACGTGCTGACCTGGATTGAAACAGAGAAATAAACAATAGTCGACAGTGTTTTGTTATCTCACCTCTCTTGATTTTTTTTAAGAGAAATTTTGAGTGGCACCCACTTTATTTTACCATTTAAGGTGCATCCTACAGTTTTACCATAATGCAAGACACCCCCCACTTTTGACGGAAAACGTCCAAAACTGACGGTCAAAGAGTTTGACCAATATTTTTTGACGAAAATGTCCTCGTCTCTCCCAAACTCACTGCTGCTGTTGCTGGGTTGGGTGGGGGGGGGGGGGGTGGGCTGCAGTCTGGGAGGGAGGGGGGTCGGGCGAGGTCGAGGAGGAGGGGGGGGGGGGGGGGGGGGGGGGGGGGGGGCGAGGTCGGGGAGGGGAGGGCGGCAGCCACAGTCGCGTTCATCACCACAGTCGCGTTCATCACCACCACCTTCACTATCACCACCACCACCATCACTATCACCATCACCACCGCCCCCCCCTACCCCCCACCGCCGCAGCCGCCCTCCCCTCCCCGACCTCGCCCCCCTCCCCGACCTCGCCGCCCCCGCCTCCGACCGCAGCCCCCCCCCCCCCCCCCCCACAGCAGCAGCAGCAACAACAATGAGTTTGGGTTTGAGAGAGACGAGAGCATTTTCGTCAAAAAATGTTGGTCAAACCCTTTGACCGTCAGTTTTGGACGTTTTCCGTCAAAAGTGGGGGGTGTCTTGCATTATGGTAAAACTGTGGGGTGCACCTTAAAAATGGTAAAATAAAGTGGGGTGCCACTCAAAATTTCTCTTTTTTTAAATACCTACACAGAAAAAATCAATAACCTAAAAAAAAAAAATTGGTCCATGTGTCATCATCCTATTATAAGTTCCTATGTCATCACTCTATTGTAAGAGCATCTCCAACTCTATTGTCTTGTTAAGTACATCCACAGTGAGACTCTTTTCAAATGCTATATTTGGTCTTTAGTCAAATTTTGTAGCACTTGAGAGCTACAATGGACTCTTGTCCATACTTAAAAAAGAGTAGAAAGCCAAGAAACTCTCCAAATTTGGAGAGTCCACTAGTGAAGCTATAGTTACTTAGGGCCCACCATATTTACTTTTCTCCTTTATTCTTTTTTTTTGAGTGTTGCCACTTGTCAATTATGAAGGAAAAATAAGGAGAAAAAAGATAGGATGTTGCCACTTGTCAATTTGGAGTGTTTATTTAGAGTATACCATTATGTACCAACATGAAGGAAATACTTCAAAATTAATTTTTGGAGTATGGTTTGAAGTAATTTGAAATATGATTTGGAGTGTTGCTACTGTGGATGCTCTAAGTGTTGTGAGTCTTAGGTGGCTCCTATGTGGCATGAGCCACAAGACAATGTCTTGTTTATGTGGCAAAATTATATCTCAAAAGACAATGAGATAGAAAAACTCTCTCCAATGCAAAAGTATTGAGAAGACCATAAAAAGTATTTTTTTTCAACTTCCAAGGCAACTTTTAAGACAACTACTCATATTCTTTCTTTTTCTAATATTTTTTATTCATAATTGATGACATGGAAGAGAAGATATTGTCAAGTGCATTGTCTAGAACAAGACAATCAACTTCACAATGTCTTCTTTAATTTTTGTCACATAAGCTTTACAATTGACTTGACAATTGCATTGGAGAAGAACTTTTGAATAAAATTTTGTCATTCCTATGTGGCATTAACTTTTTTCCAAAGTCACAATAGGGTTGGAGGTGCTCTAAGACCATCTCCAATGGTGATTTCTAAAATTGAGTTCTTATCCTACTTGGCATTGTACTTTAAAAAAATTTCTATCCTAGTTGGAAGAGTTTCTACATAGAAATTGTAGACATACAAAAAAGTTCTCCAATGGTTCTCCATTTCTATTCTATGTGTCACATACTAAAAGGACCAATTTAATGGTGTGGAGCCCAATAATAATTGTAATGAGAGATACGAGGATTTCTATGAGAGTTTCTACATGTAAAAATTCTCCTAGAAAATTTTCATCCTACATCATTGCCACCTATGATAGAAATGAGATAGAAATCACCAGTTTTTTTTTTTCCCTCTAAAAATGGATTTCTTCCATAGAAATATGGAGGATAGAAATCCGGAGAGGTCTAAGTTCATATCTGAGTTTGTGTAGTTGAACTGGTTTGTGTAGGTCCTACTGATCAGTGGGACCTACCTTTTTGTACGAGAGGGGACATGGTTGGTATACATGATTTTGAGACAGCAGATCTGTTCTCAAATAAAATGTTGTTGTTTAATATTTATTACGTGCTCTCTTTTTTTTCTTTTTCTAGATGTGAGGTAGGTTGGGCATCCGAAACCAGGTCCGGAACCAATCTAGTTAAACTCGGGCTGAGCTGCATGTCTGATCAACATCCAAGATTGGTCTACGTCCACCCAAGTTTTCGGATCGGATTGGATTTGCTACACACAGATGAAAAGAAATAGACTCAACACTTAAGAATAAAAATATCGACGTTCATGAATTAGACTTTCAAATTCTTACTATAGTTGCCACTACATAAGCTGAATAATGAAGTGATAAACTAATGTCGGGTAAGATCTATTTTCTGATGTGAAAATATAAAAAACTGTCGTTAAAGATTCAGAAGAAATATGGACATGCAAAAATCTTGACATAAAATCAAAGATCAAATTAAATCTTTCATATTTTCAATAAATAAAACACAATGTTATAAATTTCTTAAACAAAAATAATAAAATGTCTTTTATCTTCATTATTTGCTTTTCTTATATTTTTCTACTACTATTTTCTAAAATAAGCCTTTCTAAGTCTAAACTTTGTAAAAAATCGGTCGGCCTGAAGTGACTCAGATTAAATTATGGGAAATTATGGGTCTGGCTGAATTTGGGGTTTTGGTCTTTAGATTGGACCAATGCATAAGATTGAGGTGGTCTGACTTGAATCTTGACATAAAAACTTTATAAAAAACTGTCGTTAAAGATTCAAAAGAAATGTAGACATGCAAAAATCTTGACATAAAATCAAAATCACTTTACGCAAAGATTGTTTGCTTGCACGTCTCTGCAACAACATATGCCTTGCCACAAGCTAGCTAATTCATCTAGGCCACTTTCAAGAAACTTGAAAAGTTACTTGACCAGCGTACTCAAAGTAGTGGGTCAGTGCCATACTTGTTGTCAAATGTCAACCGGGTCAGGTCGGGCTCGGCCCACTCAACATCTGGATCATTTTTACATTCAAGTTTGTACTTGGTTGGAAAAAAAAAACTTTTTTATCTTGAATTTGATTACAAGGTGAAAAATAAATCAATTTTACGGAATTATTTTACTAGAAAAAAATTAGAAGCAAAAAGTTTCACGAAATTAATTAAATGTATTTGGTTAAAAAAAAAACAACTCCCAAGGGAAGTACCAAAGCCCTTTGGGTTTATGTACGGGCCTGGCCTGGCCCAATATCAGATGTCCGGTCCATAGGGAACCGGGTTCGGTTTTTCGCCATAAACCCTAACTTTTCTCTCTCTCTCCTCCTCTTCCTCACAAGACCTCGACTGGGAGAAAAATGGCGCCTGCTGCTGCTGCTCCCGACACCAAAAGTAGGAACAAAGCCATCGTCGCCGCTCTCTGCAATCGGTTCTCAGACTTCTCTATTGATCCTGTAATTGTTCTACAAAACCTTAATTTTCTCCAGTTCTTCCGTAGATTCAAAAAATTATGTCACGTACGCAAAGTGTTTGTTGAAATGACGACCGCTATATGGTGCTAAATTTCTGTTGTTGTTTCCATGTCCTGCGATCGCTCTCTACAGTGAGTATGCGGGGGGGGGGGGGGGGGGGGGGGGGGGGGGGGTGTTGGTGCTAGCAAGACGTAATTGTAATCAATCCCATCATTTTTTACATATTTGCACGAGTAAACATGGAAGGGCGCAACCCCGTGTAACCACTTTTGAGGGCTAGTTTGCTCTTAAATACTTCATCTTCTCCACTTTTGCATCTCAGTACCCCGTATTGTTTTATGTGTAATCCGATACACTGAGCTACATTTACGACTGTCCGTCTCGAGGTTGTGTAGAAGAAGAGGGTTGCATTGGGTAGTAGGCAAAAACCTGCGTTTGGACACGTGCAAATGCTGACCAATGGATGCTCCGGTAAGGATGAATGGTAAGATAGTAGTTGAAGGAGTTGCTAGGACTAGAGGTCATGGCCCCTAAGGCCTAGTTTGGTTCGCGGAATGGTGGCCTTGGGAAAGGAAAGTCATTCCTTTTCTGTGTTTGGACGCCAATGGAAAGGAGGAGGAAAGGAAAATGATTCCCAAAGGAAAGGAAGGGGGGGGGGGGGGGGGGGGGGGGTTGAGGGAATGGTTCCCACCACTTACCTAAGGATTCACTTTTCCCCTTAAGGATTTAATTTTCTTTTCAATTTCCTTGGCTTTTCCAAACACCGAAAAGAAAAATTGATGGGAAAGCAAGAAATTGATTTCCTTTCCTTCCCTTCCCGCGAACCAAACGTGGCCTAAACAGGTTGAGTGGAAGAAAGGATTTAGACAGCCGGCCCAAAATTTTGGGATAAAGGCTTTGTTGTTGTTGCATGTTGCACCAATCGACACGAGTGTCGATGGTTAGGCCCGAGCTCTACAATGGTGCTCCACAAAAATTTGTTTTTGAGTCAAACTACTCAGTTAATATCAACCCGAGGCTCTTTATTATTATTTTCCTCAATATTAATGCTTTATCTCACTGCCTTTTATGAGGTGATTCATAGACTCTAATACCTTTTTTACGCTTATCTGTGTTGTTTGATGCCTGAAGTAAGGGTTACATGTACGCTCAAAAGGTGCTAGAAAAGTGCTTCTAGTATGACATCTGATAAAGATTTGCACTTTCAATAGACGAGTTGTATGTTGCAGTAACCGACACAACCAACAAAAAACAAAAGGTTGGAAATGTTGCAATAATGCTCCAAAACACTATTACAAGTAATGAAATGACCCGTAAGAACAAGCAAGCTGCAGAAGTCGAAAGTTGAAGGTATTTAGGAGAAAATTAACCTTTTTGTTAAAATGGTGATAAGTACCTAGGTGGATGACCTAAGACTTAACTCGACCAAAGATATATCACCTGAAACTCGGACTACAGGAAAACAAGGGTTCTATGACGATTGACGAAAGCTACAATGCTGGTCATACCTAGATATAAAATGTTCATGATTAAGAACCCACACAGTAACATATCATGGTTACATGGGTTGCAGCTACCAGTACGAGTAGGGGGTATGCAACTTTCCCTGGTACCCATACAATCAGGGGCGGACCCAATATATATATATATATTCTTTCTTTCTTTTTTTGTTTTCATTTTTCTTTTGGGGTTTTGTTTGTTGGGGGGGGGGGGGGGGTGGATTCCGGGGTGAGGCCGCCCCTGCATACAATGGATATAATACAGTTCGCTTAAGAGTGTTCATCTAAATGTGTATTTATGTGTCTACTATGGAAGACTTCTACTAAATCCTTAAACAACCTTCTCTTGATTGATATCTTTTTTGAACTTCATTTTGTAAGTTATAAGATCCTGATTTCCTGGGTCGTCACTTTTGGCTATCTGATCGGGTACTTGCCGCCTTTGGGGTCACAGATCCATGATGCAGTTCCTAGGGGATGGGAGATCCTGCTAACTATGTTATAGACCAACCAAACTGTCATATTGCATTCTAGTACAAATTACCAACTGAAAAGCAATCCTTGGCAAGTTCAAAAGATAAAACCCTCAAAATATCAAGCACAAAGTATTCACACCTTGAATATTCCCCGAATGGTTTCCAACACCTACTGCTTTGCAAGTTGATTCATGTCGCTAACCGGGATAATAGCGTGTTAAACAGTTATTGTGCTATCACAAGGAGACTTCTTTAAGGTTGGCCGTGCCAACTTAGCTTTCTTCTTAAATGGAAGAGAACCTGCAAAAAATTGAATTAGTGACAAAATATTGAATATTACTGTTTCAAAGCTCTTACTCTTATATTCAAACATTATTACTCTCCCAACACTAACTAAGCTAAAGCAGTCATATACATATCCAAAGATTCTGCAAAAATATTAAAGATACTTTTGTCCCTTTCCAACTTAACCACCATGGGCTTAGAGAATAATATTAAGCCACTCATATAATCATAAGCAGAGGAAAAAATGCCGTGTTCTTTTATGTAGAAGTGCATTTAAAAGTTGTTTATTGACGAAACGTACAGTTACAATTGATTTTGAAAAATATCTGTCTAATACACATAGTAAACCATAAATTCACAATGGACGTCACACATTCATGTTTTTATGAATTGATGACAAGTTCAAATTTAAGTATGGCTACATTTCTTTATCTTCACGGATAATCCAACAACAAAAGGAAGCCTTATCTTAAATTTTGGGGTCAACTATTTGAATCATTTTCTTCCATCCCGCTATGTTAAGGGCCATGTCTGTCTTAACGTTTCATTTCAATTGGAAATTGGTTATTCACGATGTGTGATGAGCCCTGTTAAGGAGCAGCTATGCCAAAACAGGGTTGAAAGAACCAAAATCAATCATAAGTTCCTCCCATATAGATTACATGACTTAACTTACCCGGCTCAACATTCGTGGAAAATATCCTTTATTAAAGACTCAATCCAAGTTCGTTTAGGCTTAACCCTATTTCTGGCATCTCCTATAATTGGTGTCTTATTGCTCCTAACTGGTGCATCTATGTCTTACATTTTCACTGTCAGTTCTAAGCCCTAATAAAGGAGGGCTGTGTTAGGTAACTGCCAACTAGCGTAAAACCCATAGTCCAAGAACATAAATTTACCTACACCAAACAGGCAATTTTCCCCGATATTTAAATGTATAATCTAGGATTTTACTGAATTCCCAACCTTTCTATGGTTGACAACTCATACCTGAACCCCGAAGTTGTGACCGTGCTAATAAGTTGTTCTGGCAATTAAAAAAGTAAAAATCAGAGATAGGGGTATATTTCAAATATTCTACAGCAAAGACAAATAGCAAGTGCTTAACCATTATTCAGGCATTTCTACTGTCTTTGGAAAGGATTGACTATTCAGCCTAAGGAACTTTGTGGATATTGCTAATTTATGGTTCTACTTTACAGAAAAGTTTTGAAAATGAAAGCATTGGAGAGAGTGACATAACAAGCTTGTTTGATAACATTCTTCGTCAGTCACCGAATGAACATCCTCTGAAGAATCAGGATGAGGTAAAACTTTTGTTTATTTTATTGAGGTTGAATTGATACATTTTGTGAGTTGTGTCAATTTTCTGTATGCGGGTATCTTAAATTATTAAAATTTCTCTATCAGGTAATGAAGTGGGTTCAGTTTGCAAATACATTTCCTAGCGAAGTTGGTCTTTGCAATGCAGCACTTAAAGATCTGAATGAGGACCTGGCTCAGAAGTCTGTTCTTTTGGGGGAAGGATTTCAACCCTCCGAGGCTGATATTGTTGTTTTTTCTGCAGTGCACTCTTTTGTGGTATGTACAGTCTATCTTCATTTCCAATCGTCGGAAGTCTTTGGCCCGTTTTGTTGTCTTTTACTACCAAGACATACATTTTACCTTGTGGCCTCTCTATTATTATCTACAGTTTTAGATTTCGTAATTAGCCAAAGCCAATGTCCATGGCAGTTATGTAGATGAGTTTTGGAGACTGGGTGTACGGTATAATTACATGCATCCCTAGGACCCTAGCTTCATATGCATGCCCTCAAAATTAATTTTTGTATAGAAGCAAGCAGGTATCCAAAGACAGTAATTATGCCAATTTTGTGCTCATAGATATCTATAATATGCAAGGACTAAATGCTGGGTGTACTATTGCCCATACACAATAGGCTTATAGTGAACATTCAAAAGTTCAAATGAATTTTCCTACGTAATATTTCATTATTAATTTATGTTGTGTATGAGTATGAGACTCACCCTTAAGATGTAGCATATTTTATTCATCATCTTGCTTTATCGTAACAATTTTATGGGTTTAATTTTGTACTACCGTGCTGCTAGCCTAGAAAAATATAGTTAGAATAGGTGACCCATGCACTTTTTGCTAACTATTTTTGTATGGTGCTTCATTTTAGAGTCAACTTTCTGAAGAAGACATGCAGAAATTCAAAAACGTGATAAGGTGGATTGACTACATTCAGGTACCTAACTGAATACTTCTCTTGATTCTCTTTTGATCCTTCTTTTTCTATTGGTGCTATGAGTACTTTCTTTTAACGAAGAGGATCACCATATAAGACTGCAGCATGCGACACAATTTTCTACCTAAGAAACAAGGTAAGAGTACATACTTGGATACTGTTAAAGCTAAACGTGGTTGTGTATAGTTACACTTGGTACTTAATATCATTTGACCTAATTATTGACATCGACCTCATCTCGGCGGTGAGACTAAACTCTCACACATACTTTTGTACATGTGTCCTGTTAAAACTTTCAGTTTATAAATGCATATTTTAGCCCAATACGTGTTTGGTTTGACTTTTCATAGCTTTCATGAATTTCAATTTAGAGATTGTACAAACTACAAACTAACTTTTCTGAATTTATATAAAGGAGAATTTTGTGTTTCTGTTGCATTCACGAAATGTAACCCTAGCATTAGTCTTGTATTTCTTGAAGATTGTCTCTACTGGATGTCTATAAGTTGACTGTTTTAGTGTTGGGCAGAATATTATGACAGGGCCTACTCTGCTAATGGATAGCAGTCTTTTGATTTGCCATGCTTATGGATATATGAGTAAACCCACCAAGGGGTTTAATATTCGCTAAGTGCCATGCTTTCTGCAATGTACTATGACAAACAGATGAACTGAATAACTACATTGCTTCCTTGTTATTATCAGTAAAATTCGTTAGTTCTTCTAATTAGGGGTTTAATATTCACTAAGTGCCATGCTTTCCGCAATGTACTATGACAAACAGATGAACTGAATAACTACATTGCTTCCTTGTTCTTATCAGTAAAATTCGTTAGCTCTTCTAATTAGCCCTTTAATTTTGGCTCCAAAGACCATTAATCTTCTAGTGACCAACAGTTGTTCCTTTCGAATTCTTTTTAAGATTTTAACTCTGATTATTGCATTGTATATCTTCTTATATATCGATGCAGAATGTTGAAGATTTTGGTGGAACGCTTGCCAAGATTGTCATCAAGAAGCCTCAATTTGAACAGCTCGTGAGTCTTTTCCTCTGAATATCTTGTTTATGCATATTACAGTGTAAACCTTAACTTGATCTCTAGCCATGCATTATGCCATGACTTTCTTCTCAAGCTACTCATTGTCTAATCATTTGAAATTTATAATGTGCACTGAACGTCTATGTCATATGCCATTTTTCAAACTGTTTCGACAAATCATGTCATCGATTTTGGTTTCTATAACAATTTCAGAAGAACAAACTCCTTTAATGATAGCCGTGCAACCAGTGTTGATGCTAACACTGTTGAATTAATTTGGTGTATGCTTTCTTTGGTTCAATTGGTATGTCTTAATTGTATTGAGCTGCTTTATCTCATTAAATTGCGTTCCATTTACAAGTGTGCTTTTGTGGTGCAAGTACTTAATACGTTAATATGGGTGGTCTTTTCGGATGGGAGACGGGGCTGTGATGTGATGCTGATAAACCTAAGGAGCTTTCTATGCAGATGCACAAGTCAAGAGTTAAAATCTATTATGTAATCATGTGATCTAAGGATGCCACTCAACTTACCTGAATAAATTCATATGCACATGATATTGCATGCAAGATAAACTGAGGTATTGTCAAGATAACATAGATTTAAGCGCATGAAGATTAAGTCATCTGCAACAAAGATTATTCAAGCTTTAACCATAGAGAATCATGCTGATTTCACAAGTACGGTTCAGAGTTCTTCATGATGGAATATGTATATTACGATCATAAATAAGCTGTATCATGTTCTTGCAGTTTAATCAATGTGCAAGGTTTCACAAAATTAAATGTCTGGGAAAGTTAGAGTGGAAGACGATGTCGCTTGATTAGTACCATATAATCATAGATAGACATTAATACAAAGAACTAAGGAGTGAAAGGCTAAGGCACAAGTGGGAGAAGGCCGTTATAGTGCAAACTGCTGGTAGGTTTTACTATGTTGAAATATGGGAAAACATTGTTGGAATGTTTGGAAAGCATATTGTTTACTGTTTATACAGTGCAGAACAGTGACAAAATGGTTCTTTCTCTTGTACATAACAATAAATTATCACTTTTATCACAAGTGAAAAGAAAACTGAAAAGAAAAGACAGAAAGAAGAAAGAACTGAAGGGCAATTTCACCATGATTTTCTTACCAATATCACACTAATGATAGAAGAATCACTCTTAAAAGGTTAACACTCATCTTAAGCATCATGAGAAGGAGATATACTAGAAAAATGATTACAGCATTTTCTTCATTTGTTTCCTCCTTTCAAGAGAGTGTTCCCCCTAATTATAACTTTAATAAGCAATAACTACCTGCATTTAATAATAACCATCTACTACCACTACTTAATAGTTACAATGTTACATAGAAGTTTCTCAAAAGAGAAACAAATACAAGTTCCTTCAGTTCCCTCATTCCCTGGGTATTATAAAACCAAATGAGTTCATAGCAAAGAATGAATTACTCTATAACTCCACAATAATATATAGGCTCCATTCAAGATTAGGATGCTCCTTACAACTTCGTCGGCACACTTTAAAGCTGCACAATTTCCAATAGGGTATTCTTTTGCTCTGTGATTACTTTATTGTATTTTATCCTTGCTTTACTTCCTAATATAATACCAAAGCGAATCCTATATGTTAAATGGCTTCTGTGAGCAACCAAGGTGATCATGCCTTATGTACCTCTGCACTAAAGACTTTTCACCTATCGTTGATGTCACGATTGCTGTTAAATGTTGAGTTAGTTTATCTAAATTGACCTTTTGAAAATTACATAATGGAATTGCTGGCCTAAATATTACTTCTATAACATAAGTTTTCTTTTGAACTTTCCTTTCAACTGCTATAATTTTTGAGTTGGTGATGAAATTGCTTGGTTGGTTGACAATTCAAGAAAAAAGTTTCTGCTGATGGGCGAGCCGCTGCGGAATCAAAGAAAAGTAGTAAAGGCAAGGAGGAGAAAAAGCCTTCAGAAAAAGAGTCCTCGGAAAAGGACACAGAAATCAGTGTTACAATTCTTAACATACAAGTTGGTCTTATTCGCAAGGCATCGAAGCATCCATCTGCTGATAGGTATATTCTGCTTCAATCACAAAACAGTATTTCATTGTTATCTAGATCCTGACAGTTTCAGTCCATCCTGCAGTTTACTCGTTGAGGAGATCGACATAGGCGATGGTAACTTGCGCCAAGTTGTTAGTGGGCTGGCAAAGTACTATAGTCCAGATGAGCTAACTGTAAGATTTTGACTTCCTCACTGACCTATTAGTCTTATTCTGCTGCTGTCCAATTCAATTGCTATTAGTTATTTTTTAGTTTCTTTGTAGCCTTCAATTATAGCTTCTTAAGCTAATAAAAGCTCCTTGACCCATTGATACAGAATCGTCGAGTGGTGTTAATTACAAATGTTAAGCCTGGAAAATTGCGAGATGTGTTGTCTTCAGGATTGGTATGACTTCAGTAGTATTCTTTTAATATTGTTACGGTCGGCCTAGTCTATGTACCTTCCTACTCAATTTTGCATTTAGTAGGCATCTGATATATGTCGGGAGTAGTTAGGTCAACCAGTTGTGCATTCACTTCTAAGTTGTAGATAACATCATTAACCTTTTCTTCTCCTTTTAGAAATATGAATATATGATCTCCAAGATATTATCCAATTCATATATGAACATCATGACTTCCTTGGTCACTCGAGAGCTTTCACGAAAACTTGTGGAACACTTAACAATTTAATACTATTATCTCATTAGATTATCTATAATATTTTTACTTGTTGCTGACATCTTTTGTAATTGTTGCCTTCTTCTTGCTTTCTTTCAAGTGAAATATGGCAATACATACAGCTCATGATACATTTGTCCTGGATAATAATGAGTTCTGAAGATTGTCCTCGGTCAAATTATTTCTGGATGTGAAGCTTGTGCGTTTGCTCCAGTTTATTAATTTGGGCTCATCTTTAGATCATTTCTAATCCTAATTTACATTATATATCAAATAAAAAGTGGTACACATGATGTTTTCTTATGTTGCTGATTTATCACGAATTCTGAATTTTGCCTCATTGAATTATTCCTGAATGCATCTTGTTACTAGCTTTTATATCAAATTACTGTCTTAAATCTAAAGCGTTGCTTATTCCCACCTAGTGCTATTTAACAGACAAAAGTAGCATATGAACATATCTCACACTGCTCTCTTCTACCATACAATAAAATGGGGATTTAGATAGATAATATCAAATATATCCAGTGATGGGAGATGATGTGCATGAGAGATGCTATGATTTGAATGCATGCTTGGCAATACAGGAAAATCTTAACCAAATGACAATGCCAGTTCTCTCATCTATGTAATTTCTTCTTATAAAGTGCCAGCAGTAATCTAGTGGTGTTTTCATCAGCATATACAGAGATATGTCAGCGCCTTAAGAATATTGATCCTCCCTCTCTGACTCTGTGAGTGTTGGCATATTCCTTTACCTCTTTGCCTTTCTCAGCTCAGTAAACAAGGTTTTACATGCTTCAACAATCTCTCTCTCTTTGGTGCCACACAATTGTTCATGTTATTTGTTGGGAGTGATCTTTGTACTTTGAAGGCCATAAATTAGACATATTAGACAGCAAATATATAGCAGGTATCTTTTATTGTGCATAAATTTGTGTACTAAAAGGACCCACGTACCAATCAGTATGTACCATATTCGTGTGAATTATGTTTAAATGCACGTTTGGTGAAAAGGATCCATCTGATATATTTGCTCCATGCTTAATCCCTTTGCACCCTAATATAATATCTCAGTAGTATTGCTCTGTTGAGCATGTTAATAAAGACAACCAGGTGAAATATGCTCTGGTTTTAGAATTGTCCATATTGGTTATCTTGATATTTATAGAAACTTAGATGTGCTTATTCAGTAGAGATCTGTATATGAACCTGTTGTATTTAATGCCACAGTCAAAATTAGGTGTAATCTAATGCATGGTTAAACATATGTTAAGTATTTATTTGGTTTCAGAATTGGGCAAGTTTTATGACCAGCTGTGGCCATTGACATCAACCCTTATGAGTTGCTGCCTTGTTCCTAGTTGAGGAATCCATAAGCAAGATGTTGCTTTCTCTATTATAAGACTCAGAGTGGGAGACCCCTTAAACTAAGCTTCATATAAAGCTTCGGTGCTGTGTACTAGTGACTGCTAGTAAAAAATTTGCACACTTCATAAGCATCCTAGGTTCTTTATTTGTGGAAGAATGAAAGAGCAAACATTTTGTGTAAATTTCAATTGCACCTTTGTTTGGCTTTTGACATGATTAGTGATGTTTATTTGGTATTTCAAGTTTGCTCTTCTTTTGTAACTCCAGTCCTTTGATGTGAATCGACCAGATCGATTCACAAATAATTTATAGAAAATAGAACTAAAAGGAAAATAACGATCTTTATTAGAGAAAAGAACAAACTCCCAACTTTGATGGACGGACAAAGTCTAAATCCTTCTGAATGACGCTTGAGAGTTTCTTCTCAATACAAGCATGAAAGTAATGACGGCTAGCCTTAACTATAAATAGAAAAGAGAAGCAAACCCTAGGAGGGTTATTGTGGTGAAAGACCACAATACCCCTTTATGCCTAAATAACTGAAAGGCCTAAAAAGTGGGCCCACATCAATACCGCCCCCTAAAAGAGCCACCTTGTCCTCAAGGTGGAAATCTGGGAACTGCGTATGTTGCTATAGCGGCCTCTTCCTCCGTCGGATCCTCCGCCTCCTCCTCTTCCTCCGTGGTGGTCGTCGTGGGGGTAGATCCCCTCTCTGGAAGTTGGCGGGATCCGCCGTTTCTCCAAAGAAATTGCTGCCTCCGGCGTGCCTCGCTCCTCCTGGCGGTTCCGCTCCTCCCGTCCAAGCCGAAACTCCCGCCAAGCCCCTTCCCGGACCCGCGAACCGATCTCCGTAGTTCGCTGTCATCGTCCGACCCCCATAGGGGGCCCCAAGCCCTAGGACTTCTCCCGAATGTGGAGCCGATCCGCCGGGATCGTACGGGTCGCCGGCGTCCGGCCACGGCCGCTCGCCGGCGGCTCCTCTGGCACCGACCGGCCAGGGGTGGCGGTCGGCGGCCGGCCAGCGACCGCCCCCAACGGCAGCGGCCCCGCCCGGGCTCGCGCGGTCGGCGGCGAAGCCCCCGCGACCTTCGGCCGCCGTCCGGTGCTGCTCGCCGGCCGCCAGGGCCCCGCCCGGCGGCGCGGTGGTGACGGCGGGTGCGGGCCATCACCCGTCGGCCGGTCCTCCGTGATCTTCGGTCGTTTTCCCCTCCGTTTGAACAAACCCTAGTTGGTCGCCTAGGGTTTGGGTTGTCGCCGCCTCCGCTTCGCCGCCATTGATCTTGTTCGAGATGTTTTGCAAAAGCATCATGATCGTCGACGTCTCCTTCCGCATATCACGCATCTCCGTGCGGATCTCTAGGTTCGTGGACGCTTGATCCTTCGCGAGGACCTCCATGGATTTCTTCAAGCTCTCGATCTCGGCGGTGAAGTCCTCCCGAAGACCTCGGATCTTCTCGTCGATCGTGTTTCTCGTCCCATCGGCCATGGCTCGTAGAAAGCTCTGATACCAATTGATGTGAATCGACCAGATCGATTCACAAATAATTTATAGAAAAATAGAAGTAAAAGGAAAATAACGATCTTTATTAGAGAAAAGAACAAACTCCCAACTTTGATGGACGGACAAAGTCTAAATCCTTCTGAATGACGCTTGAGAGTTTCTTCTCAATACAAGCATGAAAGTAATGACGGCTAGCCTTAACTATAAATAGAAAAGAGAAGCAAACCCTAGGAGGGTTATTGTGGTGAAAGACCACAATACCCCTTTATGCCTAAATAACTGAAAGACCTAAAAAGTGGGCCCACATCATCCTTCCAATTTAACTTTCTAATTGTATTTGGACTTTGGTCGCTGAACGTGTTGTTCCTGTGGATTGTCCTATATTAGTGACCGCATCTCTTAAAACTTACTTGGTTCTATACAAATTATGTTATCTGCATTCTTCCAGGTGCTATGTGCATCAAATGAAGATCATACAGTTGTGGAGCCTCTGATTCCTCCAGAAGGTGCTAGTATTGGGGAGCGTGTTATATTTGCGGGGTAAGCCATCGTAATAAGTTCAATTAGCATTGTGTCATTGTGCATGAGTCCGGAATATAAACTTATCATGCTTACTAGGTGTTTTTATTATTTACAATATTCTGGCAATCCACCTGGTTTGTATTTTTTTTTTTCAGACACTTCGACTTGAAATATAAGCAGGCATATACCAACTAATTTTAAGGACTCGCTCTTATTTGTTTACTTCAGGCACGAGGGGAAGCCAGATGATGTTCTAAACCCGAAGAAGAAACAGCTGGAAAAGATAACTCCGGTATGCCAACTTTCCACTGATGCATCCTCGATCTTTCGTCTCTTTGACTATATTTGAAATACTTCTTTATCATCCAACTAAACCAAGTGTGGCAAGCTGCAAAACCTTGTTTCATGTGCTTGCTCTCATGTGTCCGAGCCTGACTACTTTTCCAAAACTTAACATCTTCTATTTTCATATTCATCCCTGTTGTAGTGCTGACTGACTTCTGCTCGGACTAGAACAATTAGCAGATTAGGTAGCAATTTAAAAGCACATCTTTTATCTGTTAAATGTAAGGATATTCAGAGCTAGTTTAGATAAACCCCTTCCTCATAAAAAAATATGTAAGCCATTTTATCTAGTAAATTTATTTGGTGGTTTATGCAGAAATCTATTTTTTCTTCTTATTTTGGTCAAAGTAATTTAGTAAGTAATGAGAGAGATGGGTGGTTGTGGTTATACTAGTTCTGAATAATAACCTTATAAGGTCATATCTTTAAATCACTTTAAGAGGTTTCTTGTACGCACGAAAGAAAAGAAATTTCTTTCTTTCCTTTTGGGCTTTAGAATAACAAGGATTTTAGACTAAGATGGATGTACTTAAGATTCAAGGACCTAGAGTGAAAGGTCAGAAGTGTATTGGATAGCTGAACTGCAACAAACAGGTGATTAATTTAATGAGAAACGATGACTAATGTATATCTCTAAAAGAGAACTAAAAGATGATCTGCAAACTAGAAGATGTTAACATATCATTGTCTGATCCTTCTCCCATTAGACTAGTTGTGTTGGAGAGTGAAAGGTCATAAGTTTATTGGATAGCTGAAGTGCAAGAAACAGGTGCTTAATTTGATGAGAAAACTTCTCTCTAAAAGAGAACTAAAATATCACATGCTTACTAGAAGGTGTTAACATATCATCATCATCGTCCAATCCTTCTCCCAGTAGAATGGGGGTATGGAGCACAAAAAAGCTCCATAACAATTGGACAGTTTTTATGACCAGTTTGTCACGGACTTAGTGTTTTAGGCTACACTTCGACCCGTGCGGCGCACTATCTTTCTCCTCGAAAAGTCGTGCAAGCCTTCCCCAACGCTTAGCTAGATCGCTAAGACGATATTGAGAATATTGTGGAGCAAAAGAGAGAGAGTGGAAGATTAAAACTTTACTATACTAGAAAAGAGTACAACTTTGGGTGGTGAGGAACAAATGAGCCTCCCACTTATTTATAGGGCTCATAGAGCTTTACATGGAAACTTCTGGAAAGAAATATTCCTAGGATTATTCTAGGAATATTCTAAGCCTAGATTTATATGGAAGCTTCTAGCCAACTAGAAAGATCATGAGACATCTAGAAAGGTCTCGAGTCTTCTGGAAGATTCTTGGTCCTTCTAGAAGATTCTCGAGCCTTCTGGAAGATTCTACCATCTTCTAGAACATTCCGGAAGCTTCCCGCATAACTCCGGTCCGTGGAGAGTTATGCAAATCCGTCTCGGTGTGGCGCAAACTTTTGTGCGTGACATTCTCCCCCACCTGTTTCATCGACGTCCTCGTCGACGGGTGCAGCAAATCTCGGGATGATGTCCACTCTCGTAGGTATGATCGCTGCACATCGTCCCTCCTTTGTGCGTCTCGTGCGGCGCTTCCCTTTGCCCATCTTCTCCTCAAGATCGGAAGCAAACTAGTTTGCCGCACCAACTCTGGCCTCGGTCTGTGCCCTCCTCGGCACAAGAAAAATCTCGTGCTGGCTATCAAGTTGCCGATCCTCCTCGTCTCGTGCCTGCACATGGTTATGCACACCTTCGCATATGCGAGTCTCCTGGCAAGCCTCTCGACTCGAATGTCCCCTACGAGCTTTGAGCAACTCCTTGCGCAAGTTACTCCGCCTCGTCGCTTCTGCCTCCTCGCAGCTTGCGACACGCTTCTCTGCACTCGTGCCCAACCCGGTGGCACGGTCCACCTCCCTTCGCGGAAGTGGCTCCTTGGGACGCCCCTTTGCAACACCCTTGCTCTCGCATGAACGGCCTTCCTCCTCGAAGCTTTCCTTCTTTTCGAGCACCGCTAGGTATGCCGTCCCCCTTTTGCCACCCTTCTTGAGCTAAGTAGCGGAGATAGCTTTCCCTTTCGAAAGCTTGTCTCGTGCACCTTTCACCATGCACGATGAGCCTCCCTCCATGAAGCCGACAACTCCCAAATGTGGCATCGGAATCGTCTTAGCCGCGATAAGAAAATCCATGTCCAGTATCATCTTGAAGTCATCCAGCGACGCAACGGTGAAATTGGCAACACCCGACCAATTTTCCACCGCTATGCGGACCCCCTTGGCTACCCCCTGCACGGGACGCGCCTCCGCATTGACCGCCTTTATCATGCTCGGATCTTCCTCCAAGGCTAGACCCAAGCGACGGACCTCCGCGCCCGCGATGAAGTTGTGAGTGACGCCCGTGTCAACCAATGCCAGTGTGCTCATGCCATTGATCTTCACATCAACGTACGTGAGCTCCCTGCTCGGAGTCCTCGACACAGCAGACTTGGTCTTCACGGCGTTGAGTAAGCGCAATGCTCCCATGTGCGCTCCCACTTCGCACTCTTCGTCCTCCACTTCTTCGCATTGGATGACATTCACACTCATGCTCCTCATCGGACAATTCCGAGCAAAGTGCTTCTCTTCGCATATGAAGCATGAAAAATTCGCTCGGTTTGGGCCTTCTCGTGCTTCTTTTTCCCGGACGGACCTTCTTTAGGAGAGTTCTCCTACTCTCCCCCACCATTCCCTTTGGTGGACTTTGGCTTGGCCTCGGCATCGTTGTCGTCCGACATGTACTCGACGAGCCGCTCGGCTGCTGCCATGGCAGTGTTCAAGTCTTGCACCCTCTGTTGCTGCAATTCTTGAGCCCCCTACGGTTTGAGTCTATCGAGGAAGAAGAACAAACGATCCTCCTCGTCCATGCTAGATATCACGAGCATCAAGCGTGTGAACTCCGCAATGTACTCCTTGATCGTCCCAATATGCTTGAGTTGTCGCAAGCTCCGTCTCGCTGCAAACTCCACATTCTCCGGATAGAACTGAGACTTGATCTCCTTCTTGAGATCCTCCCAAGTCTCTATCGAGCACAAACCCTTCTCGGCCTCCATGCACCTTCGACACCACCACAGCATCGTATCGTCTGTGAAGTAGAGTGAAGCAATATCCACATTCTCAGCGGCATCGTTGATGTGTAACGCCTTGAACTCTTGAAGTATCGCTCCTCGCTCCATGTTCCACAAGAAGTTTTCAACTTTTTTGGCATCTCGCACCCCGCTGAAGGATTTTGGCTCGGAGATCTTCCGTCTCTTTGGTGCCTCCCTACTCGAAGGTCCACCATTCGCAACGGCCTTCTCCAAAATGGCAACTTTGGTCTTGAGTTCTCCGCAACTCTCGACCACGGTCTTCAGCTCCTCGTAGCCTTGGACCTTCCTACGCAAGTCCTCAATCTCCGCACGACGTCCCTTGAGCTCCTCCTCAAGTGCGGATCGGATCTCTTGGAATTGCTCCCGAAAGATTACCATGGACGAAGCAACGTCACTCTCCAGCCCATCGAAGTACCTTTCTAGCCTTGTGTTGCTTTGCTCCACGGAGCCATGCGCATCTCCATGTCCCTCGAACCCGTCTCCAAGACTCCAACACGCTCGGCAAGATCCACAAGGCTACGTTCCGCCGTAGACTCCTTGCTCTTGTCCTTCTTGTGCGTCTTGGCGTGCACCTCATTAGGCGACGTGGGTCCCTCCTGGACGTTCTCGGATGTCGACATGGTACCAACTGACCTTCGCTCTGATACCACTTGTCACGGACTTAGCGTTTTAGGCTACACTTTGACCTGTGCGGCGCACTATCTTCCTCCTCGAAGAGCCGTGCAAGCCTTCCCCCAACGCTTAGCTAGATCGCTAAGGCGATATTGAGAATATTGTGGAGCAAAAGAGAGAGAGAGTGGAAGATTAAAAATTCACTATACTAGAAAAGAGGACAACTTTGGATAGTGAGGAACAAATGAGCCTCCCACTTATTTATAGGGCTCATGGAGCTTTATATGGAAACTTCTGGAAAGGAATATTCCAGGGATTATTCTAGGAATATTCTAAGCTTAGATTTATATGGAAGCTTCTAGCCAATCTAGAAAGATCATGAGACATCTAGAAAGGTCTTGAGTCTTCTGGAAGATTCTTGGTCCTTCTGGAAGATTCTCGAGCCTTCTGGAAGATTCCACCATCTTCTAGAACATTCCGGAAGTTTCCCGCATAACCCCGGTCCGTGGAGAGTTATGCAAATCCGTCTCGGTGGGACGCAAACTTTTGTGCGTGACAAGTTGCTGACATGATCTCATCCTTCTATGTTGGTGGCAAATTCATAGCCATGGTAGCTATGATCATGACGAGAGGTCATGCCATAAAAATGTAGGTGGCAGACTTGCTTTTTGGATATGCAAGCTCATGCATGCAATGAGCACCCTCAAAGTTTCCCCTGGACTATAGAAAGTCTAGACGAAGATGTAAGATGATAAAATTTGATGTTGGGAATTATATTCATCTCTATGACACATTAAGCCAAAGAGCGTAAAGGGAAGAATAATCCGATTACAAGGTGCTAACATGTATTAAATAATATAAAAGGTTAAACTAGTATGGTAAATATAGTGGATCTGCCCCAAAAAAAAAAAAAAGATCCTGCAGTGCAGTGGGCTTCTATGAATTGTTTGTTTAATTTACATTTTAAATCCAAAGTTGCATCACTGGGGCACCTAAAAGGTTGTTTACTTGTGGTCTGCAAGTGCTTTATAAACTTGCACTATTCCGCAATTATCAGCCTTATTTATGGCTTATTTGCATGAATGGCTGACGTCTAGCTTTTCACCATCAGAATATGGATGATCATGTTATTGGTGTTATTTAAATATGTATATTACGGACTTTTGGAACGATTAAAATTATCAAATTTGGGAGTGCTTTTCTTTTAGAATAATGCAAATCAAAGAGAAGAAGATGGAAGGAAAATGAATTTGCTGTACTTCTATTGCGGAGCATGTGGAAGAAAGCATGATAAAGTTACATGAAGAAGTAAAGAATAATTCATGATTTACTTTATTAGCAAAACTTATAGATGCCTTAGTAGCCTTCGAATATCTTCATCCTTTGAGGGATGAAGGAATTATTGGCTACTGACAAGAAAATTTAATGATTTGAATGAGAGATCATTTTTCGTGCTAAAGTATTACTGGGTAGTGTTCTTATTGGTTAATGGTCAATTTATTACTTTTATAGATTATATATGGTTGTGGGAGCTTTCCTTTCATCTTAAAATTCGTCCTTGTAGCATCTATACACCGACGACAAAGGCATAGCGACATACAAGGGCATACCGTTCATGACATCTGCGGGACCATGCACATCTAAGATATCTAGAGCGAGTATCAAGTGATCAAGTCGGGGGGCCAAAAACATCTCAATTCTCGACCATTTTAAGCCCGTAACTTTTGCTTCCCAACATGATATCTTCTTGAGCAAAGCGATCCGAATGAATGAGGATTGTACTTGAATGAGTAAAATCTGAGATGAACTTTTACTAGTTGTTTTTGCACATTTAATGATTGTAAAGGAGATATAAAGATGGCCTCTTCTTGCTTTATTATTCGACGATGACTGATCCTTGTTTTCTTCTTAGAGGTGCACATGTTCTTTGCTTGGATTAAGAGGAGCCCGGATCTGTGGGTCTTCTATTGTGGTATAAGTTCTTTTCTTGACTATGTGGCAAGTGCCTGCAGTCTTTCTGCTGTGTTTTCTCTTAATTGTACGACAACATCTATCGGTTTGCCGACAGTCTCGTTTGCTTGATGCTGGATGGTGGTGTGTTAAATATGGTTTCTGAGTTTGCTATTCAAGTACAGTTTGGTGGCAATGCAGGACATTTTGGTAGGTCTTTGCTGCTCATCAGTCTGATGGCAGTGCACGTGAGTTAAATCCATATATTAGATTATATGGCCAAATGTGGGCACTACAAAAATTATTAACGGACTACACACTTTTGGAAGTCCTGTGTCATTTTTTTTTTTTTTTTTTTCAATTCTTGCTATTTTAAGATTGTAATGCTGGACATCTCAGAAGACACGTGCCGTGGGAAAGTTCAAACAATCTGCACCTAACCAGGGTCAGAATCAAAGATCAAGGCCCGTTTGGTTCACTATAATGTAATCGTAATCGCAATGTAATCAAATAAAACAATATATATATATATATATATATATTTTTCATGTGATTATATTGCGATTACGATTACATTACAGTATACCAAACGAGGCATAAGTCCAATAGTTGCCGGGCGTAAGCTTCAACAGATTCACTTTCATTGATTCAGAGTGGCATTTGGAGACAGCGAAGTGTTTGCCATAGTAGATTCTGACCCTTGTGGATTTGGTTACTCTTAGCACAGGAAGAATTGATGATATAATCCATGGCCTCTTAAACGAATAATTGTAACCATTGGAGATAATTCTAAATATAATCCTTGCCACCATTAATTATCATCTAAAGTCGAAACGTGGTTGATTATGGAGTATAAGAAGTATTTTACTAAGGGCACAACATCCTTTGTTAAGGGGTATCACAAAATTCTTTAAATGATGTTCATATTTCAATACCGAAAATTTAGTTTTAAAAATGTTAGAGACATCACAACTTTAAGTATAAAAAGAACATTCTTGTATTATTATTTTTAATATTAGATAGTCATATTTGGAGCTATTTTTTAAGATTTGAACTCCATTAATGGGGAATTAAATGGTTCAAGTGAAGTTTTTTTTTAATACGTATCAATAAGATAGACCTATGCTGTGAATTGTTTCTGTCATAAATAAACAAGGACACTCAAAAAATCTGTTGGACAAGCGGATTCACCTCCCTTACAACCTACGCAGTCTTCGATTCTTGAGGTGGAAGCAATTTGCTTAGCTTTACATCTATCCCTGTGTATCATTTTCAATACATATGTGGAGCAAGCTCGCATTGAGCACACTCTATACGTGTATCATAATTTTTTGCTGAATGCGTTAGGATCTATACTTTTGAACATAATTTTTTTCGATATGGCAAAATAAGTAGACTTGTATATTTATAAAGGTTATTTACACTGACACCCCCTATGTCTTGTATTTATTGAATGGACCTCTCCTAGTTTAAAAATAAATACACCGTTTATATATATTTTATTAAAGTAGGAGTGGTCAGTGTGAAATCTTTTACATAAATTACAAAACTTGGGAGTAATCAATATATTCAATACAAAAAATAGGGAGTGCCACTGTATTTATTTTTAAAATAAGTAATATTCGCGTAGTAAACACAAAATATAGGAGGTGTCGGTGTAAATAAACTTATTTATAATGTGGGCACAAGAGGAATCAATAGTTTATCAATATCTTAAGAATCAATAAAATTTTAAATTTATTCATAAAAAAGGGCGGAGGTTGGAAGCTTTAGAATCGAGGTAGTCCTATATTTGATACCATGTTGCTCCTGCCAAGGAATGTCCTGCTAAAAAAAATTGTTTGTTTTGGAGAAGGAAAAAAATAAAAAATAAAAAATCGTAGACTAATTTTAGAAAATCTGTACTTTCTAATAAGTTTCTTGCAAATACTTTTGAAAAGGAAGGAGTAATGTGCTAAATGCACAAAGTACCATAAAACCCCACAAGCCCCCCCCCCCACAAAGTTTTTGACACCGAGTCTTCCGCCAACCCCCTCTCTCTCGACTGCAGCCAGCTGACCTCCCAATGGCTGCTGCCACCCTCCTCTCCTTCGCTCCTCTCGCGAACCCTAACCCTAACCCTAATTTTCGTCGACACGGGACTAAACCCTCCCTCAACGTCGTCTCTTGCCTCTCCTCCCCCTCTTCTTCCCGGAGCTTCGCCTCCGGGAGAAGACGCATCCATCTCGGCCGGAGGATCTCGCTGGTCGTCCCCTTCGCCGCTTCGCGGGAGGAGCCGGCGGTGAGTCGTACTCGAGATCTTACTGAGATTAGGGTTTCGGGATGCATTTGTACTGTCAGTATTTTTTTTATTTCTCTATTTGTTATGAAATAGTGCAATTCGTATAGAGAGGGAAGCATTATAATGACACTGATGTTATTAAGTTGAATTTTCATTAAATATATCCTTGAATTATGCTATAAAGAGAAGAAAAAGAGAGTAATTTTGCAGAAAGCTCCTCTGGATCTGGTGAGGAGTTCATTTTGTTTTTAAGGGTTATTGACACCAACTACCCCTAAGTTTTGGGTTTATAACACGGGTACCCTACTTTTAAACTAATTACACTGACAACCCACCATGTTTTGTATTTATTACACGGGGTACCTCTATTTTAAGATTTTTAAAAAAAGTTATAACACTAACTATCCCTATTTTTATTTTTATTTTCTAAAAGGAGGGGTAGTCAATGTAATTAGTTTAAAAGTAGAGGTCAGGGCCGGCCCGGAACATTTTGATGCCCAGGACTAAATACAAAATGATGTCCCTTCAAAAAATATATCGAAAACAAAGTATCAAAATTTTTTTTTTGCATGATACAATAAGCCAAAGTGAACTCTTTTGGACTGGGGCCTGATACATGCTAATTAACCTTAAATTTTGCATGAATATATCTTGGCAAATGGCAATACTACTTCGAAAAAAAAATTCCGATACAATATGTTATTTAACATTTTTTTGTTTATGCTTTTCAATACTAGGATTGAGATATATGGGCTTGTTTGTCTAATTTATCAACTACAGAGAAACTCAAGAAACATAAAAAAAAGCTAAAATCAGGAGGAACAAAAGTTACAAGAGGAACAAAAGTTACAAAATATTTCAGTTTGAAAATGAAATCATTGTGAAATCTTAAGTGCAAAGATTTACGAAAAGATATTCAATACTAGGAACCTATATAGATAAACGAAAAGACTCATCGCCATCGGCTCATCAGTATTCAACACCAAGGACGTGAAGAACTTTTTCTGTTTCGATTATAAGCAAAAGAGATAATTAAAATGAAAAATTCAAAAAAAAAAAACTTATTGCTGGTCATCTGGAATCGAAAGCGACGTGAAGAACTTTTTTCCTCAGAAATGCAAAAAAAAATCTGAAGTGATGGGAAGACTAGTTTTTTTCTTTGAAATTGAAGAGTCGAACGGCTATCCAATTCCAATAAGCCACGTCCTATTTGTTGAATTGCTATAATGATTTTTTTTTCTGACCTTGGACTTTGAAAAAGAAATCAGAATAACAATGTTTCATTATTTGTTATTATTACTAACATTTAAAAAAATTTGGGGCCCCTTGGAATTTGGGGCCCAGGGCGCAAGCCCTGTTTGCCCCTCCTCCGGGCCGCCCCTGGTAGAGGTACCCCGTGTTATAAACTCAAAACTTAGGGGTAGTTAGTGTAAATAACCCTTGTTTTTATTATTAGATACGATAACTAGATAGTTGAGCACTCTTCTTTAACTTTTGCTGGAAATGAGCATTTTGGAAGTATTAAGGAGAAGAAAATGTATAGTTGGACACATAATGACATTTTGGAAATTGATAGGATTTTTTTATTATTTCCTGTTAAAAAGGTTGATAATTGGATAAAAAGACGTATCCAAGTAGATGAACTGCAAGTACTGCAAGTTTTCCTTGGTGTATTCGTATAAAATATAAATGTAATTTATTGATAGTATAATTGTGATTCCTAGAAGTTTCTAAAGAATTTCAAATTCTTAGCATGTCTATTGTAATGGCCTCGATGTGCTTGAATTGGGCATGATTATAGATGAACACCTTGAGAATCCTGTCGAATTGGACTCGTCGAGTCTGCTTTGAGTTGATTGATGTATGTAACCAGGTTGTGGTGGTCATCCTCAGTGGAAAGCTTTCTTGGTTACCCACTTTGTTTTTGGGGTTCCGCAAGAGCACGGTGTGTAGCTCTGGGACCATATGATGCAAGCCCTGTTGGGATCATGAAACAAGGATTTCGTCAACTGATATCCGATCTTATTTCAAAGACAATGAAGAAAGTTGCAAGAATAAAGCCTAACATCGTCTGGTCTCTCGGCCTTCCTCTCCTCAATACTCATGACTCAAAGGAGAACATACCCACATTCCCAATGGATGACCGCAACTTATAGAAAAGAACAGGAAATGCTAAAAGCCTAAAACTAATTCTAAGTGAATACTTTTTGATCAAGGAAAACCTAACCTTCTCAATCTGGATAGTCTACATACAAGACCTGTGATTATAAAAAATGAACCTTCATCAAATATAGGCAATTTTGGATTTTGTTATCTTGTGATCCTTAACCCATTTTGGATTTGTCCTCTGATAACTCAAGCTCCAGTCCTCTCAATTCTGCAGCTAATTAGCTGCTTTTCCATGCTGATTTGCTGGAGGTAGTTTCTGATCTTGCTATTTTGCAATTATATTGTTTGTTGCTGAGCTCCTGACAATATTAGTTTTTTTTTTCCTGCATATGCCTTCAATTTATTTGGTTTAACAACATTTTAAACTTTTAACACTATTTTGGTAACATTTTAGGCTTTTAGCATATGTTTGCCAACCTTTTAGGTGAAGTTGGTGGGGGGAGGAAAAGGATGTGTGTTGCTTGATGTTGACGCAGTTAATAAGGTTGGTGTTGGAGTGAGTGACTGAAAGAGGAGGAGATTGGCGGAGAGGAAGAGGTTACTAGCAGTCAGCAGGGATTGAGGCAGTCACTAAGGCCTTAGAGAAGGCATTTGATTTTTGTGAGAGAGAAATCTCGAATTTGGGGATTATGTTAGATATGTTTGTATGAGAGAGAACAATCGATTCTGTAATCCCCTTAGTTATGTAAATGGGTCCTGGTTTGGACCTTGGTTTTTTTCTTTTCAATACGAAAAAAAAAACAAAATAGAGTAAGCTCAGGTACGCTCCTAGGTGCCTCATCACCCCACCCTAGGCGTGCTCCTAGGTATCGCTCCTGTGATGTCTAAGGGTTTGCTTGGCAATTGTTGGGGTAGTGGTTATGATATATTTTCTTTTTGAAGTATCGGTTATGAGCGGTTATGAGGGGTTCGGTTTTGGATGATTTTAAGTAACGACTTTTAAACCAATCTAACTCATGTTTGGTAATTCATTAACGGGTGGTTCTGAAAGTTTTTTAAAACAATAAAATTACTTATTTGCCCATGTATAAACCAAAGAAAGTTTGTATCCAAAAAATATCTTATACACTCATATAACTTGCAAGTATAAACTGGTTTGGCAAGTAGTAAATCATAAATGTTGAGAGCAAAGCATTCACTACCACATCAAATGGACCGCAAAAATTTAAAAACTCACATATGCGATGAAGTAGCCGTCAGATGGGACCTCAAGGAAAACAAAGATGAGAAAGAAGTAATATGGTAGGGTACTAGTAGTTGTCCTTATGTTTTTTGATAAGGATGTAAATGGAAGAAAACAAATAGAAATTCTCAAAACACCCCGATTTTGGGTATTTATAAAGACACTCAAAATTACACTGCACTGATTTTGGGGGTGTTTTGAGCCGACCAAAATCGGTGACTCAAAAAAATTACCAAGCAAGGCTTTTTAAACACTTCATAAACAACTGGCTCAAAAATCCTCCAATATCGGTGAAAATACCATTGCCAAGTGACCCTAAGCGTGCTTCTTATGAAGCGAAGCGCGGAAGTAAATTTCAGAATTTGGGGGTCTTAAGCCATCATTTTTTCTTTCACCTTTTAACATTATAAATTACCAGTTTCATTTTTTTTTGTATATTCAGAATCGTTCTGATATTGAAGAGGAGAATGAGAAGAATGAGGAAACTGATGAGTCTCACAAAGCGTGGAAGCAGACCTTAGAATCATTCAAAGAAGAAGCAAAAAAGATGAAAGAAGTGTCACAAGAAGCATATGAAGTGTACTCCAAGAAGGCATTGGTTATTTTGAAAGAAACATCTGAGGCGCTGAAGATTCAGGCAGAGAAAGCAAGACATGATATGAGTATAGTAGCCAAGGAAATCAGTAAAGAGGGACAAGTCTATCTTTCGTCAGCAGCAGAGAATTCTCCCGACTCAGTTAAGGACATTGTGGAAACTTTCGCTTCAACTGACGAGTTGAAAGACATTTCAGCAGTCCGAGATTACTACATAGGCATTCCTTATGGTATGTATTTATACATATTCATTAAATGTTGGTCGTTAATGAGAATACCCTTTTATGCCTTAGCTTTGAACCTTTAATGAATTTGTGGTTATTTGTAGTCTTTACCACCTTCTAGTTCAGTTAGTGGCTTCTTTCTGTGTTATTTCTTACATGTAATTGATATTTTGTTACAGGTGCTTTTCTTGCGGTTGGAGGTTTTCTTTCCTTTATGCTGACCGGAAGCATTTCTGCCATTCGGTTTGGTGTTATTCTTGGCAGTGCACTACTTGCTCTGAGTATTTCAAGTTTAAGATCATGGAAGAGTGGAGAGTCCACTGAAAAATTCCTACAAGGGCAAGCTGGTTGGTTCTTAATTTAGTACATTCTCATAACTTCTTATCTTTATCGTAATTTCATGGAAATGCATCTTATTACCGGTGTTCTAAAAGGTCAAAAGGCTCAAACGGGGTGTGAAGTTGGAAATTCACATCAAGAAGCACCGAGTAAAATAACCACAAAACTCAAGATCTGACGAAAGGATCTTTTTTTCACAAATCCTGGTCTTATTGTCTCATGACATGTTAAATCAGCACTTCAGTGTAACTCATCAAGGATAAAGCTTTGTTGTTGTTAATTACTGCTGTATTACCTAGTACATCCACCTTTCTTGAATGCGTGTATCACTAGCAGAAGGATCTATTTCTACTGCTGTTAGTGAATTAGACTTACTAGAGCTAGCATCATGCAGGATACTTTTATAAAATAAAATATATAATTACAAATAAAAATCTGCAAACATACCATATATATATTTTTTCTATGCATAGTACCATAGAGAACTGATGATATCCAATTTGATGTCTAATAAACTAACAAAAGTTCTGTTCTTGTAGCAATTGCGACAGTTATTTTTGTAAGGGAATGGCGGTTGTTTTGTCAGGTATTGGAAGTTCTAAACCACACAATGAAGATGTTAAGTTGTATATTTTGGGTTTATGAAGATTGAATTAAGATTGCATAGTTCTGATTGCCCACTAGGCGATCCCAAAATTTTGGGATAAAGCTTTGTTGTTGTTAATTCTAATAACCCACTTATTTTTGCAGAAACGGATGTTCTCAAGATCATTGATGACCCTTATAAGGTTCGTAATTTTGGAATTTATAATTGTATGTTATTATGAAACTGTTTGTCTATAAATTTCTTCTAACGATATGAGCAATAATCATAACTCGTATGTTTCTTTAGCAAGATATTGGTTATCTAACGCAAGAACACATGACAACAATTTAAGGCTTGAGAACCTTTCATTACAGCTTCTCAGGTTATGCTCGAGTAAAGTGCCTTGAATTTTTTATCTTGTTTCACTAAATCAAGCTTTTGGGATCCCTTTAATTGTCGTGATCTGTTAAACTTGTAATATGACTATTCACAGTCTTTCTTATTCTTGCCTCCGGTTCAACATTATAGGAAATTTGTTAGGATTAGTACATCAGCAGGCTAGTCATGGTTGTTATGTTGGCCGATATGTTTGACATGTGGACCGATATACATTTAGTTGGGAAAGGGACCAGCTTTGTATTAAATATTGTACGTCATTTTTACATTTGTGTCGAGTCCAACCTGACATATCGCCTGACACATTGCCTGACACAACATAATGGAATGTCAGCCGACATTAATCCAAATCAGGTTTCAAGTGACCAAAGAGTTAACATGTAGGGTTACTTAATAAACGTTACCCAATAATAACCCCCTTATCCCTATGGAACCCTCGTTCTCTCTTTGTCAAATATTCAGTGTGTGCCTAATCTCCCACTGACACAGCCCACTCCAGAACCCCAGCCAGTGTGAGCCCCTCTGTAAAGTCTCCTCTCTCTGTTTCAAGGTAGGTGATTTTTTTTATAAATGTTTTTATATACAAAGTAAAATTTTAGCTTTTTAGGAAAATGAAATGGTATGCATCTTTCTTTTCGGATTAATGTAACTTTTTATATACAAAGTGAATTTTAAGAGAGTAGAATGTGTATCTGAATTTATTTTTCAAAGTAACTTTTTAGGACAGTTAGACATTTAGTACACTTAGTGTGTGGTAAGTTGCATGATATAGAGATTTGACATTTTAATATGTTCGGCATTTATAATTTCAATCCGACGTGAACCCAACATACTGCATATGCAACCTTGAGGCTAGTAAATCAAGAATTGCAGAGAAACTGATTAAATATATGGTTTTCTATTTTTCTTAGGCACATAAATGAGATAACATGAAATATCCAAGATGAAACAAAATTCCCAATCTTGCACTTGACTTTTTAATGGATGCATTTGCACTTCAAATTTATGTCAAGCTCGAAAAGAAGCAAACTTACTATAAAAAAAAAAGGTACACCTCTAGTCCGTAGAAGTGCATTGTAGTACCATGAAGCTCCTGCTTAATGCGGGTGGGGAACACGTGGTACAAGACTTGCCCGTGTTAACTTTTACGGGGAGGTTGTTCTATAATTCAAACCCTCATACTCCAGGATGCAAGTGCCAAGCCTTGTCCTTCCTGTTATCTTTTATGTTCTAAGTTTCACAAAATGTGCTAGTGATTATTCAAAATAATTTAGTGTCCTGTTTACAATAATCCTTCCTTTGGCTTAGTAATTATTGGCATGCTTTTTGATACAAATTGGTGGTTCCTTTGCGCATCCTTGTCAGGATTTCTATGAGACATTATCAAGCCATTAAGAGTGAAGTAAATTGCTTCAGTTCTTATATTCAAATTAGAAAAAAAAATTGTTATTATTATTATAAGACCAGTCATTAATGACCATCCCTTTCCTGGGTTACTAGAACCAATACCCTCCCCATTTTAATTAATTTTTTGCTCGAGCTCAAATTCGAACCCAAGCCCACTCCCCCCTCCCTTACCAGTGCTACCATTGGCCAACCCCTCGAGTTTTTTTTTTCCTTTTTTTTTCTCTTTTTGCTTGAAATTATTGAACATATTTGAAATATCATATGCTAATTAGAAAAGCTTATGACAAGGTTCCCCTGAGGACACAATGTGGTAGGTTTAGAAAGAAAAAAAACTGTCTAGTATTTTTACGTTTATTGACATCATTGATGCACTATTTACTATTATGACAACAAGGGGAGAGAAGGATCTATGACACTGTTGCTATAAGCTTGCATCAACTTTAGCCTTTCCACAATGAAGATAAGGTTTAATCATTTATGGTCTCCGTTAGTTATCAGTAATATTGTCTTGATTCACTATCCAGAGTTAGTGGGATAAGACAGAACTTATGGACTTAGCTTCAAAATATTTCTAGAATGAATGAGGTAAAGAGTGACCATCTCCATTATTTGGAGAATCATTCACTTTGGAGGTAAGATTAAGCATTGTTCCTAGGAAGACATTTAGCTTAAGGTATAAATGTGAAGAGAGACTAGAAATTGCAGGACAAAATATCAAATATGTGTTGTAACTGAAATGAGATTAGGCATGCTGTTTAGATCTGAATGCTCGACAGTCAAGAAGCATGTTTGGAAATCGTGTACAGCTGAAATGAGAACCTGAAATTGAATGAACGGAGTGTTGGATAAGATGACTTTCCAAAGACCTGCCACCTGACATAAATACATTCCTATGTTTATAGATCTATATTCAAATGTAAAGTTAGCCTTCATCTACCATATTTTGTCATCGACTTTCCTATCAGTATATCTGACTTGTGGAAAAGTCTAATGATGGTTTAACACCGGGCAAGTCCATGTACCGTGAAGAGTTGGAGTTTTAAGTACTTAGGAGGAGGATTATTGATGTGACATCATTTTCATGCTTTCCTTTTATTTTATTCCGTTGTGTATACTGAATTTATTTCCTCTATTTTTATGTTATTTGTTCCATCGTGTTAGACTCTCTTTTCACCCAGTGAAGGATAAGTAGCCATGTTGGAAGGATACTCCTTAGGAGTACTGTATCTATATCCCAAATGTAATGGACAAGATACTTCCTTTATAGTAATGTTAAATATGGCTCACCCTTGTCTAGACTCCGAAGGTCCTAAAACATAGTTGAAAGTCGACATAATTCAGATATGAAAGTAACATATATCTGTAGTGAAACCTTTCTATAACTTTTCTGGAACCCAAGTACTATCCAAAACATTCTTATACATTTTTTTAATAAGATCTAATATAGAAAATGAGTTTCTCTGCTATATCTAACCGTATCAATGTCGTGTCCATATCCTGTTATTTTCTAAAAATTTCGAATCTGCGTCATATGCCAACTTGGACGAGTATTCATTGTTGCCTTTGAAGGGCTATTTTATGGTACTGCTTTTACTCTGGTAAATGCAATATCCTTCTGTAGTTTCACGTCTTAACTTTTGTTGAATGCAAGGAGGGGTCTACAGTGAAAAATGTTGTTCATTCTTTTTCACGTGTCCACTGCTTTGTTCAATGCAAGGCGGGGGTGTCCACTGTGAAAAATGTTATTCTTCATTTTCTTCTCTTTTCAGCTGTTAGTTTAAGCTATGGAAAGTTTTCTTATGCGGCAAATTAATATTAGTACCATAGAGTCAACCAGCCTGAGCATTAAGTCATCTAAATGATGAATTTTCCAACTTGTTGTGCTTAGATTTTGTTCCAGTCATTTAAGAAGTTTTTATTTTATTTGGCAACGTTCCTGATTTGCATTCTCACCAAGTAGATTTGTCTATGCAGTGGAGCAGTTCTAGTCTTCTATATCTATAGAATTATGACAGATGGCAACAGCAAAGGTCCAATATCAGAAAGTTCGGAGAACTAGTGACCCAGATGGGAAAGAGTTTCTGCATAATTTCCACCAGGTTTCTGAAACAAGCCAACAATTATCACTCCATATACGAAGTGTCTGGAAGTGGATGATGAGATTTCTCCACACTTCTCGACCTTTCCTGCTTTGCGGCAATATTGAGGATTAACACCAATTGTTTCTTATGCATCAGGTAGGTGGATTTTAATTCGATGGTGGTGAAAGACCCCCCTGTATCTCGTTCAACCTTCGTGCTTTGAGACTCCTCGTAAGGGAACACACCAAGCACTCCAGTGTTTCTGCATCCGATTAGATGGTTCTCAGTGGGTATAGTAGAACCTGGAATGGATGTTTTCTGTAATTGAAAGCCTCTCCAGCCTTTTAGTAGTTTGTGAATGAACTTGCGCTATTCACAAACAGTGATGGAATAATGTTCGCGAGGATCTGTTTTTAGTTTAGCCTGCTCATATCTTTAGGTTCAAATCAAGCTTACTAATAAAACTTCTTTGGCTGTTGTATGGGACACGGGTTGCCTATGAGATGCACTGTTTGAATGGTTCATTCTTGAGGCCCCACTTTATTTTTACTTGTTAAACATCGGCCTTTTCCATTTATGATCCTTGGGGTTTCTGGGATTATATTAACATATAATTCAGGATTTTTCTGATACTTATGGGCCTCGTTTGGTTCGCGGAAGGGAAAGGAAATCAATTTGTAGTTTCCTTTTCTTTAGGAAATTGCAATTCCAATCAATTATCTTTGTGGTGTTTGGAAAAGTCGAGGAATTTGAGAGGATTAGTAATTCCTTAGAGGGGGAAAGTGAATCCTTTGATGGGTGGGAGGAATCATTTACTCTCCTATTTTCCTTCATCTTGGGAATCAATTTCCTTTCCTACTCATTTCCTTGGGTATTGTTTGGGAAGAGTGGAAAATGGAGGGAAGGAAAATGTTGAGGGAAAAGTGGGAGGAAAATTAAAAGTAGTGGTATTTGGGAAGGGGAGGAAAAATGAGGGAGAATAACGTGGGAGGAAAATTCAGGTGGGTCCCACTCAAAAAAATTTCACCCAAAAGTGGGAGGAAAATGAAGAGGATTGAGGAGATTGTGAGAAAAATTACCCAACTACCCTCCAATAAAGTAAGTATTAATTATGATTTGAAAAAATCAAGGACTAAATGGTAATTGTATCTTTCTTCATAAATAAACAAAACAATATTTTAAAAAAAAAATTCTCCTACGTTTTGGTTATCCAAACAGGTGAAGGAAAAATTAATTTCTCCATTTTTCTTTCCCTCAAATTTTCCTTCTTCTCCTCAAAAAGGTTCCCAAACACACCGTTAGGCATCCATCATCCATCCAAATACAAGAAAGAGATGACTTTCCTTTCCCAAGATCCTGATTCTGCGAACCAAACGAGGCCTAGTAATGTATGTCAGCATAATAAATATGGTTTGCTCCATTACATGAGTGATATAGTAGGTCCAAACCATTATGGCTTTGCTTAACCTGCATTATGCATTGATCCAATCTATTTAAACATCCGGTAAGCACAATCTAGAGGCATTAGTTTATGTTGCGCCTAAGAGGAAATATTGTCTAATAGAGAGAGTCTGATGCAATAAGTGTCGTAAATCAACATCCAGTTTGTATTTGAACTCTTAGCTGCCTCTTACTTTCTACTTTCTCCATCACTTGCCTGTATTTAAAATCAAGTTAGGCCATTGTGATCCTGGCTCCAAATATGCATCCAGATTACGGATTAAAGTCTTCCTGTAGGCCTCGTTTGGTAACCAGAATTTGAGGAGTTCTCCCATCCATATAAGGAATCACTTTTTCTCCAATTTTTTTGCATTTAGTACAATGTTTTTTTTTGACTAATATACCTGCTCAGAAATGTTATTTATCATTTTTATCCATAATACTTTTTAGACAAAAATATTCTCGAGTAATAAGTTTTCTAAGGTATTATTAGAAAATTGACTTGATTTTGTTTCTTTTTTTTTTACAAACATCAAACAATATAATAATGGAAAATAAAGTTATATTTCGACTATAATTCTGGTCTTTTCAAATATCAGAAATTTTTTTTTAATGGAAATTACAATTTCCAAAAGATAAGGAAATAACAAAGAATCTATTTCCTTTCCTTTCCGCGAAGCAAACGAGGCTGTAGTGCTAAATTCCATGACTTCTGTTGTAGAACAAGACCATTTTATGCTTTCGAAGTCCTCGAACACCCAAAAATTGCTCTAACACAAGCTAGGAAATTAAGATTTTTTATAAGGGCACATCAAAACTTGATTAGGACTAGCCCATATTTGAGAGAAAATTACTAGGACAATCCTATTTTTCTACTCATGGAATAGGATTGTTCCCTCGCCCTCCCCCCCCCCCCCCCCCCCCCCCCCCCCCAACCAACACAGACACACACCCCCCCCCCCCCCCCCCTCCCAAATTTCACTCTTATTTGCAAATTTCACTCTTTCTCTTCCAAGACCCTAACTTTCTTCTTCTTCTTTTTCTTCTTCACCATTTCTCACTCCCCAAACTATATATCTTCTTCATCTTCTTCTCCACAATGTTTGTTAGTCCCTTGGCGAACAATCGATGGAAAAACTCGATTTCAGAAACAATTGTAAAGACAATGTTTCCAGCAACAACACCCTAAAGAAGGTGATGTTGTATTACGAGAATCTAAAAGGATTTCGTAATTTTTCTCGAAGGCAACTGAACCGTATAACTTCTAAAGAGAAGCCACAGTATTCTCGAAGGCAACAGAGGAAGAAGAAAAACTGCTTGGGTGAAAGATCACCGGCGCTCAAAGCTATATCCGCCTTACGGACAAGCCTCCAGGAACCAGCAAGTTCGAAGAGAACTTTAGAACGCTGGCCAAAAATGTCGACTCCTCAGAATAGCAGCAGCACTTCTCTCTCTCTCTGGAATTTTTTTTGAGTATTTTCTGTAACCCTGGAGAGAGGAGATGCTTCTGATATTATAGGCACGAGATGGGCTTTTCAAATTCTGAACGCACGCCCTGGTTTAATGCCAGATCCGGATTTTCTGGATCTGAGCCATTTCCGGATCTGAGCCCACAAGACCCGCGGACGTTACATAATTTGAACAGCCCACTCGACCCGCTCGACCCGTACGCTCAGTACGCCCCGTATGCCCCGCTCGCCACGCAGGGCCGCGCAGAGGCTCGCGCACGAGCGCAACTAAAGCGCACAATGCGCCTTGCGACGAGCTGTCGTGCTAAGTGCAAAGTGCCATCAAAAAGCCACATTAAGCCTCAAAAGCCCATTAGCCCAAGCCCGAGCCCGAGCCCGAGTCCGAGTCCGAGTCCGAGTCGCTAAGCCCCTTCGGGGCTTAGCTCCAATAGATTTAACTCTATTTTCATTTGGCCAAAAGTTGGTTTCTTATTCTCACCTCTATGTAAAATCTCCCCACATGGCACCCTCCATTGGGCCTCAACCCATGTGCATCTCTCTATTCCTTCATAAGTAATATATAGAGATACATATTGGTGTGATTTTTCGATGTGAGACTATCTTTTAACAATAGAATGTTGTGAACACACAACACATAGAATAAAACACCAACAATCTCCCACATATCTCTATATATATGAGTTAAGCGTTCCACATAATAACTGTCCATTATGCATTAGGATAGATGTCGCTGACGACTTGAATCTTCCCGCATGGGTTGAACAACAGTATGATACAAGAATGGACTACGCCTTGAATTCTGTACCACAGCTGTAATTTTTCCTACTCACATAATGTAGTTATCTGTACTTCTGGCTGCACATTAAAGGCCTTGTGCCAGCCTGGATTTCAATGTATGTATTTTGGGCGTCTACAAATTTACCCTCAAGAGACGGCCTATTTTTCTGTCCATACATTATAGGTGAGTTCTTTATAAAGAGTCATGGCATGAAGCATTGCGCTCCTTTGCGGTGCTACGCCGCTATGACATGGCTCAACGCCGAGACTTTACCCCACCTGGGTACCTCATCGTAGTGTCATACTACTGTAGCATGAGGTCACAATCCTCTTTGTAGTGCCAAACTACTCAGCATGAAGCCTTGCGCTTCCGTGCGGTGTTACGCCGCTATGACATGGCTTGCAAAGCCGAGGATTTACCCTACCTGGTACCTTTTCGTGGTGTCATGCCACTGTAACATGAGGATACCGTCCTCTTTGTAGTGCTGTCTACACCTCTTTATGATTATGCAACATTAGGCTACCTGCCTATATGCGGTGCTACGCCGTCTGTGACTTGGCTAACAAAGCCGAGGCATTACCCCTACCTGGGAACCTCATGGTGGAGTCACCCCACTATAGCATGGAGTTGTAACACTCCTTTGTGGTTGTTGCGCTACCATGCTTTCTGTAAAGCATAACAGACCTTCACTCAGTCTGAGAACTCATTAAGGCATTATGCCATCCTTCCCACATGATCAATTTTCCGTAGAAAATTCATAGTAGACAACAGTGGTTCTGGGTCCGAAACCCTTCCATGTTCCGCAGAACAAGTACCCACTGTTAACTAATATTTTTCTAGTCAATAGTCCTCCCTTGAATCAAAAAATTAGATATCTGGTAGATTTCTCTTTGAACCAATAACATAAAATTTATTGATAGGATTATAATGACACAATATTAGAATGCCTTCAAACCCATCTTCCTTGCTGTGTCCTCGACCAGCTGTCGTTTGAGGCCTTTCGTGAACGGATCCGCCAGGTTCTCCTGACTCCGAACATCGATCACTGCAATGACGCCTCGTTTGATGAGATCGTTCACTGCTATGTGCTTTAACCGCACAGTCATCTTCTTCCCGTTAAAGAGTTCATTTGATGCTACTGCTGCTGCCGCCTGGTTGTCACAGTATATCGGGATTGCCGGTATCTGAGCTCCAACCACTGGAAGATCATACATGAGCTCCCGAAGCCACTCTGCTTCATCTGCAGTAGCATCCAATGCAAAGAATTCAGATTCCATGGAGGAGCGAGATAACATTGTCTGCTTCTTCGATTTCTACGATATAGCAGCTCCGCCCAAAGCGAATATGAATCCACCTGTAGAATACTCGCTCTCCACCTCTGAACACCAGCTAGCATCACTGAAGCCTTCCACTACTGACGGATCTCCGCTGTATTATAGTGCAAATGTCTGAGTCTTTTTTAGATATCTCATAACACGCTTCACAGCGTTCCAGTGTTCAACGCCTGGGTTGCTAGTGAACCGACTCAGCATTCCCACCGCAAAAGCTATGTCAGGCCTTGTGGCAGTAGTAGCGTACATCAAGCTTCCGATGACGCTGGCGTACTCCAACTGCTTGACGCTCTCTCTCGAATTTGGCTCCAGCTTCTGATCACTCCGGTACGGTGTATCAATTATAGGAAGATCTTGATACCCGTATCGAGTGAGCATTTTCTCAATGTAATGAGAATGTGACAGTGCTATTCCCGTGCCTGTCCGGATGATCTTGAGCCCTAAGATAACATCGGCATCCCCCAAGTCCTTCATACTAAACTTGGTCGAGAGAAATTTCTTTGTCTCTGTGACACAGCTTAAATCCGTACCTAGGATTAGCATGTCGTCTACGTATAGACAAACGATAACTCCTCTTCCGTCAGCAAACTTAGTATAGACACACTTGTCTGTTTCACTGACTTTGTAGCCATTTGACCTTATCACTTTGTCAAACTTCTCATGCCACATTTTGGGAGCTTGCTTCAAACCATATAGAGACTTCATCAACTTGCAGACTTTGTCTTCCAGACCTCTGACGACAAATCCTTCTGGTTGTTGCATGTAGATCTCTTTGGTTAGTTCGCCATTAAGGAATGTCGTTTTCACATCCATCTGATGTATCACTAGTTTGTGTATTGCTGCTAGAGCAATTAACAATCTGATGGTTGTCATCCGAGCTACTGGAGCATAAGTATCAAAATAGTCGATCCCCTGTTTTTGAGCAAACCCTTTGGCCACTAGCCTGGCCTTGAATTTGTCGATGGTTCCATCTGCTTTCATCTTCTTCTTGAAAATCCATTTGCATTCGATGGGTCTTGCTCCTTCTGGCAGGTCAACTAACACCCATGTATTATTGGAGGTGATTGAGTCAATCCCATTGTCTATCGCTTCCTTCCAGAATACAACATCTCTGGTCTTCATCGCTTCATCATAGGTAAGCGGATCTGCTTCCACATGATAGGTGACGAAGTCATCTCCAAAGTCTTTCGGTCTCCTTACTCGCTTAGTTGACGGCTCAGCGAGTTCTGGTTCAACTGGTGTCTCTTCGACAATAGCTTCTTCTTGGACTACTGGTTCGTTAAGGACTTCTGTCTGCTTTGCACTCTCATCATTCTCCGGAAGATCCGCGAGAACAATATTTTTGTGCCTTGCAAACTTGTCTTCAAAATATTCAGCATCGCGAGATTCAATGATATGATTTGATTCTATATCAAGGAATCTTCGAGCATCACTCTTCTCGGCATAACCCAAGAAGATAGCCTTAGTAGTTCTAGTCCCCAGCTTCTGAATCTTCAGATCTGGGAGCTTCACATAAGCCAGACACCCCCACACTCGAATGACATTCAAGTTAGGTCTGACTTTGAACCAGAGTTCATGAGGGGTTATGTTCGAAGTTGCATACGGTACTCTATTGAGAATGAAAGTAGCCGTTAATGCAGCTTCTCCCCAGAAGCTCTTTGGAAGACCCGCAGTCAACAGCATAGAGTTCATCATCTCTGTCAACGTTCTGTTCTTTCTTTCTGCTACTCCGTTGGATTAAGGAGAGTACGGAGCCGTCGTCTCATTTATGATTCCATGTTCTTTACAGAATGATGAGAAATCATGAGACCGATACTCCCCGCCTCGATCACTCCTTAGCCTTTTGAGTTGTTGTCCAGTTTGCCGTTCAGCCTCGGCCCTGAACTCCTTGAACTTTTCGAATGCTTCATCTTTAGACTTGAGCAGGTAGACAAAAGCATACTTTGAGAAGTCGTCGATGAAAGTAATAAAATACTTCATCCCGGCTTTTGTAGAGAATTGCTTGAAATCACAGATATCTGAGTGAACCAACTCCAGAAGATCTGTGCTTCGATGGACCCTGTAAAAGGGTTTCCTTGTGATCTTCGTCTGAGCACACACTTCACATTTCTCTACCTTACCCCCACACTTGGAGATAAGTCCTAGGCTAGACATTTTGTTAATTCTTTTACAATGAACATGTCCTAGCCTATTATGCCACAACTCAAAAGAATAGTTCAAAGTAGAAATAGCATTAATATCATTTTGCTGGGTTACAACAAGCTGAATTTTGTACATTCCTTCAGTCTGGAAAGCTTTTCCAAAGAATGTACCCTTCTTGGACATCACCATCTGGCCAGCATTGATGTCCATCCTCAAGCCTGCGTTACAAAGCAGGCTCCTAGAGATCAGGTTCTTAGCAATTGCAGGAACATGCTTCACTCCTTGAAGCGTCAGAGTGTTCCCCGATGTGAGTTTCAGCTCCACCGTCCCGATCCCCAGTACTTCAGCTTGTGCCTGGTTTGCCATTATGACTTTATCGGAAGTTGGCTCATATGAGTCGAACCATTCCTTGTCTGAGCAGACATGACATGTCGCACCAGTGTCTATCCACCAGTCCGAGTCAACCCCCACATTTGCAACCTGTGCTATCATTGCAACCAGATTAGTAATCATAGAAACCTTACTAGGCTCACCTTTTTCTGGTTTCTTGCAGTCACTTTTGTAGTGGCCCTTCTTGCCACATTTGTAACAAGTCACATGGGACTTGGACTTCTGATTCTTGAATGAAGGACTCTTCACTTTCAGATTAGTGAAGTCCTTCTTCTTCTTATGAGGAGAAGCCGCCTGCTTCCCCTTGTACTCTCTGGTTTGGACCAGATTTGCTTTCGACAGTTGTTTGGACAGAGAATCCATCTTCTGTTGAGAGCGCATCTCGTCCTCAACATGGATCTCTTGTAGGAGATCTTCCATACATATGTCCAGCTTCTTGCGGTGCATCCTTGCATAGAAGTTGCTCCAACCCGCAGGAAGTTTAGAGACGATTCCTCCAACGACAAACTTGTCGACAAGAGGCATCTTCTCGTCATCCAATTTTTGGCGCAGCTTCAGAAACTCCTTTACTTGGGGCAGCATAGCCTTCTCATCTTCGAAGGTCCACTTGTGGTATCTTTCAACCAAGAAGATCTTGGACCGATTCTCGTCATCTTCATACAATTTCCCCAAGGAGTCCCAAATCTCTTTGGCAGAATTCTTCTTGGAATAGGACTCTGCCAGAGAGTCTTCCATGCTATTGAGAATCAACAGTTTACAGATACTGTTTTCTCTAATCCATTTTGCCTGCTTGGACTTAGCAGCGGCAATAACTTCTGCGGTTCCGGTTGTTGGAACGATCGGTTCTTCCTCATTCAGCACGTGGTCAACTTCCACGCGTTGAATGTTTAAGGTTACTTTTCGTTTCCAGATTTGGAAATGTTCGCCGTCGAATTTCTCTAACTTGTTAAAGTCGGTATTGACGAGCGATGCACGTGAGTTATCCATCTTTTCGATATAGCTTTGAGATTGTTAGTCCCTTGGCGAACAATCGATGGAAAAACTCGATTTCAGAAACAATTGTAAAGATAATGTTTCCAGCAACAACACCCTAAAGAAGGTGATGTTGTATTACGAGAATATAAAAAGATTTCGTAATTTTTCTCGAAGGCAACTGAACCATATAACTTCTAAAGAGAAACCACAGTATTCTCGAAGGCAACAGAGGAAGAAGAAAAACTGCTGGGGTGAAAGATCACCGGCGCTCAAAGCTATATCCGCCTTACGGACAAGCCTCCAGGAACCAGCAAGTTCGAAGAGAACTTTAGAACACTGGCCAAAAATGTCGACTCCTCGGAATAGCATCAGCACTTCTCTCTCTCTCTCTGGAAAAATTTCTGAGTATTTTCTGTAACCCTGGAGAGAGGAGATGCTTCTGATATTATAGGCACGAGATAGGCTTTTCAAATTCTGAACGCACGCCCTGGTTTAATGCCAGATCCGGATTTTTTGGATCTGAGCCATTTCCGGATCTGAGTCCACAAGACCCGCGGACGTTACATAATTTGAACAGCCCACTCGACCCGCTCGACCCGTACGACCCGTACGACCCGTACGCTCAGTACGCCCCGCTCGCCACGCAGGGCCGCGCACGAGCGCAACTAAAGCGACGAGCTGTCGTGCTAAGTGCCATCAAAAAGCCACATTAAGCCTCAAAAGCCCATTAGCCCAAGCCCGAGCCCGAGTCCGAGTCCGAGTCGCTAAGCCCCTTCGGGGCTTAGCTCCAATAGATTTAACTCTATTTTCATTTGGCCAAAAGTTGGTTTCTTATTCTCACCTCTATGTAAAATTCCCCCACATGGCACCCTCCATTGGGCCTCAACCCATGTGCATCTCTCTATTACTTCATAAGTAATATATAAAGATACATATTGGTGTGATTTTTCGATGTGGGACTATCTTTTAACAGTAGAATATTGTGAACACACAACACATAGAATAAAACACCAACAATGTTTTCATTCTAAACCCTAGTTTTCTTCTCCATCAAAATTCTAGTTTTTTCCTCCACAATTTTCATTATCATTTTGATTCCTTACAAATAATGCATGAAAATAAATCCTAACATGTTTATTTCATTCTTTCTCACAAAAAATGCATGAAAATAAATCCTAAAATGTATATTTCATTATATTATCAAGATGGAAATAAATCATAACATATGTTTTTCATTCGGCCATTTCGATTTTAGGACTGCTAGGAATTGTGGCAGTCCTAAAATGTACTTGCTGTACAGCAAGTCCCTTTTAGGACTGCCACAATTCCTGACAGTCCTCAATACTTCTAGGACTGTTAGAAATAGGGGTGAGCGTCGGTATAATCGGTCGGTATTTGGTTAGATTTTTCGGTATTTTTTTAAATCGGTATTTAAAAAATCAATACCAATATCGTACCATTTAGAATCGATTTTTTCGGTTTCGGTTAAATCAGTATTCGGTCGGTTTTTGTTCGGTATCGGTATTTTACCATTTAACATTTGATCAATCAACACACTTAATATGAACCTCTTAACCTAGAAAAATATTTTTTTACTTTTTTTTGGAAGCATTAAATTTTAAAGTCAAGCCTCTACCAAGTAAGCAATTAATCAAATTTATTAGAATAATATGTAACAAGTCGCAAACACCTAAAAAAGAGCTTAAAAGATCAAACATGATCACTAAGTTTAATTCTTAGTATAAGTTTAACTATACTAAAATTTATTTCAAAACTATATGAAAACACAAAAATATAAGCTCAAAAGACCAAAATTCAATTCTTAGCATTCTTAACATAACTTCAAGTCCACCAAAATCCATTCTAAGTTCTAACAAACTAATTTTCAACTAAAACAAAGATAAAAATGAAAAAGAGTAATATAAAATTAATCACGAACAACATTCTAACGGACAAATATATATATATATATATATATATATATATATATATATATATATATATATATATATATATAATCGGTTCGGTTCGGTATTTTCGGTATGGTATTACATTCAAACCGTTACCCCTACCATTATACCATATTTTAATCGGTTCGGTAATTCGGTATCGGTACATAATTTCGGTTCGATTTTTCGAAATATTTTTAATCTGTATTCGGTCGGTTTTTCGGTAGCGGTCGGTATTTGCTCACCCTTAGTTAGAAATTGTGGCAGTCCTGTTGTATAGGAAGGTCAGCAATGTCCTTTCAGGTCTGCCATAGTTCATGGCAGTCCTCAATACTTCTAAGACTACCAAAAATTGTGGCAGTCTTGTTGTACAGCAAGTTCCTTTCAGGATTGCCACAATTTCTGGCAGTCCTCAATACTTTTAGGACTGCCAGAAGTTGTGGCAGTCCTGGTATAAACTTGCTCAACAAATCGATTTCTTCTAGAAATAGAGTTTCATCCATAATTTCTTCTATTAATAAAGAAAAATTAATTAATAGATTAATAGATTAGTAGATTTGATAGATTTGGTAATCCAATTTCTTCTATAACTAGGGTTTCATCCATAAACTAGGGTTTAGAGAAGAAAAAAAAATATGAGAAATTAGAAAAGAGCAAAAAAAAAAAAACTGGGGTTTGAAGAAAGAGATGTTCTTTTTGTTTTCTTTCTTCTTGTTCTTGCTCTTGCTCTTGTTCTTTCTTTTTTCTTCTTTCTTCTTGTTCTTCTTCTTTGTTCTTCTTGTGAAGAAAGAGAAGAGAGGGGAAAAAAAAGAGAGTTGTCTTTTATACCTAAGAATTGGATAGCCCAGAGTAAATTTTTCAGTGGCAAACTTGTAAATAAATGAAAGTTAAGAATGGGACATCCCTGATCAACTTTTGATGTACCCTTATAAAAAATCAAAATTAATAGGCAACATACAAAGTGAGGGGTAGGGATCGGCATTGGGCCGGGCCAAGCTGCCCAAGCCCATAAAGTACGAGCTCGGGTCGGGCATGGGCCGGACTTTTTTGGCCCTAGAGAAATTTCGGGCCGTACCGAGTCGGACTTAATTATTATTTATGAAGCTCAAGTCCGCCCACAAGAGTCAGACTTTACGGGCCAAGTCAGATCGGACCGAGCTAGCCCTATAAAAAAAAGTCCAAATGGGCTTTTTCAGATCTAATTATTACATATGTTCACAAGAAAAACAAAACGAATTCATGACACTAATTGTTTACTGTACAAATGATTCAATTTAATTGTTCACTAATTAAGCCTTATCCAGTAACTTTTCCACTTTGTTACATGTACATGAAGCGAGCAACAAAGTTGGTATCGTTCTCATTTCGAAATTCAGAACGACGCACATTTAATAGCATTGCAAATTGCTCTCAGGCCGGCCTCTTGGACTTGAGGAAACGGTTGAGAAACAACTTATTGATAAAAGTGTCAAGATGGATGCATAGAAGTAAGGATGTGCAGAGATTGTAGTAACACATTATTCGTTACTGAAACAAAGAACAAATCACTGATGACAGTTGACAACAAAGTTAGTAATTAGAACTTTACTATTTGTAAGTTGTAACATCATCCAAATTAAATTAAAATATGTATCTTATAATTATAAACGTATCGAATTTTTTGGGTCGGACTTAGACGGGCTTTTAGGGCTGGGCTCGGACAGGTGGATGCTTAGCCCAAGCCCTGCCCTATACTAATATAGATTGGGCCGGGCTACCCTAATGGTCAGGCTATATTGGGCTTTGGTCCATCGGACCGGACGAGCTTTTCGGACGCCCATGGGCCTCGGGCCCAATGATGATCCATAGTGAGGGGCTATAAAAAAAACTAGTCGTATTTTGATACCCAAAATATCCTTCACAAAAATGTTAGGGGATATATATATATATATATATATATATATATATATATATATATATAAATGACCTCTAGCCTACTGGTTAAGAGAGATGCATGCGGCCTAAGTGGTCAGGAATTCGATTCCAGGTGGAAGTGTTCGCCACAGCATATATATATATATATATATATATGTTCTAGCACTAGCGAAATTTTTGCAGTCCTAACTAGTCGTCCTCAATCCGACTATCACGATTTCTAAAATTTCCAAATCCGATTTCTAAAGCTTCCAAACCCCTATAATAAGGTTCAAAACCACCAATGGGGTGTTCGCCGGAGGCAAGAGGAAAAAGAAATTCGTGAGAGAAAATTTTGGGTGTTTGAAATGGGTGTGTTCCCCTACCAATTTTACAATTTTGTAATGATGCCTCGTATCGTGTGATAGCCGCTATCACCGCTATCACTTTTGGTGGTGCGCTTAGTAATTTTCCACAAGTTATTCAATGAAACCTTGCTCAAACATCAAACCACACATGGTTGTGGCAATTTTCTGCATCAAGTATTTATACTAAACTATTATTTTTCAGAATTTCCAAGGCATTCAGATTGAAAACTTAGAAATTATAACTGTGCTGTCCTGCAGAAGTAGACAAATAAAAGAATGTTAGCAAACCAGTACATTAGTACATTTATCCCTTTCGAAAGAGGCAGAGAACTTACTGTTCAGTATTTCAGTGACTTCCTACCAACACTTGCATCATTTCTTCAGTCACATTAGATATGAAGCTCACATTATTTTTATCACTAGGCTACATATTATTTTTATCCCGATGAAATGAATCATTCACAAGAACTAGATTAAAGCCAAAGCAAACACAATCTATCTAGTGCACAGTAGGTTTAACTACACATAGCCGGCACCGATAAAATTTCAAATTTACATAAAACTCTCTGCAGGTCGACCACGAGTGAGTTTACCAGCCAAACCAGCCTCCCGGAGATGTACAAGCTGCAAATCTGTGGATGACCGAGTATTTAAGCAGTTCTACGAAAGACTGGCATCAGCGCTCTGATCCCTATTTACCAACTGAAGGCATCAAATATCTGGATGATGGATATGATTGGGGCCTTCTGCCCTATTGTCTAGTGGCATGTACTGAGCCATGATGGCACGGATCTCCGAGTCCATGTAACTCTGGAAAAAAAAAACAAAGATAAAGGCGGAGTTAACTCGCAACTCTAGAAAGATCTCAACTACTAGATAGATTTGAGTCACATATTCCCAAACCAAAAACTAAGTTCACTTATATTTGCATATCTCCCATACAAGAACGAAACAATAATATTGTTAAGTTTCAAGAAAACTAGAGAATTATGTGAAGATCTATAACTTCAAGCTTGAGCGACATGGAAACACAGTTGTGTTGATGAAAAAAAACTGAGAGGTGACAGAGAGAAAGTAAGCTGTACCCGAATCCTGTACTTATAAACTGCATAGCCTCCAACTCCAGCTATCCCTAAACCAAGGAAAATAACCCACAAAAAGCTCCAGCTAACCTCTGTAGTTGCTTCTTTACCTGGATATCATTTCCAAAAGAAACATCAATACCTCTGCCAAATGAAAACAAACTCTCTCCGGAACGAAATAGCAGTATTGTTTATTAGATTTCATTTCCCATATATTTCCTCATTCTATTTTCATAATAGCTAGTCTGATATTTTATGAGTAAGTTGGAAAGAGTAATTTTCAGGCTTAGGCTAGCAAAGAATAATATCTGCTGGTTATACAAATCTTTCAATTCCGTAGAATTGAATAGATTATTACTGGGGATAAAAGAAATTGTCAATTACAGAAAAAGGTCAAAAGCACTCACTTATGCATGTGTCGTGCTCTCTCATGTATAAGAGATTACCCCTGCAGCTGCAGTCGTAACTTCCCCACGTGTTCTTGCATTTGCAATCTGAGCATTGACAAGCACTCTTTTCTTTGCATTCATCAACATCTGAAACAACAAATCATTATATATTCTAAGAAAACAGGTAACCATATGATATAAGGGCGTTGTTCAATGGCAGTTCACAAAATAGCTGGGCATTTTCGGCTACTTATTGAGAATGTTATACATTCTATTCTCATTCACTGCTAAACTGTATCAACCTAGAACTCTAAAAACATAAAATAGAAATAGATAAGGGATCGTGCATCATATTGAGCATAAGTAAACAAACAAATTATAGTTTTTGTTAGGAAATACCCTCGCATGAGTTAACCCCATCACCCTTGAAGCCTGGTGGGCACTTGCACCTGTTTGAATGATCATCCTACAAAAACAGTTTGGCGCTGCTTAAAAATTAAAACCAAAACCACACCATACAAGAGATGAACTTATGAGGGGTTCACTAACCACACAGGCACTAAAGGTATTTCCATCTTTAGTTTCTTTCCAGCATCCTCCATTGTTAATTTCGCAACGACCAGATCCAGAAGCTACAGAATATAAAAGTAGATATTATTATTAAAAGGTCCTGCTGCAATTAGTGTGTAAAGGAAAAACAAAAACAAAGAAGCTTAAGAACATATGTTTGTTTTCCAAATCTATAGGGTGAGAAATTGAAACTGCTGTTATTTGAACTTTGAAGACTTTTCTTGAGATCACGTAAAGCTGTTTCCCAAGTTGTTGCTTATCAGGAACTACAACTTTTGATATAATCACCACTAGGAAGACTGGAGACACTTGGCACTGATGGTGGTTCCTTACTACTTAGTGTCAGATAGTCAACCTTCCTGCCCACCAGCAATATGGATTTACAATTTGCACATGTCACCAAAACATTGGCACTCCATGATTATTGAACCCCCACACGGACATTGTGTGTGTGTTTTTTCCTCCTCTTTTTTCCAACACGTGCGGGCTCGGTTAAATCGTGTGTCTCCCCGCACACGATTTTTAGCCGGTCGTCATGTCGTTTCGGACTCTTCGTGTGGATCTTGTCCGCACTGTCTTTTTCATCATCGCTCCACACGCATGCCTCGCGCACTCCAAAGCCTCACGGGACGGCCGACATCTTTCGACGCCGGCAACCCAACGCCTCGCTTCGCCCACGATGCCGAAGGCACCCCCGACGTCTTCACGACGCCTACGACAGCCGATGCCATCCAGCCACCCGTTCTATGCGCACGACGCCCTTACGATGTCATGCACTTGCACACGGACATTGTTTAGGAACATAGGACCTGAACTAAATTCTGCTACAGGTAGAAATTGATGACAGATTAAACCCACCAAATAAGATGGCTATAACATTAGCCATGCTTAGCTCAAGGGCATGTGAGAAATCTGCCCAAGGATTTAACCTATGTTCAAAGAAAATGCTAAGAACTAGGATGAGTGATAATACAATAAAAGATGGGAAAGAATTTGCCTTGCAAGTTAAAAGTTCGAGGATTAGGTTGAGCACGAGGCAAGATCGGTTTAAATGCTTTAGATGTGTATAACAAAGAACAATAGTGCATATTGTCAGTTAAATATTATTGTATACCTCACTTTAGTCCAACATCGCCTAGGCTAAAGGAGGATGTCATGACTAGCCCTTATAAATGCACCAAGGATTATCATATTTTATTCATATCAATAAATTAAATTTCTCTCTGAATTTCACAGTACCGGATCTATGAAATCTGGAAAGAAGCCCCCCAAAAAATAAATTTCAAACCCCCTCTATCAAAATCCTAACCCTAACTATCCCCCCCCCCCTTCTACCCACCCGCTCCGCTTAGTGAGTTAGACAACCATCTTTGTTGTGCTACTCTAGTGCGCCCTTGATTATAGCCTCCGACGATGATAGATGTGTTACTGTTGATACTTCTTCCCCTTCAGCTGGCTTCAAGAGAGATTTACGACTCACCACGATCTCTTTATGGCACAGAATTACTTGCAATGGTCCAATATTGTAGAAAAGATTTTAAACAACAAAAGCCCACATCGTCACTTGACAGAGTCACCAACGGATCCCAAGTATGCATTCTGGTTTCAGAGTGACAACAATGTAATTGTTTGCTTGTAACTTTATGAATGCTTATTGCTATAACTATTATATCTTTGAAATTTGTTAAGAAAATTTGGACGCATCTTTTGTATTGTCTGAAGACAATTTTCAGAAACTTTGGCATTTTCACACCTTCAATACAACCACACATAGAGAAAATTTGCAGAACTTTAGTTTCCTATTTAGCTGCCTTCTTGAGCAGTGGAATGTCTTTAAGCCAATCTCCTCACATCCCGTTGTTACTCACCAACAGTGAGAGGTCCTTGTTGGCGTCCTTTCTTTGGCTCGATTACCATCTACCTTTAAGGAGAAGGTATGCTCATTAGTTCTCTCTCAACACAGCTCTCCTTCTCTGACGAGTGTCCTGTCGGTTTATCGTGTCTCTACGCCATCGCCCATCTCTATCGAGTCTCTATCGACTACCATTATTACATGTGGTGGTCACTTTTCGTCTAGACGAGACACTTCTGATTCTTTCCATCTAAACGACGAACTTCTGATATTCTCATTATTCTATTATTGCATCATAACTTAGCTATTCGTTAGCTTACACATGATCCTAATTGTTCAATAACATTTTATTCATCTCACTTTGTGATACAGGACCTTCTGACGAAGCAACGAATCGATGGGGGTATGAAAAAACGTCTTTTACTACGTAGATCATTTGTCCAGTACGTTAGTAGCTGCTCGTTCTATTCAGTGGCATAGAATACTTTGACATCCTTCACTAGTTTCCTTATATAATATGTTACCTAATTTATCATTATCTGACTTTAGTTGTGAGTCATGTATTCTTGGGAAGCATCGTCGTTCCTCTTTTCATCTAATTAATAAACGACATAATTCACCTATTACTTTGTTTATAGTCATATTTTGGGGGTCCCTTTAAGTTTTCAAGTATGCATGCCTATAAATATTGTTTGTCAATTTTATTAATGATCACCCACACATGACATGTTTATATTTTTTTCGTTCTAGGTCTAATCATCTGGCTGTTTTTAAAATCATTGTAGCGAAAGTTTCTAATCATTTTGATGTTTGCATCAAAGTTCTTCGTTCTAATAATGTTTAGGGAGTGTGAGCAAGAAGTTTCAAGAATTCTGTTAGACTCATGACATACTTCATCGGGTTTCATGTTTGTATACTCATCAGCAAAAATGGTATTACGGAAAGTAAGAATAGATATCTTCTTGAGGTAGTCCGCTCTCCTTTTTATATAAAAGTTCCCAAAAAATTATAGCGGTCTTAGTTGCTTGTTTTTATATAAACCACATGTCCTTGAAAATAAATCACATTTTTATGTCCTCGTTCCGTAGGAAAAATCTATAGCTTCAAACGTTTTTTTTTTGTTGTCTTTGTTATACTCATAAACTTAGACCTTAAATGGATAAACTTAATCCGTGAGCTACCCGTATGATATTTATTGGATTATTCTTAGATACAGAAATGGTATGTTTGTTTTGATCCTACTACTTCGAATGTGGTTATCTCCTGTGATGTTACTTTTCTAGAAGATCAGACATATTTCGCTTCTGATACACCATCTACATCTCCAATGTCTATTATTTATTTTCCTATTGTTCTTTCCTCTAAACTTGATACACATATTTCTCCTCTCTCTTCTAAGTTTGGGTCTTTGGCTCTTTCCCAGGTGCGGTGCCGGCCAGGGATGTCGGATCTGGGCTCGGCGTGCTCGATGCTACAAGAGAGCAACGGCGGTGATCTGCCAGGTGGTGGGGCGGCGGACACGGTTGATGGCGTGAGGGACGGCACGGTCGATGGCCAGAGGAGGGTTTTGGGGTGTTGGTGGTTGTGGGTGTGCTTGTGGTGACCAGACAAGCAACGGTGGTGGTGGCGTTGGTGGTGGGTTGGATGGTGATGGCGGCAGGTTTTACCGGCGCGGAAGAGTGGCGGTAGCGGTGGTTATGGTTGGTGTCGAGCGGCTGGGATTTTCGGTGGTGGTGGTGGAGTTCCGGTAGATGGCCAGAGTCACGTGGCTGGTGGACAGACTGGTGTCCGACAGTGGCTGGTCGGGTTGGCCGATGGCCTGCAGTAGAGGTGGCATGGCAGGGTGGTCAGATTAGTGTGAAGGTTTTGGTGTAGTTGGGAATTGTCGAAATTATGTCGGTGTCCTGCGTGACATAATGATGGGATGATCGGTATCTTGTCCGGTTTATCGGACACACGAAAAAATGTAATTATACAAGAAAAAATAATGAAAGGAAAGGGATGGGCACAGACACAGTGCACGACACATATGGTGATGGTTCGGGTCTTCGTACAATGGTTGTCATGGCACGCGAACATGAGGGTGGTTATTTGTGATGAGAATTTGTGAAGAAACAATGGTAAGGGTCCCTAATAGTCGAGACAGGGTCATTCCTCCACATGCCAATGTTTCTCGAGTATCACTGATGATTCGTCTGCAGACTGCATGTACTATTGTGCAGGATTCTATTCCTATTAGTCCAACTCCGCTAATTTCAGATGAATGCACATCTCTTTCTATTGCTCTTCACATGATGGGATGATCGGGATCGTGTCCGGTTTATCGAACACAGAGAAATATGTAATTATACTAGAAAAATAATGTAAGGAAAGGGATGGACACGGACACGGTGCACGACACATATGGTGATGGTTGGGGTCTCCGTACAATGGTTGCGGTGGCACGCGAACATGAGGGTGATTATTTGTGAGGGAATTTGTAAAGAAACAATGGCAAGGCTCCCCTAATAGTCGAGACAGGGTCATCCCTCCACATGCCAATGTTTCTCGGGTATCACTAATGATTCTTCTGCAGACTGCATGTACTATTGTGCAGGATTCTTTTCCTACTAGTCCAACTCCGCTGATTTCAGATGAATGTACATCTCTTTCTATTGATCTTCACAAGGGTAAGTGCTCTTGTACTATTGTTCATCCTATTTCTAGATTCATTTTGATCACCGACTGAATCCATCTGGGTGTACATATGTTTCTTCTTTGGCTACTATCATTTTGTATTCCCTCTGTTCAGGAAACACTTCAACATCCAGGTTGGCATGCAACTATGATTAAGTAACTTGATATACTGCACTCTGATCATACTTGGACTTTGATACCTTTGCTCTCGGTAAAAAGATGGACGAATGTAAATGGGTATTTACTGTTAAACAAAATTCGGATGGCTCGGTTGATCAACTCAAAGTCCGTTTAGTGGCTAAGGACTTTACCTAATAGTATGTTGGATTATGTTGAGACCTTTCTATCGATTGCTAAGTTGAGTTTTATTCGAGTTCTTTATCTTTGGCAGTTTCTAGGAATTGGCCTATGACGATCTTTTCGAGACTATTTTGGCTTCGAGCGATCGGAGTCTATGGTCTGTCTCCTGAAGAAGTCAATGTATAGTCTGAAGCAGTCATCATGTGCATAGTCGACAAATTCAACAGTCTTGCAACATATTGGGTTTGTTCGTAACAGCTCAAATATATCCTTATTTACACATTGGAGGTCTCATGACGTAGTCATCTTACTTGTTATCTTACTTGTTTATGTGGATGACATAATTATCACCGGAGATGATTCTATTGGCATTTCTAAGGTAAAAGGCCACTTAGACCTCTCATTTTCATACAAAGGATCTTAGGCCATGAGATACTTTTTTGGTATTGAGGTATCATAAAATTCTAGACGATTGCATCTTTCTCAATGCAAATATGTGTTGGACTTTCTATTTGAGACATGATCTGTGGGTTGCAGACCTACAGACATATTTATGAATTCCACAAACAAACTATCCAGATTGAACTCTTCAACAAATCCTCCTCTATCTGACCCATGAAGTTATAGAAGACTGATTGGGAAACTAATTTATCTTATTGTCACTCGTCTAGATATTGTCTACGTTGTGAGTACTGTGAGCCAATATATGCATAATTCTTTGACCTCTTATCTTCAGCTTGTTAAAAGTATACTACACAAAGGATCCTACACTACAGAAAGGCAACTCCTGGCCATGACCTTCTCTATGTACCGTTTAAATTGGCGCTAATTCCCTTTGCAGATGTTGATTTTGCTGGATCAGTTGATGATCGTCACTCTATCAATGGTTACCTTGTCTTCTTATGCTCGTTCTTCCGATGAGGCCGAATATAGAACCATGCACATGTTGTCTCTGAGTTGATTTGGCTCAACTCATTACAGATCTTGAAGTCATTCCATCTTCTCGAGTTGCTCTCTATTGTGACAACAAGGTTGCGATTCATATTGTTGAACATCCCGTCTTTTATGGAAGGACTAAGCACATCGAGATAGAATGTAACTTTATTCGAGAGAAACTCACAGGAAAAAGAAGTCCTGCAATACATATCTTCTTCAACTCAGATGACAAATATCCTCGCCAAACCACTACATCAACCGTTGTTTGTTAAACTATTATCCAGGCTGGGAATGATTGGTATCTATGTTCCGGCTTATGGGAGAGTCTATGTTAATTATTATTGTATACCTCACTCTAGTCCCACATCGCCTAGGCTAAAGCAGGATGCCACGACTTGCTCCTATAAGGCCTTGTTTGGTTCACGGATTTAAGGAACCAAGAAAGGAAAGTTGTTCATTTCCTTTGTTTGGTAGCCACAAACTTGGGAATCAATTTCCTGACAAGGGAAAAAATTGGTGGAAATATGGTTCCACTCAAGACCCATGGGATTGATTTTCCCTCATTTCCCAACATTTATTACAAAAGTTATGACAAAAGTACCCACGTGTCATTGCTTATTTTACCATTAATGTTATTTTTTATAATATTAATTTTATTTTAAAAGGTAAGGATATTATTGGAACATTGTTATATTTTGCTTTCCTTTCCTAGGTAGTTTTCTTGTTTTACCAAACAACGGAAAGGAAATGTGACAGAAATCCTACTTTTCCATTCCCATGGAAAATACAAGGGAATTCATTTCCTTTCCGTGAACCAAACGAGGCCTAAATGTATTATTTTTCCAAGAAGATGATGCAAGAACTTGTATTTGATATAGATAAATTACAACTCTTCAGTAAGAATTTACAAAGAATCTCTACAACTTTACAAATTTCTAGAAAAGTGTCCCGATGGAATCTTGATCAACATGCGTTCACTCTGTTCCGTTGATGATCCGTCTCAAAGACTAGAGCTTCTTCTTGACGGCTATATTTTTTTCTCGGATGCTTCTGAACTCTGTGACGTCAAAAGTTTGTAAAGCAAACTGTAAGCAACAAAGGTTGCTTTGATGCTTACGAAACAGTGGAAAACACTCTCTTTAATGCTCTATAAGTGGAATTACTCAAATAATGGAAGTCTCTCTTTTAATACCAGAGTCTATGTTCTAGGTACTCTTATTCGGCCCAATGATGGACTATTTATTAGATTTCTAGAGGAGAAGCCCTATGTAATCGCTCAGTAGACGGTTTTGATAGCCTTCCGCGAGGCTATGTAACATGCTCAACAGCTCCGCGGGACTACCCAACGGAATTAACCGCTATTGAGTGGAGAACTCGGCCACGTTCTCTCCCACTTCCTCGTGAAAAGCAAGGGCATGGTGGGGTGGTAACAACCAACTAAGAATGTGGGTTGTTACACCCTAGGTTCCCGCTCAGTGGAGCGGGAACCATAAATAAACAACAACCGCCTAGCATTTAAGCGTGCAGCGGCAATGTAGCATGATCAGTACAGTGACACTGTAGCAGGATCTGAGCGCTAGTGCTGTAGTAGGGAGATCACAACATCTCTGCTGCTTCAACCTTCCTTTTTTTTCCTTTGGATTTGAGGTTTGTACAACAACAATCTTTGGACAACCATTCTGTCTGAACCCAAACTGTTTGCAGGCTGACTTTTTCAGGTATCAACATGTACCAAGGCTTCTCATGCTTTATTCATATCAATAATTTTTAGTTCTCTCTGAATTTAACATATGTTAGGAACGGCTTAATCATTGAAGGAGTTGCTAGGACTGGAGGATTAAAGACCAAAAATAAAATGGAACGAGGCTATAAGACCATGTATGTTAGTTACCAATATTCCCAAGAGTCAGCCCTTGAATAGCTGGATGGAAGAAAATGATTCATCCACTTGAGCAGCAGTTCTGCGTGAAGTCTGTTCTGTTGTTCACCTTGACAACCATAATGTCACTGGTGCAATCCCATATTTATTAATAGTTTGAGTAGGCTTAAATTGAGGACAAGGGAATTTCTTTTCCAAATTGCTTCAGTCATGTATATATAACAAAAAGACCAATCCGTAAATAAATGAGGAGGGGCTTGTTTGATCGTACTTGATGGAGTTGCTAAGATTCTATACTAGAGATTGAAAGAAAGAAAAAAGAAGAATTGAGGCCATACGCACATGTATGATTGTTACCAACATTTCTGAAGAGCTGGCTCTTGAAAGAGATGAATGGAAGAAGAATGATTCATCTACTTGAGCAAAAATTGGGTAGTATGTTGTTCACATTGCCAAGCATCATTTCTTAGTAACTGATTCTCGTACTTTCTATCCTTTTTACATCAACACAATATGTTCAACTATCAGCTGTTTTCTAGCGCTCAAATTATGATATAAAAAGTAGAATGACCCATGGTAGTCAAAGGCGTGCCTCGCACATCACTAGGCGAGGCGCTTTTCTCCTGACGCACCAAAGGCGCACCTAAGGTGAGGCGCGACCAAGAAAAGGCTCCCCTAGACGTGCCTTATGTTTTATTTTTTGTGTCTTATATATATATATATATATATATATATATATATATATATATAAACTTTGAGGCAGGGAGATGACCCTTGCCTCATACAAGTGGGAAGTGCGAGAGAGCTCTTTCTACGGTTGTCAAAGTTGGTTACAGATGAACTGAATTTTTTTTTTTTACTAAAAACGTGGTAGGAAAAATACGAACTCATGTTAGTTTTGTTGATTGTTATTGCTACTGTTGCTCTACTAGTTCACTTGGTTATGTTTTTAACACATTTTTTGTTGGTTTTAATATGTTATTTGGTTTTATTTTTTGCATTACTAATTATTTTTATTTTTTATGTATATCTTTTTTGGGCGTCGCTTCGCTCGGGTGCACGCCTTAAGTGCGCCTCAGACAATATGGACTCTTTGCGCCTCGAGTGCACCTTGCGCCTTTGACTACCTTGTCTATGACCAAAACTAAAAGAACAAGTGTTTGGTTAAAATGCATTCTGCAAACTTCTATGAATACTAGATGTATGTCATCTTTACAGTATGATAGGAATAGCATACTGTAATTACATCTAACATACTTAACATACTTCAACTTCATAAAAATGTATAGTTGTATAGAGTAAACATTCATTGTGAACTAGAACAAAGGAACAAACAACTCAGGAAATTTGTCAAATGTATAGTCAACAGAAAGATTGAAATAAAGCAATTAATCTAGTTGGACTATAAAGAGAACGTATGTAAAATGCCTCCAACAAAATCTTGTGTACATATTGAATGGTAGCAATAAACTTTTGACTGAAAATAATTAACAATATCCATAAAAAATTTGAAGCCATGATAGTCATATGGAGGAAGCCTACCTGATAGCATTACACGATATTTAACTTTACCAAGGACTCGCCAGTCTACTACACAAGTCACCTAACTCTCAAGGTAGTTCAGTTTGAAATGCATAAGCTACCACTATTAGAAAATACCAGGTAGTAATTTATGTTTTCATAGTTATACCAAAATTGCTCCCTTATTGACCTGGTTCATCTTCTACTTTTCCAATATGACTGGATCGACTCTACCACTAGCATTAACAAGAAGAATGAATTTAGGATATAGTTAAGTTCTAGTTTCTTTGTTAGTAGTATCATGAATAAATACCGGTTAGAACTTCTATTTCCTTCATAAAAAGCTATAACTTTATTAGTATGTGATAAAATGTACCTTCGCAATGGCTATACCCATCACCAACAAACTTTACACCTTGGACAACTGGACATTGACAAACTCTTCCACGAAAGGTATCCTGCTAGTGCAAAGGGATAAATACAGGCCGATAAGAAAAAAACATGAGAACACCAATGGTACATTGTAAGACACTTAAATCCAGAACAAGCAAGAGATGTACCTTGCAAGCAGTAACATTAGCAGCCTTATCTTGCCAGCAGCCACCATTGTTTTCCAAACATTCATTAGTTTCGATGTCTATACAACCAAAACAAAGATCAATATGAATAACAATATCTTAAACAATAACATATATGACTTAGTTATCAGTCTAAACGATAAAGAACAGCATGAGCTGACAGAAAAAATCTCACGAACCTCCACTTAAACACACAGCTGGTTCAGTGGTCTCCTGAAACCCTGCACAAATTGCTTTAAGCACTGCACCCTTGTCTAGTTTTCCTGTAAATAAAAAGAAGAGTTAATGACCCATGATCTTTAAGAAACTAGTTAGCTGAAGTTATTTATGAATGAGGAACCACCTCTGTACTGTCTGTTGTTGATGACAAGAGTAGGTAGTATAGTTACATCCCCACGCGAATCTTTACCAATCTAAATATAAGTACACAGGTCATTGGTATTAAATAGATGAGCAAACAAACATAAAATCAGTACCATGTATGTGCATAAGAAGCATACAAGCACCATGATACATTATACTAACCTGAGCATCTTGCTCAGCTTTAAGCACGGGATTATGCTCATCAGCTTCAGGATCACCAATACAGTCATTTATTTTCCTGATATCAACACCTGTAAATTTGACAATTTTTAGCGAGTCCCTTGCTGCTGAGAGAAGTACATGATAGTACTTGCCAAGAGAATAACAAATAGTGCAGGACATTGTTATAAATTTGCAAAATGTATTAGAGACATACCCAGTGATCGGATCACTTCTTCAGCACACTCTTTAGTGTATTTCTTTTCCTTCATTGGGCACCTAATTGCAAAGTCAGTCACATAGTCCCACCAAAGCCAAGGCTTCCCTGTTTCATTAGCGACCTTAAACAAGCAAACTTGACGCAGATTTTGCACTACAACATCTTTCCCGTCATATCCTCTGCTGAAATCCTGCTCAGGATCAGGGGCGCAATATCTCCCATGGTTGATGCATTGTGACTTGCACTGTTTGCTCAAGATAAAAGCTTCAGGACAATACCAAGTGATGTAATGTGGGGTGAACTGGGTATAACCCTTTTGCTCAAGTATTTGTGCTGCACCTTTGAAGTTCTTCACAAAATCTATCTGGCTGTCACACTTTGGGCCACATTCATCATTGCTGTTTGTCCAGAATTCATACTCCACTCGCTCATCCGGATGGGGTAGCGATTCCCTCCAGTCTAAATTTACATTTACCATATCACCATCCTCTAGGGCTTTCTTAAGGCTATCTCCAAATCTTTGGCTAACTAGTGCAGAGGGAATGGTTATGTTCTCTCGATGATCATCCCCACCATTATCTTCTTCAGGTGTGTCCATTGTTATTAAAGGCTCCACCTTGTTATCAGCAACAAGGATTGCGGCAGCTCCTGCATTCTGTGCATTCCATGCCTTTGTCGTAAAAAAACAATCTGTAAAAAATAAGAATTCATTTAAGAAAGTTGGCAAGACCATATTTATATAAATTTGATTTTAGCGGACAAGAATTGTTGCATAAAGCAAACAACAAATGTGAGAGCCAAGCTTACAGGTCGGCTCTATTTTAATTTATCACTTTTGTTTGCTCTATATATGTAAGGCCTAGAGCCCACGAAATGGCCCATTATTCCCAATTAGCCTCATTCTTTACATGGTATCACTGCAAGGGTGATCTTGACCCATGCTCTTGATAAAATAAAAATTCTAGCCCTCCATATAATCAAACCATAAGAAACCCTTGATCTTTCTTCTCCATCAACCCTAGCCTCCATCCTCGTCTCCTTTTGAGAAATCCTATATCCAGTGCTCAAACCCATTTTCTACTTCATCTCGCATCTTCTCTAAACAGTTCCCCGTCTATTTCTACACCTAAACTCCTTTACATCTACTATCAAGTGCCTTTCCTTTCACATCTTCACAGCTCCAACTTCGAATGCCCCCTCAAAATATAATATCTACCTAAACTTCCCACTTCCCTTCCTAAAGAAGCAGCTTACAACCCCTTAGTATTACTACCACTCACCCAATCTAGTCAAAATAAAGAAAGTCAACTGTGTAAAATGTTTTGGGAGGTCCAAAGACCTGGCCAGAAAGTTCATCTTCCTTGGTGCTGACAGTAAACTGTGTATATGCTCCATTATAAGCAATTCAATACAAGTGAAAAATTAAGCACCCTGTAAAATGAAGAAGTAACACTAATTAATGTTCGTCTTGTTTATTACAACAACAACGAACCCTTTTCTTCCATTCAGCTCTTTTAAGGGCCGTGTCCGATCTAACATTAACAAAAACCATATCCTCCGTTACAACCTCAATCCAAGTTCGTTTAGCTCTAGAAGCTCCTTTGACTAATATCACATTCCTCCTAGTAACCGCTGCATCTATTGGTCTACCGTTGTATCCACAATAGGCGTCACCTCCAATTTCCCACAAGTACACTCATTTCTTAGTTCATTTTCAGTTGATTACAATGTCTAAATCAAATATAGTGGGAGCTTTATAATAGGGAAATGAGCAAACAATATTTTTTAACCATGATTTCCTTCGTTAATAGTTATTTGAGTATGATAACTATGGAGATTAAAAAAGGCTAAATTTTAACTTGATACCATAAACTTTAATATTAGACAACTTAATACCTCAACTATAATCGTACAATTTAATACCCTAATAGTCTTAACAAAAAATCCTAAATAACAAAAATACTCCCACTTCAGGAGGTTGGGGGGATAATTTGGTCCCAAAAAAAAAATGTTATTTATTTTTGTTGAAATGAAATAATTAATTCCCGAGTGATGCAGGTATCAACTTGAAAATATTCAATAGTTGAGGATAGTGATTGGTACGATATTAAACCAAAATATCACCAACATTTATTTCTTTTGTTTTTTTTTAGATGCCCGACGTTACGCACGGGACTTTGTGCACACTGCATTGCATGTCTTTTTGGCCCACTGCCCCCCCCCCCCCCCCCCCCCCCCCCCCCCCCCCCACCACCCACAACTCCCACCATTTTTAGAAATAGAATAAATAATACGTCCCCATGGCTCAATCCACTTCCGCCACCCAGTCAGGGTTTTATTCCCCGATAACTATCACAACATGCAGCATATAATTTGATGATTCAAAAAGTAATTGTCACAGTGAACATAAACTAATAGCATTGAACAATTCAACACAACCAATCCCTACACGAAGCCCCCCAAAAAAACTCACCTCCTCTATCAACAAGCAGAAAAGTGGGGAACCCTCCCGGCTTCGACTTGTACGAGATGTCGAACTCGTCGAAGCTCTTGCAAGCCTTCTTGTTCGACTTCGGATAGACGACGATCCCGACCATAGTCCCGCCATACTGAGGGATCCCGAAATTCCCAATCGCGCACTCGTAAACTCCCTTCAAGGAGTCCGGTGACGTCACCTTCAAGCTGTTCTTCTCCACCACAAACCTCCCTGAACAAGAACCCCACAGGAACAGAACCCAGATGGGAAACCACAGTTTTCCTCTCATCCTTCCCAATCTGTACTCCAAGAACTCAACTTTAGCTCGGAAACTTCGATCTCGAGGAAACCCAGTATCGAAAATGATGGTTTTTGCCCCCAAATTGCACCAAAAAGAGGGGAATCTGGTGGAAAATCTGGTTTTTTTCACCGAAAGATCGGATTTTGATGGGTGCCAAGATCGAATAGGGGGGGAGGGGACCTGTTTATTGGATCGAATTGGGATTGGGGAAGGTATCGATTTGGCAAATTTGGTTAAATTTAGGGCTCTTATTTGGATCTTTCTGTGGAGAAGTGGGTTTACTAGAGGAAACGTGTTGCACGCGTTTTTTTCTCAGAAGAATCCTCAAACTTTTGGTCGATAGGGACCGTTGGATTGGTTCGGTGATCTGATGGACGGCTTGGATTGATTGTATTTATATCTACCGACTAAGCAATGATGATTAAAACTGGTAAATATCGGATAGAATTAGTTCTCCTGATATATAGATATAATTAATTTAAAAAGACAAAAAACAAAAAAAAGGATTTTGGGTCTGTTGGGGATTATATCAGGGAAGTCTTATTAATTAGGGTGGTTTATGAATTCTTTTAATTGAATAAAGACTCATTTGCATTTATATATCACTCAGTTTTCTGTATTATAACTCTGATACCACATGCTTTTGTTTTTATTAAAACCATACCATAAATTTTAAAATATTTTAAAATCATAATTTTTAACTATTTAAAATATGATGGTTTCAAAGGTTAAAAATTCTTAATGGATATCGAAACATCACAAATATTGGACTATCTACTACAAAACTACTTAATACATTGATTAGACATGGTTTAAGATTAGAGTTGAAAAAACTCTAAATATATTGAAAGTTTAGTATTAGAGTTGCAAGTTTACCTTAAGGGCACGGCTATCCGCATCCCATGACCTACTAAACAAAAAAAAAAAAAAATTAAATTCATATCCTAACCCTCCTCCCTGTCACGGACTTAGTGTTTTTGCTAGCACTTCGTCCTGTGCGGCGCACTGTCTTTTCCCTTAAAGACCCGTGCAAGCCTTCCCAATCCGACTTAGCTAGATCACTAAGAAAATTAGAATAATGGAGCAAAGAGGAGACTCGTAAGATTTCTTTATTGAATGGAAAATGCTTACAAGTTTAGGTGGTGAGGAACAAATGAAGGCCTCCCCCTTTTATAAGTGCTCGGAGAGCTTTACATGGAAAGTCCTGGAAGGAATATTCCAAGGATTATTCTTTTCTACCATAACTAGAACGGCATATTCCAGGATTATTCCCTAGCAACAGAAAAGGAAACTCCACGGGCCATCCAGAAGCTTCTTGGGCCTCCTAGAATGATCCTGGGCCTTCCGAAGATATCCGCTATCTTCTGGATCCTTCCGCCATCTTCTAGAATGTTCTGGAAGCTTTCCGCATAACCTTGGTCCGTGAAAAGGTTATGCAACTGGGCCTCGGGCGGGGTGCAACATTTGGGACGTTACATTCTCCCCCACCTAAGACGTTGACGCCCTCGTCAACCATGCTCGCTGAGAAACGCCTGGATCTCGGCTTCGAACTGATGCAGCGTATCAGCACGTTCCCAGCTAGACTCGTCGTAAGGCATGCCCTTCCACTGGATGAGGTACTCCACATACGGGGACACACCTCACCGCCGAATGGTCCTCTTGTCCAGCACGGCTTCCACCTCCTTGTCGAAGGAAGTCGTCATGGTCGCCGTCGGTCGCTTTGGAACTCATTGCTGGGGATCCTCCAAGTCTTTATGGTACGGCTTCAAGCAACTGGCATGGAAGACTGGACGAATCTTCAGCTTGGCGGGGAGTTCAAGCTTGTAGGCCACCTTGCCTACCTTCTTGAGCACGGGGAAGGGGCCTTCATACTTCCGAATTGTCCTTTGTGCACCTTGCGGAACACCTTGAACTGTTGCGGTTGTAGCTTCACCAGCACCATATCCCCCTCCTTGTACTTGACCGGCCTTCGCTTCGCGTCGGCCCACTTCTTCATCTTTCTCGCGGCCTTCTCCAAAAATGCCTAGAAAATGTCCGCCTTTGCCTTGAAATCTGAAGTGAACTGGTTGGCCGCGGGGCTTCTACTCGAGGACCCCGCACTCAGCGTGTGCGGGGCAAGCGGTTGGCGACCCATCACCAACTCGAATGGGCTGTGTCACGCCCCAGAACCAGAATACTGGAGAGCGGGGGCAGACATAGCCAGCTACGTATATTGAAATGGAAACCACCTCGATATACGGTCACGACTGTCTAGATATGTGAGGGTTTTCTACAAGCCAACAGTCTCTTATGGTCATGAACAAGCCTAGTGTCTCAATCACTACAAGTAAGTAAGGTCGTAAGATGTATGATCATTAAATATACAATAATAAGGCGTCCCAAATATTACATATTCAGCTGATCATGAAGCTAGTCGTTACAAAATGTTAGGACTAGCAAGAGTTTAGTCATACATGATCAACCCTAGGATTTGTCAATCATGTTTACAGCCCGTAGGCAGACAGTAAGTAAAAGTGCTCCGAGCTAACAGATGCTCGTCGGCTAAACGCCTCAAAAGAATAATTTTTACAATAGAGTGAGCGAAACAAAATAGAAAACCCACTCTTGGCCCGGATTCCGTCTAGTGTTCACCATTGGGCTGGAAGCTTGGTAGATCCTCGGGAGCTGCTCCGAAATCTGGCCACACAAAACCAGCTGGGTTAACCCCAGAAAGAGCAAGTGCCACAAGGGGGCCACGAAATAAGAACAAAAGCCAGCAATCAGCACAGAAAATCTAATATTAAAACTAAAATTTACGAAAACATGTCAGGATGATATACGACGAGATAACCATGGAACTATTCCGATAGCCAGGTTACAACCCGTAAACCAAACAAGGACCGGGGTTGTAACCCTTCATCTGAACAGAGCTTGGTTTTCCACCATTTATTGGCAAGATAATAATGTAAGCAATCAAGACAGGAAACAATCTGGTACTGGATCCAGACATGCCCGGACTGGTTATACCTCATTCAATCAATCACGGCCAAGCAGATACTACGGCTTACTACTTTAACTAACTAGGGTTATCACAGGCCTAATTACTAACAAGATGCAGTGAGATTGTTCCACAGCCACAAGCCCTGCAGACCATCCAGGCTACCCAGGACGAAAGATTAGGATTGAATTCAGGTGGGTACATTGCCCAGAAGACAAATGTACCCTTAGGTGACTTAGAGGGTGCAACACTCGACGGTGCGCTGGAAATGTGCCCTACTCGACGGCAGGCTACAGATCCCAAGAGCGCCCAGGTAACGGGATTGCCTGTAGCTGTGTCAATCTCTTCATGACTACTGTGTTATTCTAGTTATTAACCTTAATCCATTTTAGTAGGTACTCCTGACCGTGGTACTCAGGAGTTCCATCCTAGACATGATGCAAGACTGGACAAGTGGATTAACAAGCAAGCAAGAAAGAACCACCCACGGTGTCAAGGCAAGTCAAGTTAAGTTATCAAGATAAATCATGTCAGGGTACTTGTCAGGAGTGCGCCACGACGGGCCACTATCAGGTCAGGTTGGTCATGTCAGAAGTGCACCACTACGGGTCACTGTCGTGTTATGCTAGTGCCTTGTCATACCAAGCCATGTACCATAGTCATCCAAACATATTAAGTAAAATCAAGTTCATGATAAAAGACGTAAGGATATAAAATGGGCGTAAAATATCTAATAAAATATCAATATACAGGGCCATAGAAAAGCCAAGCTCAAAGAAATAAAACCAAAACTCCAAGGGTCAAGGGTTAAACAAGGGGTCAGGGGAGCAGCGTACGAAAAGTCACGCACGCTGAAAGAGCCGCGTACGTGAAAGTCACGCGCGCTACAGAGCAGTGTGCGTGAAAAGTCACGCACGCTCAAGGAGCAGTGTGCGTGAAAAGTCACGCACGCTCAAGGGAACAGTGTGCGTGAAAAGTCACGCACGCTCAAGGAGCAGTGTGCGTGAAAAGTCACGCACGCTCAAGGGAACAGTGTGCGTGAAAAGTCACGCACCCTCAAGGAGCAGTGTGCGTGAAAAGTCACGCACGCTCAAGGGAACAGTGTGCGTGAAAAGTCACGCACACTCAAGGAGCAGTGTGCGTGAAAAGTCACGCACGCTCAAGGGAACAGTGTGCGTGAAAAGTCACGCACACTCAAGGAAACAGCTGCGTGAAAAGTTACGCACGCTCAATCAAGCAGCGTGCGTGACAAAGTCACGCAGGCTGAAGGAGACACGCTTCCAACAGGAAGCGTACTCAAGCCTGCGTACGCAGCGCTAAAGAGCGCGCATAGCTCAGTGTGCGTGAGCTAAGAAGCTATGCACACTGCTCACTGTCTTCTCCAAACAGCAAGAACACATGGCTGAAACCTAAACTTCAAAAGTTCATAACTTGGTCATCCGAACTCCAAATCCGGATTTCCAAGGCTCCAACTGGAGTGAAACTGAAAGCTCTTCCTCATGGAAACATCAGAACTCAAAGAAAACCAACCAAAAAGGATCAAAACATGCAAAATCCAAAAATAGCAATAACTTAGATCTACATCAACAGAGACTCCAAATCATAAAAATCCAAGAACTAATGTTGATCTCCATGTCCTAAACTAGCAAATGGACAAAGAAAAGAGGGTCCTCATGTAGTGGCAAGATGCACTTGCCTAGGGTTAGGAGAGTTGTGGAGGAAGAAGAAGAAGAAGAAGAAGAAGAAGAAGAAGAAGAAGAAGAAAATTAATGGTGGTTATGAAGAGAGAGAAGAGGTTGGTGGATATATAAAGAGGGGGAGTTGTGGTGGGTTGAGGGTGTAGCATAGGGCTAGGGTGTTCCAACACATAAAACCGAACCAAACCGAACCATCTCCAATAAAACCGAGCCAAGCCAAAATCCAAACTACGAGAAATACCGCTTTCACAAGTCGAGAGAAAAATAAAATACATGCCAAAATCTAGATACGAGTATAAATACGAAATACGGGAAATACGGGAAAAATGAGGGTGACAACTCTACCCACCTTAAAAGAATTCCGTCCTCAAAATTTAATCAAGGAGCTAGAGATTGTCACGACAAGCTACACTAAGCACAGGCAAGTTACACTAAGCAGTTCAATCATACAATCATACAATACAAGCAAGGAAGGGAAAATGTAAGGCATAAGAAAGACATTATACCTCACGAGTCAAACAGGTAGGAATATCGCGATCGGATGTCGTCCTCACGCTCCCACGTTGACTCACCCAGAGAGTGATGACCCCAAGCAACACGGACTAATTTAATAGTCTTGTTCTTGAGTATCTTTTCCCTCCGGTCCAAAATAGACACGGGCCTCTCCTCATACGAAAGGTTGGTACCAACAACCAATTCTGAATGGTCTAGGATGTGGCTCGGGTCCGGAATATACCGTCGTAATTGGGACACATGGAATACATCATGTACCTCACTTAGCGACGACGGAAGAGCGAGACGATAGGATACATCTCCTACTCGCTCTAGAATATCGAACGGCCCTATATACCTAGGACTAAGCTTTCCCCGCACGCCAAAGCGAATGACGCCGCGGTTAGGCGAGATCCTGAGGAATACATGGTCGCCGACAGCAAATTCTAAGGGACGCCGATGAGCATCGGCCCAATGGCGCTGGCGGTCCTGGACAACTCGGAGGTGATCTCTGACCTTTCTGACCACTTCAACAGTCTGGGAAATCAATTCGGGTCCGAGCATCTGCCTCTCCCCGACATCGTCCCATGCTAGCGGGGATCTGCACTTCCTGCCATAAAGAGCCTCGAAGGGTGCCATCTGGATACTGGCCTGATAACTGTTATTGTACGAGAATTCCACCAGGTGCAGATGATTCTCCCATGAACCACCGAAGTCAAGGGTACAGGATCTCAACATATCTTCAAGAGTCTGGATTGTGCGTTCTGATTGACCATCCGTCTGTGGGTGATAAGCTGAGCTGAACTGAAGACGAGTCCCCAAACTCTTCTGCAAGCTGCGCCAAAAGTGTGATGTGAATCTTGAATCCCTGTCCGAGGTGATGCTGACTGGCACACCGTGAAGCCTGACGATCTGCCTGAGATACATCTCTGCTAGCTGTGCCGTCGACTGTCCAACTCTGTATGGGAGAAAGTGTGCCACCTTGGTAAGCCTGTCCACAATTACCCAAATAGCATCTCTGCCGGCCGGAGATCTGGGCAATCCGGTCACGAAATCCATGGTTATATGTTCCCATTTCCATTCTGGGATCGATAAGGGTTGAAGAAGTCCAGCGGGCCTCTGATGTTCAGCTTTAACCTGTTGGCAAACCAAACATCGAGAGATAAACCGGGCTATCTCCCTCTTCATGCCATTCCACCAAAAATGCTGACGAATATTACGGTACATCTTCATACCACCCGGATGAATAGAATATTGTGAACTGTGGGCTTCTGCCATGACTTCCTGTCTGATATCTCCACTGGGTACACAAAGACGAGTGTCGTACCGAAGCATACCGTCTTCATGAATACATAACTCTGGCCTTCTTCCTGCTTCACACTCTGCTCTGAGTAGCTGGATCTTGGAATCTGTTGACTGCGCCACCCGGATTCTCTCAACTATGCTGGACTGAACTTGTAGGCTGGCCATCAATGCCACACTAGTAGGAAGAACCACTTCAATCCCCATCTTCTGAAGATCTGCCAATAATTCTGGTTGCGCCGTCAGGAAATAAACTCCGGCTCTCCTGCTCAATGCATCTGCTACAACGTTGGCCTTCCCGGGATGATACTGCAAATCCACGTCATAGTCCACCAATAGCTCGAGCCATCTTCTCTGCCGCATATTAAGGTCCTTCTGGGTGAAAACATACTTCAGGCTCTTATGATCAGTAAAGATCTTCACTCTATCTCTGTACAAGTAGTGTCTCCACAACTTCAAGGCAAACACTACCGCCGCCAATTCCAAGTCGTGGGTCGGGTAATTCTTCTCATGATCACGAAGTTGGCGTGACGCATAAGATATTACCTTCCCATGCTGCATCAAGACACACCCCAATCCTCTGCCTGAAGCGTCGCAATAAACTGTGAATCCTCCGGTCCCATCTGGAAGGGTGAGAATGGGAGCCGTTATCAAACCTCGCTTCAACTTCTTAAATGATTCCTGACACTCTGCTGTCCAAACAAACGGCACATCTTTGCGGGTCAACTGGGTCATCGGTGCTGAAATCCTTGCGAAATCTGAAATGAACTGCCGGTAGTAGCCGGCCAATCCGAGGAAGCTGCGAACCTCTGCCACTGAGCTGGGTACCGGCCACGACTCGATAGCCACAATCTTCTGGGGATCCACTTCCACTCCTCCTCGGGTAATGATGTGACCCAAGTACGAAATACGATCGAGCCAGAACTCGCATTTACTGAACTTGGCGTACAACTGATGCTCCCGAAGCGTCTGTAGGACGACTCTGAGATGCTGCTCATGCTCTGCTTCACTCTTGCTGTAGACCAGGATATCATCTAGGAACACGATCACAAATTGGTCCAAGTAAGGCATGAAAATGCGATTCATGAGGTCCATGAATACGGCCGGCGCATTGGTCGCTCCAAAGGGCATAACAAGGAACTCCCAATGCCCATACCTCGATCTGAATGCTGTCTTCGGGATGTCCTGCTCTCTGACTCTGATCTGGTGGTATCCTGACCGCAAGTCGATCTTCGAGAACACTGAAGCCCCTCTGAGCTGATCAAACAAGTCATCTATCCTCGGAAGAGGGTATCTGTTCTTGATTGTCACCAAATTCAAGGTACGATAATCAACACATAGCCTGGACGTACCATCATTCTTTTTCACAAGAAGCATCGGGGCTCCCCAAGGCGATCCACTTGCACGGATGAATCCCTTGGTCCTCAGTTCTTCAATCATCTTGTATAAAATTTCCAACTCTGAAGGTGCCATCCTGTAGACTCGCTCTGACACTGGTGCTATCCCGGGAATCAAGTCTATAGTGAACTCAATCTCCCGCTCTGGCGGCATCCCTAGAAGCTCCTCTGGAAAGACATCTGGAAACTCTTCAACTATCCTGGGTAACTGCACTGCTGCTACTGCCATCCGTAATGCTGGGGAAGATGGCTCCACTGCGCCTCTGGAAAATAAAAACTCTGGCTCGCCGGGGATACTAAAGACAACTCTACCAATATGGCAGTCTATCCTAACATACTGGTTCCTCAACCAATCCATGCCTAGGACTACATCATAGTCTGCCATAGGAAACTCTATGAATCTAGCGGGGAACTCCCTACCGCTAACTACGATCCGACACGAGGAAAACACTCGATCTACTCCCACAAGACCATTACCAGTAAGTATATTGAGCCTCACTGATAATGACTCAGGCTCCAATCCTATCCGTGTCGCGAATCGTGCAGACATGAATGAATGCGATGCACCAGAATCAAACAATACCGAAGCTGGAAAGGAGTTGACGAGAATAGTACCTGCCACAACCTCACCTGGTGCAACTTCTTCTTCCATAGCCATCATCATGGCCTGACCTTGTCCTCTGGCTGCTGGTCCCCTCTACTGGAAACCTCTCTGTCTATTCTGGGTCTGAGCTTGGGCTTGTGCATACTGTTGGAGGTGTTGTTGCTGGAATGCCTGAGACTGAGGCGGCAAGGGCCTCGAAGACTGATACTGCTGCTGCTGAACTGGTGTTGGGGCCGGTCCTCTCACTGAAGAGCTAGAAGGGTTGGATGCAGATGAACCACCCCTATTCGGGCAAGCCCCAACCCTATGATCTACTGCTCCACAAGCCAGGCACAATCCCTGCGCCCTGCGGCAGTCTGCCACCACATGCCCTGGCTTCCCGCAATGAGAACATCCCATCGCGGAAGTTTGCTTCTGCTTCTGCTGCTGCGGGTACGTCGGGGTCGAATGCTGAACCGACGTTACTGAGGCCGCCCGCCTCGGAGTTCCAATGGTCAATCCCCTAGCTGCCGGGGCTGGAGCTGATGATTGGTGCATCTGACTGTGGGACCGCTTCCTACCTCCGGTCCTATCCACGATCCTCTGGGAGGTATACTCATGCCTCCTAGCTGCTCTCAAGACCGCATCGAACGTCTGGTGCTCGAACTGCTCAACCGCCAACAAGATCTCTAAATGCAGTCCCTGCTGGAACCGCTGGGCTCTATCGAGCTCGGTTGCCACCAAGGTGGGGGCAAACCTACTCAGCCTAGAAAACTCGGTCGCATAACCATCGACCGTCCTGCCTCCTTGCTTCAAGTTGGTAAATCTGGTCTGCAGGTCGTACCGAGCCACAGCATCAAAGTACTTCGTCTGGAATCTCTCCCTAAACACTGCCCAAGCAATGGGTGCCACTAATCCCATCGCCTGTGTCGCCCACCAATTGCGAGCTAAATCCAACAACTGCAGGCGTACCACCGCCACCTTCTCATTCTCAGGTGTCCTGGCTGCTTCCAGAATCACCTCGGTATCCTGAAGCCATGCATCCACGGCAATCGCATCCTCGCTGCCATCGAAGAAAGGAGGGTTCAATCGCATAAAGCTGTTGGCCGCCTGGTTCCCTGGATGTCCGCCTCGGGTCAAAGCATCTTGAACTGTCTGGTACAGGGCGTCGCTTCGACGATCCTGGGAAGCTATCAAGGTTCTGATGAGGCCTACTAAGGTACCATCATCTGGCTCTATGGGCTGGACGGGCCGAACTGGTGACTCTCCTCCAGTAGACACAACTCTGGAGGCGACTCCGGAATGTTGGGCTTGATCTCCGGGTTGCTGCTGATCCACGGAACGTGCTCCACCTCGTCGATCAGTAGGACCAGGTACAGTGCCGCTAAAGAAGACGACACAGGGAACAATAAGGAAAGGACCAGGACAGATTAATGATATAAGCACAGGATCAGGGCAAGAATCCAGGGATTCAGAGGATACGAACAGAGATCAAGGACGAGTATCGATTGAGACATCTATCTGGTAAACCCCCACACATCTTGATTTATAAGACCTGTATGGGCCACCACTTAAACCATGTCACGCCCCATAACCAGAATACTGGAGAGCGGGGGCAGACATTGCCAGCTACGTATATTGAAATGGAAACCACCTCGATATACGGTCACGGCTGTCTAGATATGTGAGGGTTTTCTATAAGCCAACAGTCTCTTATGGTCATGAACAAGCCTAGTGTCTCAATCACCACAAGTAAGTAAGGTCGCAAGATGTATGATCATTAAATATACAATAATAAGGCGTCCCAAATATTACATATTCAGCTGATCATGAAGCTAGTCGTTACAAAATGTTAGGACTAGCAAGAGTTTAGTCATACATGATCAACCCTAGGATTTGTCAATCATGTTTACAGCCCGTAGGCAGACATTAAGTAAAAGTGCTCCGAGCTAACAGATGCTCGTCGACTAAACGCCTCAAAAGAATAATTTTTACAATAGAGTGAGCGAAACAAAATAGAAAACCCACTCTTGGCCCGGATTCCGTCTAGTGTTCACCATTGGGCTGGAAGCTTGGTAGATCCTCGGGAGCTGCTCCGAAATCTGGCCACACAAAACCAGCTGGGTTAACCCCAGAAAGAGCAAGTGCCACAAGGGGGCCACGAAATAAGAACAAAAGCCAGCAATCAGCACAGAAAATCTAATATTAAAACTAAAATTTACGAAAATATGTCAGGATGATATACGACGAGATAACCATGGAACTATTCCGATAGCCAGGTTACAACCCGTAAACCAAACAAGGACCAGGGTTGTAACCCTTCATCTGAACAGAGCTTGGTTACCCACCATTTATCGGCAAGATAATAATGTAAGCAATCAAGACAGGAAACAATCTGGTACTGGATCCAGACATGCCCGGACTGGTTATACCTCATTCAATTAATCACGGCCAAGCAGATACTACGGCTTACTACTTTAACTAACTAGGGTTATCACAGGCCTAATTACTAACAAGATGCAGTAAGATTGTTCCACAGCCACAAGCCCTGCAGACCATCCAGGCTACCCAGGACGAAAGATTAGGGTTGAATTCAGGTGGGTACATTGCCCAGAAGACAAATGTACCCTTAGGTGACTTAGAGGGTGCAACACTCGACGGTGCGCTGGAAATGTGCCCTACTCGACGGCAGGCTACAGATCCCAAGAGCGCCCAGGTAACGGGATTGTCTGTAGCTGTGTCAATCTCTTCATGACTACTGTGTTATTCTAGTTATTAACCTTAATCCATTTTAGTAGGTACTCCTGACCGTGGTACTCAGGAGTTCCATCCTAGACATGATGCAAGACTGGACAAGTGGATTAACAAGCAAGCAAGAAAGAACCACCCACGGTGTCAAGGCAAGTCAAGTTAAGTTATCAAGATAAATCATGTCAGGGTACTTGTCAGGAGTGCGCCACGACGGGCCACTATCAGGTCAGGTTGGTCATGTCAGAAGTGCACCACTACGGGTCACTGTCGTGTTATGCTAGTGCCTTGTCATACCAAGCCATGTACCATAGTCATCCAAACATATTAAGTAAAATCAAGTTCATGATAAAAGGCGTAAGGATATAAAATGGGCATAAAATATCTAATAAAATATCAATATACAGGGCCATAGAAAAGCCAAGCTCAAAGAAATAAAACCAAAACTCCAAGGGTCAAGGGTTAAACAAGGGGTCAGGGGAGCAGCGTACGAAAAGTCACGCACGCTGAAAGAGCCGCGTACGTAAAAGTCACGCGCGCTACAGAGCAGTGTGCGTGAAAAGTCACGTACGCTCAAGGAGCAGTGTGCGTGAAAAGTCACGCACGCTCAAGGGAACAGTGTGCGTGAAAAGTCACGCACGCTCAAGGGAACAGTGTGCGTGAAAAGTCACGCACGCTCAAGGAGCAGTGTGCGTAAAAAGTCACGCACGCTCAAGGGAACAGTGTGCGTGAAAAGTTACGCACACTCAAGAAGCAGTGTGCGTGAAAAGTCACGCACGCTCAAGGGAACAGTGTGCGTGAAAAGTCACGCACACTCAAGGAAACAGCTGCATGAAAAGTCACGCACGCTCAATCAAGCAGCGTGCGTGAGAAAGTCACGCAGGCTGAAGGAGACACGCTTCCAACAGGAAGCGTACTCAAGCATGCGTACGCAGCGCTAAAGAGCGCGCGTAGCTCAGTGTGCGTGAGCTAAGAAGCTATGCACACTGCTCACTGTCTTCTCCAAACAGCAAGAACACATGGCTGAAACCTAAACTTCAAAAGTTCATGACTTGGTCATCCGAACTCCAAATCCGGATTTCCAAGGCTCCAACTGGAGTGAAACTGAAAGCTCTTCCTCATGGAAACATCAGAACTCAAAGAAAACCAACCAAAAAGGATCAAAACATGCAAAATCCAAAAATAGCAATAACTTAGATCTACATCAACAGAGACTCCAAATCATAAAAACCCAAGAACTAATGTTGATCTCCATGTCCTAAACTAGCAAATGGACAAAGAAAAGAGGGTCCTCATGTAGTGGCAAGATGCACTTGCCTAGGGTTAGGAGAGTTGTGGAGGAAGGAGAAGAAGAAGAAGAAGAAGAAGAAGAAAATTAATGGTGGTTATGAAGAGATAGAAGAGGTTGGTGGAGATATAAAGAGGGGGAGTTGTGGTGGGTTGAGGGTGTTGCATAGGGCTAGGGTATTCCAACACATAAAACCGAACCAAACCGAACCATCCCCAATAAAACCGAGCCAAGCCAAAACCCAAACTACGAGAAATACCAAAATTTCACAAGTCGAGAGAAAAATAAAATACATGCCAAAATCCAGATACGAATATAAATACGAAATACGAGAAATACGAGAAAATGAGGGTGACAGGCTGCTGTGCGACGACTCACTCCATTGAAGATTGTAGCAAAACTGAGCGACGTCGAGGTGATGCACCCAATCCCTCTGGTTGGCACTCACAAAGTGTCGCAAGTACTCCTCGAGTAGCGAGTTGACCCGCTCGGTCTGTCCGTCCGTCTGCGGGTGGAAGCTGGTCGAGAAGTGTAAGTCCATCCCGAGGATTTTGAACACTTTCGTCCATAACTTTTTCGTGAAGCGGGGATCTCGCTCGCTGACAATGTTGATCGGGATACCCCAAAACTTCATCACGTGGCTGATGAACAGTCACACGGCCTCCTCTGCTGTGCAGTCTGTTCAAGCAGCAATGAACGTCACGTACTTTGAGAATCGGTCCACCACCACGAGAATGGACCCCAGTGCCCCCACTTTTGGCAGGGCGGAGATGAAGTCCATCGATATGCTCTCCCATGGCCGACTAGGCACAGGAAGAGGCTCCAGCAGGCCCCCGGGTGTAGTGTTCCGTCCCTACATCAGGCCCCGTTCTCCGTCTACGGGGTGCGCGAGAAAGGAACACTGTCTCTATCGATTCGGTCGGGATCGATAGGTCGGGATCAATCGAATCGATCGAACGGGAACGGTTGAATTAAGATCCATTCCTCGTTATGGAATAGCTTCTTCAAAACCAAGTCCCATATTCAGCGGGTTGCGCCTCAAGGATTGACTCTGCGGCTGAGTCGGGAGAGACCTCCCGTTGTTCTGTTTTTCACGCCGCTTGCGATGGTTTTGGCTTTATTTTCTGAATGCATTTTCGTAAATATTTTCGATGGATTTCATGGCTTGTATTTCGAACTCGCATTTCCTATCGAACTTCTTGCATAATACAGTGTTTCAATCGGTTGCTTGTACGATTTCAGGTAATCGCGTAGGCGACGTCTAGCGCGACCAACAAGTTCTCTCGTCTCAAGTAAACTCAAGGTGAGTGGCTGACCCTTCTCTTCTCGACCCCTTCTTAGGTCAATCAATAATGTCTGTTGCGAATGAAAGGATAAATGCAAGGGCACGAACATGAATGAATAAGCAAGTTTTCAAAGAAAATATAGGCTATGTCTTAATAACTAAAAATATGTCTTTGTACGGTCACGGACAACTTGTCGACAAGGTGAGCGTTTCTCCGCACGGCAACCCGAGGCCACGGGACCGTTGCGGCCTGTCACGCCCCAGAACCAGAATACTGGAGAGCGGGGGAATGACTCAGCCAGCTACGTATTACGGGTAGATGAATACCGTATAATACGATCAATGCTGTCTAACAAGACGAGGAGGTGCATACTACATGAAAGTCTCCTATGGTCACTTCACATCTATTGTCTCAATCATTCAAACAAGAAACAGAAATAGAGAACATGTGAGATAAAGCAGTAAGGCGTCCCAAACGCTCAGTCAAAATATTTTTGATATCTGGCTTTATAAAACACAGCCAGATGATGTAGTCAGTATACACAATTGTTATCAGCTGCAGCCTGACTTAGTTACAATTATGCAAAAGTAGGTACAAGACAATCCGACTAACATGTCGGTGCCAAACGGCAAAGTATAAAGTATTTAACAAAACGAGCGGGGAAGTAAGAAAACCCACTCGAGCCCTCCTGCGATCATCCCTCTAATGTTGACCATCGTGGAGGTAGAAGTAAGCTGGATCCTCGGGGACCGGCTCTAAATCTGGCCATGCAAAACCAGAGAGGTTAGACCTCTAACAGCAAGTACCGCAAGGAAGCACGATATGAGGGATTAAAACCAGTAATGAAAAAATATGATAAATAGATCTCTGCTTTCTACTGGGATTCACATAGTATCACGACACTTCGAACCAACCTCCCAACCAAACAAGGACAGAAGTTGGCACGTCATGTCCTGACATTCTGATCATCTCAGTTAGGTAACAGAGGACATACAGTACACAAACAAGTTAATTTAAACGACCATTCAACTACTACGGCTTGCTACTGTGAGTTCCAAGTTATCCTGGAATTATGCAATAGAGATTCCTCAGTTCTTACTATGTGCAAGCAAGACTAGTTTACCCAATCAATCAATTGTGCCAATCATGAATTAGACGAGTCCCAGCAGGACGCCCGTCATCAATATACAATATACAATAGATAATATAACCAGATACTGTAATGCCCCAATCCCAAAATACGTAGGACTAGGAACGTAGACATGCCAGCTGTATTTATACGAAGTATACTCCAATATATGGAAGCCTCGTATAAATACATAAGCTATAAAATGCAGTAGAACCATAACTAATCTCATCCACAAGAATAAAAGATATTATATAATCACTATGAATTTGTCTTGATACAATATGTTGGGCGGAGACAAATCCACTACCAACAAAATAAGGAAAATAAAATACATGGGAAATAAAAATGAGCGGCGAGCGAAGCGAAGACGATCCAAATGCAATCATCCTCGAAGAAATAGCGAAGATCACGGCTAGAACGAAAGCACCTGCGAAAGACAATAGCACACACCTGGCAAGACAACCAGGTCCTCAGAGGGACGTAACAAGACACATAATAGCATGCCATATAGACTGAATAAATATTGCTCAATAAATAAGTCAATCGAATTTATAACATGGTCCAATACGCACCTACTGAACGAGCGTACCATCCCCCCAACCAAACAAGGACAGGAGATGGTAAACTAATTCACGGCGACGCATCTTTCCATGCTAAGAATCCGATATGGTATCCGGACCCCAACAAGGTTCAATACCTTCTCATCGAAGTAGTAAGTCACACCTACAACCAAACAAGGACAAGATGTGACGAACTAATCCGCGACAAGTTATTGTTCCAAGCCACGGTCAGATACAAGTACCCAAACCAAAAGTACTCGTACCCAACGGATAAGGGCGCCTAACCAACTCTAGGTGAATGTAGTTTTAAGAACAGTTCATGGTCGTATGACTACCGGGTCAAGTCAAAAAAATACCAATGCAGTACCTCAGTAGCGAGTCACAACACCATATACTATTCCTCAGTATCGAGCGAGTCTATAGCATATAGTCTACCTATCGTTCCTCAGTAGCGAGCGAGTCTACGATAGATAGGGTGGTAGTCAACTTCCAATCATGTTCTTCCCGCCCAATGCTAACTCTATAACCGCTAAGTCAAACTAGCATGCAACTTCTATTAGCGGTTATTCCTATCGCACGGCTTGTACGTACTGGTGGTCAGCCAATCACGCACTTCCGTGTTCTACATGCGACACACAATTTCGTGTTTACAACGTGTCAAGGCCAATGAATGCAACACACATGGTGGTCCCTTAAATCTAGGTTTAATTTGTAAGAAAAAATAATACACAGCAGGAAATAAAATGAACAGTAAGTTCTAACAGTTATGCCATGTATCGCAGTTTATTTTGCATAAAGAAAATAATTAATGCATGAAATATGAGCTAAAATAAGTAAACAGCGAATGGCAAGGTGTCTTGCCTGGTAGGACGCCTGCGGTGGTGCAATGATCCAGGTGGCACGATCTGCGACTTTGGTACAACAACTATGCATGGTGACCTCAGTCGGTGGCATGGACAGTTCCATTGGGTCTAGGACAGTCAATTTGGTTAGGGTGAGCATATGGTAGGACAGAATTGGTGAGGGGTTGGGAGTAATGGGCTTAGTCGCGGACAAGGGATAATCGAAAGGAAATTTTGATAAATAATAATATATATATATACACGATTTTGGAAAACTATTTATAATACTAAAATTTTGTTAGTCAAAATATGCTCTTAAATAATTTCGGAAAATCGAAAGTCTAAGTTTTGTCAAAGTAGTACCTTTGAAAATAGTTGAAAAATAATAATAATAATAATATTTTAACCAAAAATCCTAATATAATACCATTAGCTATTAATAATTTTAATAGTATCAACAAGAATAATCATAAATGAAGATAGTAAAAAAATAATATTTTTAATAATAAATTATCATTAAATATCATTAGCCGAATATATTGGGAGAAAATCAAGAAACCAAGAAATAATGATAATAATAATAATTTATCATTATTATGAGTAATACCATGGTATATATAATTTACAGGATACGAAAATAGTATAATATAATAATAATGATGATAATGATAATAATAATGATACTAATAATATTTATAATCATAATAAAGAAGGAATAATAATAGCTAATAATTTCTTAGCAATAGCTAATACTAGGAGAAAGATGGAAAATTTAAACAAACAAATAAATAGATAAATAAATAAATCAACCACACTCAAGAAAAGAAAAACAAATAACACAAATAACACAAATAAAACAAATAATAATAAAACTTTAACTAAATTACACTAATATGCAGCATTAGCTGCTCCTAAGGAAATTTAAGCAGAAGAAAGGGGAAAGGTTAGAGAGAGAAAGAGAGGGGCGGCGAGAGAGAGTGGGAAAGAGGCGGAGAGAGTCGAGAAATCGACCGGCGGAAGAGGGGATTCCGGCGGAGGAGTCGACGGAGCGGGGATCGTCCAGTGGAGGCGCAAGGGCTGAGGAAGAGGAGGAGGGTGGCGGCGAGTGGTGAGCGCGGCCGAGGTTTTGGCGACGGAGAGGCGGGGGTTAGGTCGGAGAGGCGGTGGCGAAGAACGGCGGGGCAGTTTCCGGCGAGGAGCTGCGCGGCGACGGCGGTGTGCCGTTCGCGGAGGGAAGGGAAAGAGGAGCGGCGGTCGGTGGTACTGGCTGTGGCGGACGACGGGTGGAGGCGCTCCGGCGCGAGGGACAGGCGGCGCACGCGGAGGGAAAAAGGAGGAAAGGGGCGGTCGAGTGGTGGTCAGCGGCGGATCGAAGGGGAAGTGGGGTCGGCGCTGGCTAGATACGGCTAGGCGGACGGCGACGCCGGGCGGCGGCCTGGGTTCGTGGGGGGCGCTACGGGTGGTCAGAGAAGTTCGTGGGGTGCTCCGCCGGGCGGAGGAGATCCGACGAACGGTGCCTTGTCGGAGAGGGCACGGTGGCAGATCGACGGCGCACAACTCGACGAGGTGAGGTTAGGGTCTGGTTTCGTTTTTCTTTCTTTTTCCTATGTGTTGTCGATGTGTTGTGCGGTTATGACGATGGTGAGGATGGTTGTTGGTGAGGTTGCTGGAGTTGGGTCGATGGTAGGGTTTGTCGGAAGAGAGAAACCGGGAATGGTCGGAGTCTGGCTGACAACGGGTTTGGCTGGTGGTCGGTAGGCGAGGTCGTAGAGCGGGAACAGGTGGTCTGTGATTTTGGTTTGGGTGGACAGGGTGGTGTCGGGGCGGTCTACGACGGGTGGCCGCTGGCTGTGGGATGGTTGTGGTATTGGCGTTGGGATTAGATGGTGGTGGTGGTTTCGGAAACGCTGATGGCAGCGGTTGGCGTGATCGATTGTTGGGTTTGGGATGAGCAGGGGATCGAGGCGAGCGGGTGATGGCTGAGTCTTGGTGACGGAGACGTCGGGATGGGGTAGTGGTTAGGATTTGGTGTCGGGTGTGTCCGACACGAGAAAATAATGTATATGTAATAACATGGAATAAGAAAGTCACCGGGGTCGGACCCGAGGCTGTCACGGCCGACACGGAAAGATGTTGGACATGGACACGAGGCACGCACATTGAGGATGGATGGAACACCGACACGAGGCACTCACTTGTGGAATTTGTGGAAACATTGTGGAAGAATAAAAAGTTGGAGGAGTACCTGCCTATTTATATAGGATGTGGGAATTCCCAATTAGATAATGATTAGGATTGTTTAAACCCAAAATTAGTTAAATCATCTATTTAAATTCAAATCCAAATCCAATTGCAAATCATATTTAAATTAAATCCCTTTAGTTTAAAATCAAATCAAATAATCCAATTCCAAATATAGATACTAGTTTAATCTATTTAAATAATTCCAAACATTAAATCAAGATTTAATTGGCCAAAATAACTTCCAAAAATATTTTTCAAAATACCAATAATAATAATTTTGAAAATAATAAACATTTTTAAATATCTTTTTGAACAATAAAATATTACTATTAATAAATTTCGAAAATTATACTTTTATTTAAAATAGACCAATAAATAAATAACGAAATATTTGTATGCAACAAATATCCTTTACATAATTAGGCTTTTCTAGTATACAAAATATTATTTATTATTAATAACTCTTTAGAAACAGAAGGCTTTTTATAGCAAGAATAATAATTATATAATTTTGAAAGTGTATTTTAAAATAGAAAAAAAATATTTTTATAAAATATGTACGCTCGCACATATTCGTACTCGTCGAGCAAACAAAAATTTCGCATACGACGTACAATACGACTACGTGACATACAGTACCAAAGGTTTAAATCCATGCAAATTAATAAATAAAAAATAGTAGAAATTTAGGGGTTTTACAGATACCGCTTCCTGCCCGTGTGGCAGATTTGCAGTATCTGCGGGGACCAGCCGGCCTGTCGGACACTACTAGTCCCAAGAGGGCTGCCATGTAAGAACTCGGGAATCTATTCTCTCCATGCAATTATTATTTTATTTAACTTAATAGTCTCTACGTTAAGTAAAATCCCATGCCGTGGGTCATGGTCATTCAAATGAGTACTTTCGTACGGGGTACGATATGCACAACTCTACAACGATACCAGTGCGGTTAGGTTGCAGGTCTTACATAGCGTAATGCAACAATCAGAACTAACCACGGAGTAATCATGCCTTGACCATAAAGTACACATGCTGCTTTTGTAAAATAAATAAATAAAAAAATAAATAAATTGAAGCCTGCATGTGCCTGTATGTCAATATTCGGGATCAGCCAGTCGATTATAATAGTTCATAATTAATATGAACGTGTCTCATTCATTCAATTCAATAAGACGACTAGCCAGTCTCTTAGTTCCAACTAGGAACGCATGATCAATTATTAGTCAAAGTAACAGTCGGGGTCAATTCGTGACAAGGCATGAAAGTCAAATTAGTATTAAGCATGGTCGAGTCTATAACTAGCATAAAATAGTTGGTAACACATTCTTGAAGCCAAGAAAAAGATCTACAACTTTCATGTTGGGAGTTGAAAGAAATTCTAGCCATAATTCAGTCAAAATGGGACATATAACAGTCAAAAACAACCAAAATAGGCATATGCGGCCTATTCTGCGACATGCATGCGGACCTACTGCGACATGCGGCTCATGCGGCCCTACTGCGACACCATATGCGGCTCAACTGCGACATACGACCTATGCGGCCCAACCGCGACACCATATGCGGCTCAACTGCGACATGTACCCTATGCGGCTCATTCGCGGCACCACATGCGGCTCAACTGCGGCATGCGGCCTATGCGGCCCAACCGCGATATCTATGCGGCTCTACTGCGACATGCGGCCTCATGCGGTCCAACCGCGACATCTATGCGGCTCTACTGCGACATGCGGCTCATGCGGCCCAACCGCGATATCTATGCGGCTCTACTGCGACATGTGCCTCATGCGGCCCAACCGCGACATCTATGCGGCTCTACTGCGACATGCGGCTCATGCGGCCCAACCGCGACATCTATGCGGCTCTACTGCGACATGTGCCTCATGCGGCCCAACCGCGACATCTATGCGGCTCTACTGCGACATGTGCCTCATGCTGCAGATGAACATAGAAGTTTGACCAAAATTGTTTTGGCCATAACTTTCTCAAAATAAATCGGAATCTAACTTTTCAAAAGCCAAACTTTGGTAGAATTAAACTCTCTACAACATGGAACCACTTATTTTTGAAAACAACAAAGTTTGATAGATCAAAACCATAAAATACATATGAAAACCAAAACTTAAAACTTAGATCTACACCCAACCATCCATGGAAATCAAAAACTTCAAGACCTAAACTTGTAGAGGATGAGAAGATGAACAACATAGACTAAAAATAAATGGAGATGCATGAAATCCCTCATGGTGTGCAAGATGTACTTGCCTCTCACAGGTGGGTTAGGATTTGGTGGAGGAGTAAATGTGAATGAATGAAGAGAGAGAATGAAAGAAGAAGTTTTATATCAAGGTCAAGTGGATCTCCACCATTCATTCTCTCCACCAAATCCAAGCCATCCATTCCTTTCCATGTTGAACCAAACCGAACCAAGTTGGTTTACCATGAACCGAAATGAACCAAGAGCCAAGAAAAAGCAGAAAATAAAATACAGAAAAATAATTAGCATAAAATTAAAAGAATTAAATATAAAATAAATGCATGACAGATACTAAATAAATTCGGGCAAGCGGTATACGTATAAAAATACGTATTCCGGAAATGAGGAGTGACACGGCCGAAAAAGAAAACAAGTAATTAGCTATGCTGGGCACGGGTTAGGCGAGAACTTGCAGCGGGGCTCGCTACTCGCGCTGAAAGGATCCCGTCTAACAAAAGCTAGAGGAGTCCACGATGGCTCTGGGAGCCAGTGACCAATCACACGTAATATTGCACTTGGTATGTAAATGATAACAATTGACAGGGAAGAACATGGTAAGTTTCATAAGGCACGACGTGGTCCGCCGTGGGTAAGTTCTAACGTATTTTTACATTATGCTTGTCATATGCTTGTTTGAAATTTATTAGGATGGTTAGAAACATTCATGAACTAAGTCATATAAACTCTTCAACCAAATGAGAGCTTGGAACTTAAATAGCCACGTACCAGTACAAAGTGTAATGTACTGATCCTCGCTCTCCACGCAGGTACCCCGAACCACGAAGGGAGTGCCAATTAAAGCCCAAGGCGGCGCAAACACTTTTGAAGTCTCGTCCGTGTGTTGAGGGCTTGTTCCTGAATTCCTTTTGAAGACCCCGCACTCAGTCCAAAAGAAGATGACGACTCGACTTCCTTCGATAGCAGGTGGAAATGTGTAATAGTTTTTGCTTGTAAAAAGGGATGTAATGTATGGAACGACTATCTCATCGACGTTCGTTTTGTAAGTCGAGTCATGTTGTAGCCCGCACGGCAATGATTATAATGGTGTCAATGTAAATAAAGTTTTATTATCAATAAAAAGTCTACTTCTATTTCAAATGCGTCAATCAATTTCTCTACGTACTCTAACTTGATGTTGTGTTTCGGATAACCTTATGACTATGTCTTGTGCGATCGTAACTTAGGTTCGCACGGCATCACGCCCGGAGGACGACTATCGATTCTACGAAAATCGAGGCGTGACACCAGGCTTCTGATGGTCCATCTTGTCTTGTTGGCACACAAGACAAGTACGAACATAGTCCTCCACATCCTCGTACATGCGAGGCCAGTAGTATGCGGCCTCCAGCAGCGCCAAGGTCCGTTTCTGCCCCGGGTGTCCAGCCCACTTTGTGTCATGGCACTCCTTGAGCAGCTGTCTCCGTAAGCCACTCCACCTAGGCACGATCACCCTGTCGCCCTTGGTGTAGAGAAGTTCGTCTATCAGCCAAAAACTTCTCGCTTTGTCCTCCCTGGCAAGCTTTACTATGGCCAGTGTTAGTGGATCCTCCATGATACCCACCCGAACACGATCCAGAATGTCCCCATTGAGCAAGCACACAGATGCGAGCTCGGCCTTCCTGCTAAGCGCATCGGCCACCTGATTTTTCTTATCGGGTTTGTACTGCAACACCATGTCGAATTCGGCTAAGAAATCTTGCCATCTCGCCTGCTTCGGAGACAGCTTCTTCTGGGACTGGAAGTAGCTCGTGGCAATATTGTCCGTCATGACCACGAACTTGGTGCCAAGAAGGTAGTGCCGCCATGTCCTCAAGCTATACACGACCGCGGTCATTTCCTTCTCTTGTACCATGTAGCGTCGCTCAGTGTCATTCAACTTGCGGCTCTCGAACGCGATGGGGTGCCCTTCCTGCACCAACACCCCATCGATGGCGAAGTCGGATGCGTCCGTGTGCACTTCGAACGCCTTGGAGTAGTCCGGTAGAGATAAGACTGGCTCCTCCGTCACAACCCGCTTCAGTGCCTCGAATGCCTCCTCACATCGGGGTGTCCAGCTCCACGCCCGATCCTTTCACAGCAGATCGGTCAGAGGTACTGCGATGGCGGAATATCCTAGGGTGAACCGCCGGTAGTAGTTCGCCAAGCCAAGGAACGATCGAAGTTTCGTCGGCCTGGTGGGAGCCTCCCACTCCCGTATGGACTGGACCTTTGCGCCGTCCATCCATATCTTGCCATAACCGATCCAGTGCTCCAAGAACGACACATCTTCTTGTACGAATGAGCACTTCTCCCGTCTGACGAAGAGTTCGTTCTCCCTCAGCACCTGGAAGACGGTTTTCAAATGCTCGATGTGCTCCTCCATCGTGTTTGAGTACACGACGATGTCGTCGAGGTAGACGATGACGAACCGATCCAGGTAGGGGTAGAAGAGCTTATTCATCAAAGTACAAAAAGTCGAGAGCATTTGTTAGACCTGTAGTGTCCCGAAATTCGTGATACGTATTTTATACGTGTTCGTATTTCTGACCCGTATTTCTCATTTTTTTGATTAGTTAGTTGTGGTTTATTTTCATATTTAGCATTGTGGTTTAATTGTCATTTATTGTTCATGGATTTATTTTTGATTAAGTGGAGCTTGGTTTTATTTGGATAGGAGAAGGATTGGGTTGGTTCGGCTTGGCTTGGTTTACTTGGTTCATCATGAACCAAGGTGAACCCCTACCTACCACCCCCATCATCATTTATTAACCCCACCCTCTTTCTCTCTCATCATTCACTCTTTTTCTTCCTCACCGTTGCTCTCCACCTACCAAGAGGTTTAGGCAAGTACAATCATGCTTCTTGAGGGATCTTAATTTTTATTGTTCCATTCTCTTCTTTACATGATTATAAGCCTCTTTAGAACTTGAAGTTTTTAATTTTGATGGATAGATTCTTCTAGATCTATATTTTAACTTTGAGTTCATGGAGTTTTCTTGGTTTTGATCTACTAAAACTTGTTATTTTTGAAAACTAATAGTTCCATGAGCAAGAGCACGAAATTTCGTGTGAATTTGGTTTTTGATTTACCTTATTTCGAGTTAAAATGAAGTTTTTATGGCCAAAACAAGTTTTCTGAATTTTCATGTCGGCTGAAGAATGTGGTGCTGGCGTAAAATGAAATTTTATGCAGAGAAGCTAGCATAAATTCGAATTTTATGCAGGAAAGCTTGCGTAAAAATGAAATTTTACGATGGGAACCCTAAAATTGCGTATTTTACGCTGGATTGTATCCAGAATGTAAAATTTTACGCTGGGAACCCTAAAATTGCATATTTTACGCTGGATTGTATCCAGAATGTAAAATTTTACGCAGGGAACCCTGAAATTGCGTATTTTACGCTGAAAGGTACCCAAAATGTGAAATTTTACGCTGGAACCCTCCCCTTTTACATATTTTACGCAGAATTGAATTTTTGGCATAAAAAGTGCACAGAATGACTGTTTTTGCCAAGTTAAGCTATTTTTTAGCCAGAATTTCGAAAAACTTAACACATGAAAGTTTTAGATCTTTGTCTTGCCTTTCCGAATATCTCTGGAGTACCTCATTTTAAGTTCGTATGTGGAAGTTATGCCCCGTCTCCCTGAGTCGCATGATTTTGCCACAACTCTTACACCATGTTTATATTTAGTTATTGCATACACGCTTATACCAGGTTAAATGTTAATTTTAAATAATGATATGACATGATAGTGACCCGTCGTGGCGCACTCTTGACAGTATATTTGACATGATATATATCTCGAATGCTGTTGCGACGGCTAGCATGTCATGACAGAATTGAATGGCCTGGACACCATGGGTGATTGTGTTTGTACAAAATGAACCGGTAATGCTTGCATCATGTCTAGGACAGGGATCCCAGAGTACCACGGTCAGGGATACCTACAGTAATTGACTAAGGCTAATAAACTAGAATAATTCAGTAGACATGAAGAGATTTCCAGCTACAGACAATCCCGTTACCTGGGCGCATTAAGTGGACTTGTAGCCTACCGACGAGTAGGGCACATTTCCAGCACACAGTCGCATGTTGCATTCTCCATAAACGGACATTCGACCTGGATAATCGGATGGTCTGTAGGGCTTGTGGCTGTTGGGATAATCTCATTGCATCTTACTAGTAACTAGGCCTGTGATAACCCTAGTTAGTTAAAAGTATCAAGCCGTACTCTTGATTGGCCGTGATTGATTGGATGGAGTTTATCCCAGCTTAATCTTGTCCCGATCCTGTACAAGATTGTGACACGACATGATTATTGATGCTTGCCTTAACAATAACGATCGGGGGTCCAGTTCTGTTCAGGCGAAGGGTTACAATCCCGGTCCTTGTTTGATTTAAGGGTTGTAACCTGGCTCCCGGAGCAGTTCTGTGTCCTCTCTTCGTTTATTGTCTTATTGCACCCCATGCCATGCTCGTCATGTTTTACCTTACTTCAACAGCATGATTATTTATACTGGCCTTAACAATAAAGATCAGGGGTCCAGTTCCGTTCAGGCGAAGGGTTACAATCCCGGTCCTTGTTTGGTTTAAAGGTTGTAACCTGGCTCTCGGAACAGTTCTGTGTTCCTATTCGTTTATTGTCTTCACTGCACCAATAGTATTTGAGACGGGTTTCTATTCAGGTGAAGGGTTACAACTCCGGTCCTTGTTTGGTTTAAGGATTATGACCTGGCTACTTGAATGGTTTTCTCGTACTCAGTTTACTGTGGTTATCTCTATTATTAGCAATTCTTTATTTACTATCTTTATTATTCTATTATTGATATGCTGGTTTTAGTTCCTAAGTGAAGCCTCCTTTGTGGCACTTGCTCTTTCAGGGGTTTGACCCAGCTGGTTTTGTATGGCCAGATATCGGAGCAGCTCCAGAGGATCCACCTAACTTCCAGCCAGATGGTGACCACCAGACGTAACCTTGGCAATGAGTGGGTTTCTTTTTGTCCTCCCACTTTATTGTAAAATTATTCTTTTGAGGCGTTTAGCCGACGAGCATGTGTTAGCTCGATTGTACCTTTACTTACTGTCTGCCTACGGGCTGTAACATGATTGACAGATCCTAGGGTTGATCATGTATGACTGAACTCTTGCTAGTCTTGATATTTTGTGCGACTAGCTTCATGATCATCCAATATGTAATGTTGGGGATGCCTTACTATTGTATATTTGGTGGTCTTACATCTTGTATCATTTACTTACTTGCTTGTGATTGAGACAATAGGCTTGTTCTTGACCATAGGAGACTGATGGATTGTAGTTAAACCCTCATATATCTAGACAGCCGTGACCGTATAGTGAGGTGGATTCCATTTCATTATACGTAGCTGGCTATGTATGCCCCCGCTCTCCAGTATTCTGGTTCTGGGGCGTTACATGGTTTTAGTGGTAGCCCATGCAGGTCTTGTCAATCAAGAAATATGAGGGTTTACCGGATAGATGTCTCAATCTATACTCGCCTTTGATCTCCACTCGTATCTTCTCATCTCCTTGGATTCCTGACTTGATAACATGCTTGCATCATTGTTCTATCCTGGTCCTTCCTTAATATTCTTGATGTCATTACTTCAGTGGCATCGTTCCTATTGATCAGCCAGAAGAAGTTCGGTCGGCAGCCCAGCAACAGCAAGATGATCAAGATCAGTCCTCAGCAGCCGCCTCCCGAGCCATGCCTTCTGGAGAACCAGTGCCCTCAGTCCAGCCAGTTCAGCCAGCAGGGTCAGAGGATGGGGTCTTGATAGGGCTCATCCGTGAGTTGCTTGCGTCTCAGGATCGTCGAGGTGATGCCTTGCAGTAAGCAGTACAAGATACTGTGAGCGGAAATGGTCCTCGAGGGAATAGTACGGTCAACAATTTCAAGCGCCTGAACCCTCCCTTCTTCGACGGCAACGAGGATGCTATTGCTGCAGATGCCTGGCTACAGGACATTGAAGTTATCTTGGAGGCAGCCAGGACCCCTGAAGCAGATAAGGTGGCGATGGTGCGCCTGCAGTTACTAGATCTAGCCCGCAGCTGGTGGGCTATGCAAGCAGCGAGTTTGGGTACGCCTGTCATGTGGGCGGTATTCAGTGATATGTTCCAGACCAAGTACTTCGACGCAGTGGCTAGATATGACCTGCAGGCCAGGTTTAGTAATCTCAGACAGATGAGCAGGACGGTCGACGGATATGCGACCGAGTTTTCAAGGTTGAGTCGGTTTGCTCCCACCTTGGTGGCAACCGAGCTAGACAGAGCACATCGATTTCAGCAGGGGCTCCACTTGGAGATCATATTGGCAGTAGAGCAGTTCGAGCACAGAACTTTTGATGCCGCCTTGCGAGCAGCAAGGAGGCATGAGTACACTTCCCGAAGGATAGCGGACCGGACCGGAGATCGGAAGCGGTCTCACGACCAGATGAACCAATCCTCAGCACCGGCCCCTGCAACTGTCACGACCCGCACCCGCTTTTCGGACGCGAGCACGTGAGCAAGCCCAGCTACGTATCGAACGGACTCCAGCCCGACTCGGATACGTAAACGCTGTCAAGGCTATGGTATACTGCCAAATCATGGCAAACAAATCTATATCTCAACCCACAATAAGAATATTAAACAAGAATGAACAAGTATGGGTCGTGGTCTGCAGCCCACTAGCATAAATGTCCGATAAGACTCTAAGGAATATAACAAGAGTCTACAACTGAAACAAGGAACATGATATCTCATGATAAGGAATGAAAAGCACGAGCGGATAATAAACACGATAATGATACCTGCATCCCGCAAGAACCGCAATCCTCCGTCATCCAGAACTACTAGCTAACTCATGCAATCGCTAAACCTGCGGAGATCAGCAGGTCCTCAGAGGACATAGCAAGATACATAATATACATGCCTATCTAACAGTTTTATCATGCGCAAGAAATAAACAAGAAAGAACAAGACAATGACTACGAACACGAATACGGACACACGAACACGAACACGAATACGAATACGAATCACGAACACTAGAACAACTACGCATAAATGAACTGTCGGATGAACGAAACACGAGATCAATAGAAGAAATCAAACCCTCGTCCCGAGTGTGGACTCTCTGGTTTGAACTAAGCGCTAACCCTCGTCCCGAGTGTGGACTCTCTGGCTAGCTCACGGCAAGACACCCTCGTCCCGTGTGTGGACTCTCTGGTGTAATTGGTCAACCCTCGTCCCGAGTGTGGACTCTCTGGTTTACCAATGATCATGACAAACACCCTCGTCCCGAGTGTGGACTCTGGTGCACCAAACAACCCTCGTCCCGAGTGTGGACTCTCTGGTTGTGTACAACGATAATCAAGGCTATGGCAGTTCACTACACGTACTCGTTCTATGACACGACTCAAGCAAGGTACTGGCGAGAAACTCCAAATGTGAAACACAAGGCCAAAACATGAACACGGCTATAAACAATGAAAACTACTCCACAGAAAATAACACGAAAACACATGTCCATAAATAATCCAAAGACAGTAAAACGAAAGAAAATGCATGTAAGTAAAACTGTAGAGGGAGGCAAGGTATACTTGTCTGGGGGTTGCACGAAGAATCAATAAAATACCGTCAACTGGTACGCCATAAAGTCCAAGTCACCACAACTGTCTCCGAAAGCTGAAACAGACAATGCCAACAGTCTCAGAATAGTCAAATTAGCTAGGATTGCCTGTCCTTAAGTCCAATTCTGGACACAGGGGCAAAACGGTAATTTCGGGCAAAAACGATGTCCGCCGTTGGATCCGCTTTGCACCGAAATACGTGCCAAGGTCAATGGTCTCTAAAGTCGTCAAACTATATGTCTACGGATCCAGTTTTCCGATACGAACCCAACCGTATGTCCAAAGTTGGATTCCGGCGGGCCGTGCACAAAATCGTCCGTTGAGTGGGATCGTGGGGCCCGCAAAACGACGATTTTATCAACTGTCTCAGAATTGGACCAAACTTGGCATGCAGGACCAGAAAAATATCACGGTCCTGTTGGCGTAAGTTTCATCTTGACTGGACGAACGTACACGAAGTGATTGAGGTTTTACTGAATATGTGCAATAAAAAAAAACTAAATATCTAAAGAAGATTCTCATTCCTTATACTCCAAAAGATTATTTCTAAGGGTTTTTATGCAAAGTGCACCTCTATGTAAAGGCTAACTGATAGAGTTGCAGGGAGCATTCCTATACGTTAGCTATTAATTATTAATAGCTATATATAGTATTCTTTAGACAAAGACTTGGATTGTTTTAGATTCCATGCAAATATTAGTAAAGCAATATATACGAGAAAGTAGTTCCTTCCATATTTTATTTACCATGCTCAAAGCTCCTCCTACCTACTGAACGTTCGACTCTTCATGCCATAAGGTCACACCAGTTTCTGTACAAGGGGACATTTACGTAAAAATAACATGGTTGGTTTTATCTCCTACTCAAGCCCGAGTTTATCCCTCACATCTAAACTTGTTCTTAATGCAAAAATGCTAACTTGCATAACAGGGAAGGAGAAGTACTTGGGAAGTTCACGTACCCAAGAGAGGTCGGTTGGCACAGCGTCGGCAAGGAGATGCGGAGAGGATGGAGTGCCGTTAGCGAGTACTCACTCGTAGTTGTCGACAGACCTCCGCTGCCCGAACTGTACCGACCGTTGGGGCTCCGGAAAGCAGGTGTTCGACCATACGTCGACAAGAACGGGGACCGGTCGGATGTGTAAGCAGCAAGAGCTGTCGGTTGGCCGACCATGGCGGCCCTTGACCGTTGCCTCCCGTGCTGGCGCGGTCGTTGGCGCCTCCCGAAAGTGGATCGACCAACGGTTAGGTGTGTTCGGCCGACGGCTCGTGCGGCTTCCGCACGCGGTGTGTACGACTGTGCACAAGGATGACGACCACTCGGCTGTTGGCACGGCTGACTGGTAAGTCGAGGTGGCTTCTGGTGTGTTGCGACAGCGCAGCCCGGATGGACCACAGGCGCACACAGAGCCGAGCGCGTGGCCGGCGCGCGCGGTGGCGTTCGCTTGCTGACGAGGAAGTCCTCCTGGCCTTGCGAGGTGGTGCGGGGAGACGAGGACCTTGCTGCTAGGTCGTGGTCCCAACAACACGAGTTCGACGAGGAGGAACTCGATGGGGAAAGGAAATAAAGGAAGAACGAGGAGAGAAGCGGCTAGGGTTAATTGGATTCTCCAGCTTCCCTTTCCATAGGTGTATACGATATATATATATATATATATAAGGCTTCTCGGCTTGAGCAGGTTGGGGCCTGGGGGGACTTGGGCTGTTCTCAGTTTTGGGCTCGGTCCTAGTTGCACATGGGTTTGGGCTGCTATTTATCTCTTTTCTTCTTGTCTACACCAACAAGTCATTCTGGTTAGTCAACATACATCAACCTCTAAATCTCCATGTTGTACTGACATCAAGTTTCTACAACTCTCAAGTCCGTGGAAAACTAGTAAGGCACGTACCGAATTTCACTCCTCTACTTGGCTGTCATAGAAGATTTTCTTGCAGTCAATAACTTCCTACTGGGCATATATCCCTAGGCTGCCTAAAATCAATCATCATATTAAAGTTTGCTTCTCGTCTTGGCTGTCCAAAAAGAATTATATGATGCTTCTACAAAGAGGCTCCCCCATAGTTGAGCCCCAAACTAAGTTATTACCACTTATTGCTTCCTTGTAAATTATGTTACACAAATACAAATAATTATTTATAAAATCATAATTCACCATTTAAATCAAATAAATAAATAAATAAATATTCCAAGAATTTTCCGGGAAGGGGAGCTACAGCAACTAGGGCCCTTACCATTGGAGCTACGAGGACAGGTTCGGTTACCTCCTTACAGCATTCTGCCCCGACCTATCCCCAGCAGCAGAAGCAGAAGCGGCCTTTCGCAACCAGTTGTTCTCATTGCGGGAAGTCCGGGCATGTTGTTACTGAGTGCCGCAGAGCACAGGGATTGTGCTTGGTTTGTGGTTCGCCGGACCACATGATAGGATCTTGTCCGTTCAGAAACAGGTCATCGTCGACAGTAACTAGTCCCTCGGTTATGGGACCAGCACCAGTACCAGAACCAGCTCCAGTTCACCAACCACAGCAGCTCCCGTTCCCGGGTCCATTGCCGTCTCAGGCCCAGGCCTTCCAGCAACAGAGGCCTCAGTAGTTCGCCCTGGCCCAGGCCCAGATCCAGAATCGGCAGAGAGGTATCTGTGTCCTATTGTCTTGCTTTCCGCCGTCGTTATACGGGACACACGTCATGTTCCATGTATCCTAATTACAACGGTATATCCCGGGCCCGAGCCATGTCCTAGATCATTCGAAAACGGTTATTGGTACCAACCTTTTCGTATGAGGAGAGGCCCGTGTCCCTGTTTGACCAAAGAGAGAGACCTCAAACGCAAGACTATCAGTTTAGTTCGTGTTGCTTGAGTTCATCGCTCCTTGGGAGAGTCAAACGTGGGAGTGTGAGGATAATATCCGATCACGTTATCCCAATCGGTTTGGCTCGTGAGGTGTAATATCTTCCTTATGCCTTGCACTTCGATCCCTTGCTTGCATGTATGATTGTATGATTGATTGGTAGCGTAGATTGCTTGCGATAGTATAGCTGTCCCGACATCTCTAGCCTCTTGATTAAATTCTGAGGACGGAATTCTTTTAAGGTGGGTAGGATGTAGTGTCCCAAAATTCGTGATACGTATTTTATACGTGTTCGTATTTCTGACCCGTATTTCTTATTTTCTTTGATTAGTTAGCTGTGGTTTATTTTCATATTTAGCATTGTGGTTTAATTGTCATTTATTGTTCATGGATTTATTTTGATTAAGTGGAGCTTGGTTTTATTCGGATAGGAGAATGATTGGGTTGGTTCGGCTTAGCTTGGTTTACTTGGTTCATCATGAACCAAGGTGAACCCCTACCTACCACCCCCATCATCATTTATTAACCCCACCCTCTTTCTCTCTCATCATTCACTCTTCTTCTTTCTCACCGTTGCTCTCCACCTACCAAGAGGTTTAGGCAAGTGCAATCTTGCTTCTTAAGGGATCTTAATTTTTATTATTCCATTCTCTTCTTTACATGATTATAAGCCTCTTTAGAACTTGGAGTTTTTAATTTTGATGGATAGATTCTTCTAGATCTATATTTTAACTTTGAGTTCATGGAGTTTTCTTGGTTTTGATCTACTAAAACTTGTTATTTTCGAAAACTAATAGTTCCATGAGCAAGAGCATGAAATTTTGTGTGAATTTGGTTTTTGATTCACCTCATTTCGAGTTAAAATGAAGTTTTTATGGCCAAAACAAGTTTTCTGAATTTTCATGTCGGCTGAAGAATGTGGTGCTGGCGTAAAATAAAATTTTACGCAGGGAAGCTAGCGTAAATTCAAATTTTACGCAGGAAAGCTTGCGTAAAAATGAAATTTTACGCTGGGAACCCTGAAATTGCGTATTTTACGCTGGATTGTATCCAGAATGTGAAATTTTACGATGGGAACCCTGAAATTGCGTATTTTATGCCGGATTGTATCCAGAATGTGAAAGTTTACGCAGAGAACCCTGAAATTGCGTATTTTATGCTGGAAGGTACCCAGAATGTGAAATTTTAAGCTGGAACCCTCCCCTTTTACATATTTTACGTAGAATTGAATTTTTGGCATAAAAAGTGCACAGAATGACTGTTTTTGCCAAGTTAAGCTATTTTCTAGCCAGAATTTCGAAAAACTTAAAACATGAAAGTTTTAGATCTTTGTCTTGCCTTTCCGAATATCTCTGGAGCACCTCATTTTAAGTTCGTATGTGGAAGTTATGCCCCGTCTCCCTGAGCCGCATGATTCCGCCACAACTCTTGCACCATGTTTATATTTAGTTATTGCATACACGCTTTAAATGTTAATTTTAAATAATGACATGACATGATAGTGACCCATCGTGGTGCACTCTTGACAGTATATTTGACATGATATATATCTCGAATGCTGTTGCGACGGCTAGCATGTCATGACAGAATTGAATGGCCTGGACACCGTGGGTGATTGTGTTTGTACAAAATGAACCGGTAATGTTTGCATCATGTCTAGGACAGGGATCCCTGAGTACCACGGTCAGGGATACCTACAGTAATTGACTAAGGCTAATAAACTAGAATAATTCAGTAGACATGAAGAGATTTCTAGCTACAGGCAATTCCGTTACCTGGGCGCATTAAGTGGACTTGTAGCCTACCGACGAGTATGGCACATTTCCAGCACACAGTCGTGTGTTGCATTCTCCATAAACGGACATTCGACCTGGATAACCGGATGGTCTGCAGGGCTTGTGGCTGTTGGGATAATCTCATTGCATCTTACTAGTAACTAGGCCTGTGATAACCCTAGTTAGTTAAAAGTATCAAGCCGTACTCTTGATTGGCCGTGATTGATTGGATGGAGTTTATCCCAGCTTAATCTTATCCCGATCCTGTACAAGATTGTGACACGACATGATTATTGATGCTTGCCTTAACAATAACGATCGGGGGTCCAGTTCTGTTCAGGCGAAGGGTTACAATTCCGGTTCTTGTTTGGTTTAAGGGTTGTAACCTGGCTCCCGGAGCAGTTCTGTGTCCTCTCTTCATTTATTGTCTTATTGCACCCCATGCCATGCTCGTCATGTTTTACCTTACTTCAACAACATGATTATTTATACTGGCCTTAACAATAAAGATCAGGGGTCCAGTTCCGTTCAGACGAAGGGTTACAATCCCGATCCTTATTTGGTTTAAGGGTTGTAACCTGGCTCCCGGAACAGTTCTGTGTCCCTATTCGTTTATTGTCTTCATTGCACCAATAGTATTTGAGACGGATTTCTATTCAGGTGAAGGGTTACAACTCCGGTCCTTGTTTGGTTTAAGGGTTGTGACCTGGCTACTTGAATGGTTTTCTCGTACTCAGTTTACTGTGGTTATCTCTATTATTAGCAATTCTTTATTTACTATCTTTATTATTCTATTATTGATATGCTGGTTTTAGTTCCTAAGTGAAGCCTCCTTTGTGGCACTTGCTCTTTCTGGGGTTTGACCCAGCTGGTTTTGTATGGCCAGATATTGGAGCAGCTCCAGAGGATCCACCTAACTTCCAGCCAGATGGTGACCACCAGGCGTAACCCTGGCAATGAGTGGGTTTCTTTTTGTCCTCCCACTTTATTGTAAAATTATTCTTTTGAGACGTTTAGCCGACGAGCATGTGTTAGCTCGATTGCACCTTTACTTACTGTCTGCCTACGGGCTGTAACATGATTGACAGATCCTATGGTTGATCATGTATGACTGAACTCTTGCTAGTCTTGACATTTTATACGACTAGCTTCATGATCATCCAATATGTAATCTTGGGGATGCCTTACTATTGTATATTTGGTGGTCTTACATCTTGTATCATTTACTTACTTGCTTGTGATTGAGACAATAGACTTGTGTCTCCCAATTTGTCACCTTTGTTTTCCGTTATACGTATTTCCAGTATACGTGCACGGGATTTTGACCCGTACCATGACTTGTCATTTGCTAGCTAATCTTGGCTTAATCTTATTTAGATTCATCATGACATGTATTGGCTTGGTTTGGTTTATTTTGGTTTAACTTGGTTAGACCCTCCTTGGTTCATCATGATAAACCATCCTTTATAACTCACCAACCCTTTCTCTCTCTTCATTAATTCTTCTTCTTCTTCATTTACTCCTCTCCACCTACACCTAAGAGCCCTAGGCAAGTGCAACTTGCTTCATGATGGATCTCAAGTTTTATTGTTCCATTCTCTTCTTTACATGATTATAAGCCTCTTTAGAACTTGGAGTTTTTGATTTTTATGGATAGATTCTTCTAGATCTATATTGTAACTTTGGGGTTTCATGAGTTCATTGAGTTTTCTTGGTTTTGATCTACTAAAAACTTGTTACTTTCAAAAACTAATAGTTCCATGAGCAAGAGCACGGAATTTCGTATGAATTTGGTTTTTGATTCACCTCATTTCGAGTTAAAATGAAGTTTTTATGGCCAAAACAAGTTTTCTAAACTTTTTCATGTCGGCTGAAGAATGTAGTGCTGGCGTATATGTAAATTTTACGCATGGAACCCTGTTCATCCGTATTTTATGCAGGATTGTATCCTGAATGTAAATTTTATGCAGGGAACTCTGTTCATGCGTATTTTACGCAGGATTGTATCCTGAATGTAAATTTTACGCAGGGAGTCCTGTTCATGCGTATTTTACGCAGGATTGTATCCTGAATGTAATTTTTACGCTGGAATCCTTCTCTTTTGCATATTTTACGCAGAATTGAATTTTTGGCGTAAAAAGTGCACATAATGACTATTTTTGCCAAGTTTAGCTATTTTCTAGCCAGAATTTCGAAAAACTTAAAACATAAAAGTTTTAGATCTTTGTCTTGACTTTCCGAATATCTTTAGTGCACCTCATTTAGAGTTCGTATGTGGAAGTTATGACTATTTTCTGAGATGTGTTGAACCTTGGATTTTGGGGAATACCATTGGATCTTGTATTTTCATGTGTTGAGCTATGAACTTATATGAACTAGACCTTGTGATAAATGACCCTCCAACTATGTGCATAACATAGGCTTCTTGTTACCAATGATAATGATTCATAAGGAAGTTATGTTCAGTTTTACGCCAACGATGTTATGTTCCGATTTTACGCCGGGCCAACCCTGCGTATCACGCGGAGTGTTGTGAGATGTTTTTCGCGTAAACTCTTTACAAGAGTTCTTCTCCTATTGTCTTGAGGGAGCTCTTGTGTTCCAATTTTACGCCTGAACATTTTCGCGTACTTTTTTGAATATTGAGAATTGTTGTGTTATGACAACTCCCATGCATGTTTCTCCTAGTTCTTGTATATATGCTTATGATCTCACACATGTCCTGTACTTAGCCTAACTTGTGACGATTCCACTTGATAACTTGTTAATATGGAACATGATGGCCTTGAGCATGGTATGACTTGATAACATGAACATGAGGTGATCATCCTCGATAATGGACCGTCGTGGTGCACTCTTGACAAGTAACAAGTAAACATGACATGTACCAGCTTAATAGTGGCCCGGGGTGGCGCACTCATGACAAGTAATCTTGTCAAGTAATATGTAACTCTCGTCTTGACACCGTGGATGATTTCTCTTGATTGTCTCTATACAAGTTATATGCCCCGTCTTGCATCATGTCTATGACATGAATCCTTGATTTCCCACGGTCAGGGATTCATACTGAATCGGACTAGGATAATGACTAGATTGATCAAGTAGTTCATATAGGGAGATGTTTCTAGTTACAGGCGATCCCATTATCCTGGCCACACTTGAGGGACTTGTAGCCTGCCGTCGAGTAGGGCACATTTTCAGCCCACTGTCATGTGGGGCACTCCATGAAACAAGTTCTAAGCACACTATTAGGTGTTGCACTCCAAGTTACCTAATAATTCTTGATAACTCTTAAATAAACCTCGCCTGGATAACCTGAATAGCTGCAGGGCTTGTGACTGCTGGAACATCTCATTGCATCTTGCTAGTAACTAGGTTTGTGATAACCCTAGTTAGCTAAAGTATCAAGACGTACTCCTTGCTTGGTCGTGAGTGTTGGATGGAGTCCAATCCTGTCTAGTCTTGCCTAGCCCCAGTATATGCTATCTCAGGACATGCTTGCTTATGTTTTACTCTTGTCGATAATTGGTTGGAGACTAAGCTCTGTTCAGGTGAAGGGTTACAACCGGGTCCTTGTTTGGTTTACGGTTGTAACTTGGCTACCGGAATAGTCCCTTAGTTGTCCTATCGTTTATCACCTTGTTTTCTTTAACTCATGTCTTTATTATTGTTCTCATGTGATAATATGCTGGTTTTAGTTCTTAAGTGAAGCCTCCCTTGTGGCACTTGCTCTTCTGGGGTCTGACCCAGCTGGTTTTGTATGGCCAAATTTTGGAGTAGCTCCCGAGGATCTTCCCGCCTTCCAGCCAGATGGTGAACTCCAGAAGAAACCATGGCAACGAGTGGGTTTATTTTGCTCTCCCGCTCAAATTATAAAATTATTCTTTTATGGCGTTTAGCCGTCGAGCAAGTGTTAGCTCGTGTTGAAACATATACTTTTGTCTGTCTACGGGCTGTAACATGATTGACAAATCCTAGGGTTGATCATGTATGACTGAAACTCTTGCTAGTCCTCACATTTTGTACGACTAGCTTCATGATCATCTGTATATATAATGTTCGGGACGCCTTACCTTTTATGCCTGATGATCTGATATCTTGTAACATGTATTACTTGCTTAAGATTGAGACACTAGGCTTGTTCTTGACCATAAGAGACCGATGGCTTGTAGATAAACTCTCATGCATCTAGACAGCTGTGACCGTATATCGAGGTGGATTACACTTCTATATACGCAGCTGGCTGTGTCTGTCCCCCGCTCTCCAGTATTCTGGTTCTGGAGCGTGATACGGTTTAAGTGGTGGCCCATACAGGTCTTGTAAAACAAGATGTGTGAGAGTTTTATCGAATAGATGTCTCAATCAGCATCCGTCCTTGATCTCTACTCGTGTCCTCTAATCTTCCTGAAATCTTGACATGATCACCTGCTCATATCCTTGATCTATCTTGGTCCTTCCTTAATGTTCCTCCTGTCATTTTTTTAGTGGCATTGTTCCTGGTCCTACCGATCAGCGAGGTGGAGAACCTCCAGTGAACCAGCAGCCACCTGGGGACCAAGCCCAACACTCTGGAGCGGCCTCCCGAGTCGTGCCTTCTGGGGATCCAGAGCCCCCAGTTCAACCTGTCCAGTCTGCAGAACCTGACAATGGAACCTTGGTAGGACTTATCAGGGAATTGCTTGCATCCCAAGATCGTCGGGGTGATGCCCTGCACCAGACAGTACAAGATGCCATGGGCCGAGTTGGTTATCAAGGGAACGGCGCGGCCAACAGCTTCAAGCGCTTGAACCCTCATTTCTTTGATGGCAGTGAAGATGCTATCGCTGCCGATGCGTGGCTTCAGGACATAGAAATTACCCTGGAGGCAGCCAGGATTCCCGAGGAAGAGAAGGTGGCCGTGGTGCGCCTTCAGTTATTGGACTTAGCCCGTACCTGGTGGGCGATGTTAGCAGTTGGATTAGCGACGCCTGTTTTGTGGGCGATATTCAGCGACAAGTTCCAGACGAAGTATTTTGATGCTGTAGCTCGGTATGATCTGCAGACAAAATTCACTAATCTTAGGCAGATGGAAAGAACGATCGACAGTTATGCGACTGAGTTTTCAAGACTAAGTCGGTTTGCTCCCATATTGGTGGCGACCGAATTGGACCGAGCCCAGCGGTTTCAGCAGGGGCTCCACCTAGAAATTATTTTAGCCGTGGAGCAGTTTGAGCACCAGACGTTTGATGCCGTCTTGCGAGCAGCGAAGAGGCATGAGTATACGTCGCAGAGGATCGTAGACCGAACCGGAAGTAGGAAGAGGTCCCATGGGCAGATGAGTTTGTCCTCGGCACCAACCCCGACAGCTAGGGCTTTGACTATTGGAGTTCCTAGGAGGACGAATTCAGTTTCGTCGGTTCAACACTCAACACCGACGTACCCTCAGCAACAAAAGAAGAAGCAATCTTCCGCAATGGGCTGCACTCATTGTGGGAAGCCAGGGCACGTAGTATCTGAGTGTCGCAGAGCACAGGGATTGTGCTTGGCTTGTGGGGCACCAGATCATAAGATTGGGTCATGCCCGCATAGAGCCAGTTCATCATCGTCGAACCTAACCAGTCCATCGGTTAGGGGTCCAGCACCAGTGCAGCAGCAGTACCAGCCTCCGAGGCCATTGCCGCCTCAGGCTCAACAGTTTGCCCAAGCTCAGAATCAGAACAGGCAGAGAGGTTTCCAGCAGAGGGGACCAGCACCAAGAGGACAAGGTTAGGCTATGGCTCTGACGGTAGCAGAAGAATTGGCATCAGGTAAGGTGGGTGGCAGGTACCATTCTCGTCAACTCTTTTCCAGCATCAGTATTATTTGATTCGGGTGCATCGCATTCATTTATGTCTGTACGATTCGCTACACGGATAGGACTGGATCCCGAGTCATTATCAGTAAGACTCAATATACTTACTGGTAACGGTCTTCTGGGAGTAGATAGAGTATTTTTCTCGTGTCGAATCGTAGTTAGCGGTAAAGAGTTTTCCGCTAGATTGATAGAATTTCCGATGGCCGACTATGATGTAGTCCTAGGAATGGATTGGTTGAAGGATCAGTATGCAAGAATAGACTGCTATCTCGACAGGATTATTTTTGGTATTCCAGGCGAACCGGAGTTTTTATTTTCCAGAGGCGAAGTAGAACCTTCTTCTCCAGTATTGCATATGGCAGTAGCAGCAGCAGCAGCAGTTCAGTTTTCCAGAGTAGTAGAAGAGTTTCATGATGTATTTCCCAAAGAGCTTCCAGATATGCCTCCAGAGAGAGAAATAGAGTTCACCATCGATTTGCTTCCAGGGACGACACCAGCGTCAGAGAGAGTCTACAGGATGGCGCCATCAGAGTTGGAGATGTTGTACAAGATGATTGAAGAACTCAGAACCAAGGGATTCATTCGTGCTAGTGGATCGCCTTGGGAGCCCCAATGCTTCTTGTGAAAAAGAAGGATGGTACGTCAAGATTATGTGTTGATTATCGTATCTTGAACTCTATAACAATCAAGAACAGGTATCCTCTACCAAAGATAGATGATCTATTCGATCAACTCAGTGGAGCTGCTGTATTTTCGAAGATTGACTTGCGATCAGGATACCATCAGATCAGAATCAGAGAGCAAGATATCCCTAAGACAGCGTTCAGATCAAGATATGGACATTAGGAGTTCCTTATTATGCCATTTGGAGCGACCAATGCACCAGCCGTATTCATGGACCTCATGAACCGTATCTTCATGCCCTATTTGGACCAGTTCATGGTAGTATTTATAGACGATATCTTGGTCTATAGTAAGAGTCAAGCGGAGCATGAGCAGCATCTCTGTGTAGTCCTTCAGATTCTTAGAGAGCATCAGTTGTATGCGAAGTTCAATAAATGCGAGTTCTGGCTTGATCGTATTTCGTACCTAGGACATATTATCACCAGAGGTGGGGTGGAAGTTGACCCCCAGAAGATAGTAGCTATAGAGACATGGCCAGTTCCCAGCACCGTCGCAGAAGTTCGAAGTTTCCTAGGATTGGCCGGCTATTACCGGAGGTTCGTATCTGTCACTCCCCAATCCTGGAATACGTATTTTAATACATAAACCGATAAATTGTATTTACCTTGTATTTATACGATATTTATTATGTAGTATTTCTTCATGCATTTCCTAAAAATATTCGACAAAATATTATTTTCTAATTTATTTTCTGCATTTGGGCCTACAGTTTTGGCTCATTTGGGTAACCTATTCTTGGTTCACCAATGGTTCATCTTGAACCCTTTGGTTCATCATGAACCCATGGGTCCAAGATCTTTATATATATAACTCATCTCATTCTCTCTCCTCTCATTTATTTCCTCCACCAAGCAAGGCAAGTACCAACTTGCTCAAGAGATGGATCCATAATTTTATCAATGATTATCTTACAAAACTATTTGCCAAAACATGTTCTTCTCCTCAATCTATACTAGTTTAGAACTTAGAAATTTCTATTTTGAAGCTTTGATTTTTGTAGATCTAAGTTTTAATCATTTTCGGATTTTGCATAGTTTGATCTACTTTAGTTGGATTTTATGGGTTTTTGATGCTTCCATGTGGAAGAGCATTCAGTTTCACCCAAGTTGGAACCTTGGAAATCTGGATTTGGAATTAGGATGGCCAAGTTATGATGCTTTGAAGCTTGGGTTCAGCCATGGTGTTCTTGCTGTTTGGAGAAGACAGTGAGCAGTGTGCTCCTGTTTGAGCACTCTTCCTGTTGGAAGCGTGTCTCTCCCCGTGAGTCTGCGTGACTTTTCACGAAGCTCTTCCCGTGAGTCTGCGTGACTTTTCACGCAGATCTCTCCCCGTGAGTCAGCGTGACTTTTTACGCAGCTCTTCCCGTGAGTCTGCGTGACTTTTCACGCAGATCTCTCCTTGAGTCTGCGTGACTTTTCACGCAGCTCTCCTCTTGAGCCTGCGTGACTTTTCACGCAGCTCTCTCCTTGAGTCTGCGTGACTTTTCACGCAGCTCTCTCCTTGAGCCTGCGTGACTTTTCACGCAGCTCTCTCCTTGAGCCTGCGTGACTTTTCACGCACGCTGCCTTGAGTGAGCCTGCGTGACTTTTCACGCAGCTCTCTCCTTGAGCCTGCGTGACTTTTCACGCATGCTGCCTTGAGTGAGCCTGCGTGACTTTTCACGCACGCTGCCTTGAGTGAGCCTGCGTGACTTTTTACCCCTTGAGCGTGCGTCCTCTTGTGCGTACGCTTTTGATATTTTATCAGATATTATATGACCAGTTTATATCCTTACGCCTTTTGTCCCGAGCATGATATGAGCACTAATGTGACCCCGGAGAACAAAGAGTTCCTACCTGATACATGTACCTGAATGTCCCAGTTCTTGTTCATGCTCGACAAATGACTCGTAACTCCACGTGGCGTATTTGCAATGATGTATTACACTAAGGAGGGTAGCACATGTTGACATACTGATTGACATGGATCCTCTTTGGGGTACTCGTACTAAAGTACGACTTTAGGAGGATAATCATGCAGGCCACAGCATGTGAGTCCAAGATTTCACCTAGGGTTAAACTAGGCAACTAAATATACTAGATGCATGGGGAGGGCAGAATCCCGAGATCGTGTTACACCAGCCGCCTTGAGATATTTTCTTGACGCGCCGGCTGGTCTCCACGGATACTGTGTCATCTGCAACGAGTGGATGACTGTATCCGATTAATTCCTGCTATATAATATATGTTTTGGCAAGGTGGCCTTATGAGGGACCTGTGCTCAATAACACCTGTCTACGCGAACCCCTTGGTGGGCTAGCCTTGCTGGAAAGATACGATCTGAGGATTTTCTAATAACATGACGCGAGGATAACCTCGTCCTACTAGAAACTCGTAGACTTGATTGGCCGTGAAAACGACTTGCTTGTATCCTATTACCTTCCGTGAATAACTGAGAGAAGCGGACTGTCATGGTATGTGATCCAACCCATGTTCTTGTTTGATTGTTGGATTGGTTATCGTACTATGATAGGCTGTGGACCGAAGTTATGAATGGAAGACATATTCTGGTTGTGAAGTGCTACTTCTGTGAATGACTGAGGAACATGGTCTATCATGGTACATGATCCAACCCATGTTCTTGTTTGATTGTTGGGTTGGTTATTGTGCTGCGATAGGCTATCGACCGAAGTCACGATCAGGCGATTTTATTATTTTTTTTTACCTTTTAACTTATGTGAAAGTTATAGAGTACGACACGTCCCGACTCCATGCGGCACCTTTTGTCCTTGTTTGGTTGTAAGGGTGCCATATGGGTTCGAAGAGGTTGCGCTACTCTATAATAGTAGCATAAGTATTACTATTATCAATCATTCTATTAACTGGGTTTTTAATCTTAACTTTTGTGCCCCTTTGGCGGTACTTGCTATTCGGGGCTGACCCCACTGGTTTTGTTTGGCCAGATCTTGTAGGAGAGCCGGTGGACACGATCTTCCTCCCTGACATCCATGGTGCATACTAGGAGCATGGCGGTTCAGGGACTCGAGTGGGTTTCTTCTCCACCACTCCTGCTTATACTTTTGCGGCGTTTAGCCACCGGCACCTGTTAGCCGAATTACTCGATATTTTGTGTCAGTACATAATTGTAACTAAACAGACTGCAGCTGTATATAATTTTGTACTCCTGACTCTCTGAGATAGCTAAATTATAAAGCTAGTCTCTCATGATCATTTTGATGAAGCGTCGGGGACGCCTTACTGCTTTATCTTTAATGTTCATTTATTTGCTGATGTGATTTGATTGATTGAGACATAGAACTCTGTGGGACCTTAGGAGACTTGATTGTAGCATGTACCCCCTAGTCTCTCGACAGCCACGATCGTCGTATGACGTTACGTACCTCATATGGAGTAGCTGGCCTAGTCCGTCTCCGTATTTCGGTACTGGAGCGTGACAAGGTTTTAGTGGTGGCCCATGCAGGTCTGATTTTCAGACTTGTGGGGTATTGCGAATTATTAGGAGTCTCAATCAAAACTTGTTTCCCTTGAAATTCTGTTTCGAATTCTCTGTCCTTGCCTTGATCTCTAACCTGACTTGCATCCTCGAAATCTTCCTCGTTCGGACTTGATAATCTTATATCTTTCTCTATAGGGGTGCTTCATTCTCAGTAGCGGGTGAGGCCCATGAGGAAGAGCAGTAAGAGCATGGCTCGACTGGGCAGCAACAGGGAAGAGAACCTTCCCCAGGACAGACACGAGCAGAAATAGAACCGAAGGCAGTGCAGCCGCCGGTTATTGAAACTCCTGCAGCACCAGCAGCGATGATAGTACCAGACGCCGTAGCACTCCTGGAGATCATCCGAAGGTTTCTTGCCACTAACCAACAGCAACAGACTCGGCAGCAGGAGCAGAACATGTTGCTGAACCAAGGGATTCAGTTAGCTCTTGAGAGGAGTGTCGGGGCTGACTCGGGAGCATCAGGAAGGTTTCGTCGCTTGAATTCGAGGTATTTTGATGGCACGGAGGATGCCATCACTGCGGATGCCTGGATTCAAGACATCGAAGCCATTCTTGTGGCAGCCAAGGTTCCAGATGATGAGAAGGTTGATCAGGTCAAACTGGTACTTCAGGATCTTGCCCGCGACTGGTGGGCATCAGAAGAAGTTGGTGCAAGACGCCCTGTTCGTTGGACCACCTTCAGTGACAGATTCAAGGCCAAGTATTTTGGCGTAGTAGCTCGATATGAGCTCCAGCAGAAGTTTATCAGTCTCAAGCAAGCAGGCAAGACCGTAGATGGGTATGCAGCAGAGTTCTGCAGATTGTGCCGTTTCGCACCAGCAATGGTGGCAACGGAGCCAGAGAAAGCTATGAGGTTCCAGCAGGGACTTCATTTGAAACTATTACAGCTTATGGAAGGACACGACTACCAGACGTTTGACGCTGTTTTGACGGCCGCTCGGAGGCACGAGCTTACCCAGCAGAGGTAGGCATCGAGGACAGGAGGTCAGAAGAGATCTCATTCCCAGGTTGGATGAGGAACAATGCAGCAAACATCGGTACCAGCACCCGGTGTACGTATTCATGATGCAGGAGCGCCGCGGAGGACGGCCGTGTCAACTAATACAGCACCAGTTCGGCATCAGCAGCCGAGGAACCAACAACAGCGTCAGGGAGCACCCCAGGGCTGTACATTCTGTGGGAAGGCAGGGCACACGAGGGAGGTGTGCCGGTCAGCGAATGACTTATGCTTGAGGTGTGGTAGTTCAGACCACCGTATCTCCACTTGTCCTGTGATGCAGAGGCCAGGAGGGCCAGCTCAGCAGTTTCCAGCATTGCCAGCTCCGGTGGCAACCCCGAGTGGAGGGCCAGTATTAGCAGTAAGGCCCCTAGCCCAGCGTCTACCAACGCAGGCACAGATGTTCCGCTAGGCACAGGAAGCCGAAGGCCCTCAGAGGCAGCAACAGCATGGTCGAGGAAGGCCGCAACAAGGGGCTCCGCGGGGCCAGGCTCTCACATTGTCCTTGGGAGAGGCTCTAGCGTCTAGCGATGTGGTGGCAGGTAAAATTCTCGTCACCTCATTTCCCGCTGTAGCATTATTTGATTCAGGCGCTACTCATTCATTCATCTCTGCACAATATACTACACGGATTGGATTAGAGTTTGAGGCATTGCCGGAGAGGATGGATATACTCACCGGCAATGGGCTCGTAGAAGTTAGCAGAGTGCGCTTTTTATGTCCGGTAGAGGTGTGTGGGCATTTACTGCCCGTATTATTGATTGAATTCCCTATAGGGAATTTTGATATTGTTCTTGGCATGGACTGGTTGAGAGACAGTCATGCGACAATTGATTGTAGAGGAGGTAGGGTTATATTCAGCGTTCCTGGGATGGAACAGTTCATCTTTACTCGAACCTTAAAGAATCAGGCCGGAGGCGTCATCTCAGCAGCAGTGTCAGAGCCAGGACAGATTCCGAGAGTGGTCGAAGATTTTTTCGACATCTTCCCTGATGAGCTCCCAGGGATACCCCCAGTCAGAGAGGTAGAATTTAGCATTGAGTTGAACCCTGGAACGAGGCCTATTGCAGACAGAGTTTACAGAATGTCGCCGTCAGAACAGGATAAGTTGTATCAACATGAAGAGGAGTTGAAGTCTAAGGGATTCATCCGAGACAGTAAATCGCCCTGGGCCGCGCCAGTGATTCTAGTTCCCAAGAAGAATGGGTCGACGAGGATGTGCATCGACTACCGCAAGCTGAATGCAGTAACAGTGAAGAATAAGTACCCACTACCAAGGATTGATGACCTGTTTGACCAGTTGAGCAAGGCCAGCATCTTTTCCAAGATCGATCTTCGGTCAGGATACTATCAAGTAAGAGTCCGGGAGCAAGACATACCAAAGACAGCATTCAGATCTAGATATGAGCATTATGAGTTTTTAGTAATGCCCTTTGGACTAACCAACGCCCCCACAGTATTCATGGATTTAATGAACCGCATCTTTTTGCCGTATTTGGATAAATTTGTGGTGGTGTTCCTAGATGACATTCTTGTCTATTCCAGCAGTGCAGAGGAGCATGAGAAACATCTTAGGACTGTCTTACAGACATTGAGGGAGCATCAACTTTATGCGAAGCTCGACAAGTGTGAATTCTGGTTAGATCACATTTCGTTCCTGGGGCATGTAATTTCTGGGGCAGGAGTGTCAGTGGATCCGAAGAAGATTGAGGCCGTAGAGCATTGGCAAGTCCCGAGAACGGTTGCAGAAGTGCAAAGTTTCTTAGGATTAGCTGGTTACTACAGAAGGTTCGTGGCGGACTTTGCCAAGATCTCTGCGCCCTTAACGCGTTTGACGCACAAGGATATAGAGTTTGTTTGGTCAGCTAGCTGTCAGGCATCCTTTGAAGAATTGAAGAAGAGATTGATCTCAGCCCCGATCTTGACGCTTCCAGTAGGAGCGGGAGGCTTTACAGTATATTATGACGCATCTGGGAAGGGTCTTGGATGTGTATTGATGCAGCACGGAAAGGTGATAGCATATGTGTCTCGACAGCTTCGAGACCATGAGAAGAATTACCCGACTCACGATTTGGAGTTAGCAGCTGTGGTGTTTTCACTCAAGTTGTGGAGGTATTATTTATATGGAGATCGGGTAGAGATCTATACTGATCATCAGAGTTTGAAATACGTATTCACGCAGCGAGATTTGAACATGAGGCAAAGAAGATGGTTAGAACTACTGAAGGATTTTGACTTAGATCTTCAGTATCATCCAGGCAAGGCGAATATAGTTGCAGATGCACTGAGTAGGAGAGACAGTGCCTTTATCTTGACCTCGCAGAAGCATATTTTAGAAGACCTTCAGAGTATGGGAATCGAAGTAGTTTTGCCAAGGGATATAGGAAGAATGACCAGTATACAGATTCAGTCAACCTTAGTAGAGAGGATAAGGGCAGCACAAGCAGGAGATCCACAGATTCAAAAGTTGCGGTCGGAGTGTGAATCAGGCCGTAGGAAGGAGTTAGTGATTCATGAAGATGGTACGCTCAGGTTTGGAAACAGACTCTGTGTACCGAGTGGAGACCTTCGGCAAGAAGTTATGTCCAAAGCTCATAGTTCTATTTACTCCATTCATCCAGGAGGAATGAAGATGTATCAAGATATCAGGCAGTACTTTTGGTGGAATGGCATGAAAAGAGAGATAGCGAGATTTGTATCCAAGTGTCTGGTATGTCAGCAGGTGAAAGCCGAGCAGCAGAGACAAGCAGGGTTGCTACAGCCGCTTCCTATCCCAGAATGGAAATGGGAGCACATCACGATGGATTTTGTGACCGGTTTACCTAGATCCTCGACTGGTAAGAATGCAGTCTGGGTAATAGTAGATCGATTCACGAAGGTCGCTCATTTCCTTCCCTTCCGAGTTGGACAGACTACTGAACAGCTAGCAGAAATGTACATGAAGCAGATAGTAAGGCAGCACGGTGTTCCAGTTAGTATAGTATCAGATCGGGATACGCGGTTTACTTCCCATTTTTGGCGGAGCTTACACCAAAGTTTGGAAACCAAGTTAAGATTCAGTACTGCTTATCATCCACAAACCGACGGGCAGTCAGAAAGAACCATTCAGACATTAGAAGATATGCTACGGGCGTGTACCCTGGATTTTGGCGGATCTTGGGAGGATCACCTTCATCTAGTGGAGTTCTCCTATAACAACAGCTATCAGGCTAGCATTCAGATGGCCCCGTTCGAAGTATTGTACGGAAGGAAGTGCAGGTCCCCTTTGGCATGGGACGACGTCGGAGAACGGAAGTTGTTGGGACCAGAGATAATCACGCAGACTGTGGAGATAGTTAAGTTGGTCAGAGAACGCCTTTGAGTTGCACAGGACCGACATCGTCATTGGGCAGATCAGCATCGTAGGCCTCTAGAGTTCAGAGTTGGCGACCAAGTATTTATGCGGATTTTGCCTACTCGGGGTATCATCAGATTTGGAACCCGAGGAAAGCTTAGTCCAAGATACGTTGGTCCTTTTAAGATTCTCGCTCGGGTAGGCGATGTGGCTTATCGACTTGCCCTTCCGCCTTCGTTAACTGGCATACATGATGTGTTTCATGTGTCCCAATTACGTGGGTATGTCCCGGATCCGAGTCATGTCCTCGATCATTCTGAGTTAGTCGTTGGTACCGACCTAACTTACGAGGAACAACCCGTATCTATTTTAGACCGGCGAGAGAAGGTACTCAAGAATCGAACGATAAGCCTTGTCCGTGTTTCTTGGAACCATCACTCTTTGGGAGAATCAACTTGGGAGCGCGAGGACGAGATCAGATCTCGGTATCCGTATTTGTTTGATTAATAAGGTATATTTTTGTACCTTATTGACACGATTCCATGCTTATCTGCACCTGCTTGTTTTGCACTTTGTGATGTATGATAATAACTGCTGTGATAGTTAACTTGTAAATGATTGTGCCTTGCTTGCCCAGATTTTACTATCCTGTCTTGGTTGGAATTTCGAGGACAAAATTTTTCTAAGGAGGGTAGAGATGTCACTCCCCAATCTTGGAATACGTATTTTAATACGTAAACCGATAAATTGTATTTACCTTGTATTTATACGATATTTATTATGCAATATTTCTTCATGCATTTCCCAAAAATATTTGACAAAATATTATTTCCTAATTTATTTTCTGCATTTGGGCCTACAGTTTTGGCTCATTTGGGTAACCTATTCTTGGTTCACCAATGGTTCATCTTGAACCCTTTGGTTCATCATGAACCCATGGGTCCAAGATCTTTATATATATAACTCATCTCATTCTCTCTCCTCTCATTTTCTTCCTCTCATTTATTTCCTCCACCAACCAAGGCAAGTACCAACTTGCTCAAGAGATGGATCCATAATTTTGTCAATGATTTTCTTACAAAACTATTTGCCAAAACATGTTCTTCTCCTCAATCTATACTAGTTTAGAACTTGGAAATTTCTATTTTGAAGCTTTAATTTTTGTAGATCTAAGTTTTAATCATTTTCGGATTTTGCATGGTTTGATCTACTTTAGTTGGATTTTATGGGTTTTTGATGCTTCCATGTGGAAGCATTCAGTTTCACCCAAGTTGGAACCTTGGAAATCTGGATTTGGAGTTCGGATGGCCAAGTTATGATGCTTTGAAGCTTGGGTTCAGCCATGGTGTTCTTGCTGTTTGGAGAAGACAGTGAGCAGTGTGCTCCTGTTTGAGCACGCTTCCTGTTGGAAGCGTGTCTCTTCCCATGAGTCTGCATGACTTTTCACGCAGCTCTCCCCGTGAGTCTGCGTGACTTTTTACGCAGATCTCTCCCCGTGAGTCTGCGTGACTTTTCACGCAGCTCTCCCCGTGAGTCTGCGTGACTTTTCACGCAGATCTCTCCTTGAGTCTGCGTGACTTTTCATGCAGCTCTCCTCTTGAGCCTGCGTGACTTTTCACGCAGCTCTCTCCTTGAGTCTGCGTGACTTTTCACGCAGCTCTCTCCTTGAGCCTGCGTGACTTTTCACGCAGCTCTCTCCTTGAGTCTGCGTGACTTTTCACGCAGCTCTCTCCTTGAGCCAGCATGACTTTTCATGCAGCTCTCTCCTTGAGCCTGCGTGACTTTTCACGCACGCTGCCTTGAGTGAGCCTGCGTGACTTTTCACGCAGCTCTCTCCTTGAGCCTGCGTGACTTTTCACGCACGCTGCCTTGAGTGAGCCTGCGTGACTTTTCACGCACGCTGCCTTGAGTGAGCCTGCGTGACTTTTCACCCCTTGAGCGTGCGTGCTCTTGTGCGTACGCTTTTGATATTTTATCAGATATTATATGACCAGTTTATATCCTTACGCCTTTTGTCCCGAGCATGATATGAGCACTAATATGACCCCGGAGAACAAAGAGTTCCTACCTGATACATGTACCTGAATGTCCCAGTTCTTGTTCATGCTCGACAAATGACTCGTAACTCCACGTGGCGTATTTGCAATGATGCATTACACTAAGGAGGGTAGCACATGTTGACATACTGATTGACATGGATCCTCTTTGGAGTACTCGTACTAAAGTACGACTTTAGGAGAATAATCATACAGGCCACAGCATGTGCGTCCAAGATTTCACCTAGGGTTAAACTAGGCAACTAAATATACTAGATGCATGGGGAGGACAGAATCCCGAGATCGTGTTACACCAGCCGCCTTGAGATATTGTCTTGACGCGCCGGCTGGTCTCCACGGATACTGTGTCATCTGCAACGAGTGGATGACTGTATCCGATTAATTCCTGCTATATAATATATGTTTTGGCAAGGTAGCCTTACGAGGGACCTGTGCTCAATAACACCTATCTACGCGAACCCCTGGATGGGCTAGCCTTGCTGGAAAGATACGATCTGAGGATTTTCTAATAACATAACGTGAGGATAACCTCGTCCCACTAGAAACTCGTAGACTTGATTGGCCGTGAAAATGACTTGCTTGTATCCTATTACCTTCCGTGAATAACTGAGGGAAGCGGACTGTCATGGTACGTGATCCAACCCATATTCTTGTTTGATTGTTGGGTTGGTTATCGTACTATGATAGGCTGTGGACCGAAGTTATGAATGGAAGACATATTCTGGTTGTGAAGTGCTACTTCTGTGAATGACTGAGGAACATGGTCTATCATGGTACATGATCCAACCCATGTTCTTGTTTGATTATTGGGTTGGTTATTGTGCTGCGATAGGCTATCGACCAAAGTCACGATCAGGAGATTTTATTATTTTTTTTACCTTTTAACTTATGTGAAAGTTATAGAGTACGACACGTCCCGACTCCATGCGGCACCTTTTGTCCTTGTTTGGTTGTAAGGGTGCCATATGGGTTCGAAGAGGTTGCGCTACTCTATAATAGTAGCATAGGTATTACTATTATCAATCATTCTATTAACTGGGTTTTTAATCTTAACTTTTGTGCCCCTTTGGCGGTACTTGCTATTCGGGGCTGACCCCGCTGGTTTTGTTTGGCCAGATCTCGTAGCAGAGCCGGAGGACACGATCTTCCTTCCTGACATCCATGGTGCATACTAGGAGCATGGCGGTTTGGAGACTCGAGTGGATTTCTTCTCCACCACTCCTGCTTATACTTTTGCGGCGTTTAGCCACCGGCACCTGTTAGCCGGATTACTCGATATTTTGTGTTAGTACATAATTGTAACTAAACAGACTGCAGCTGTGTATAATTTTGTACTCCTGACTCTCTGAGATAGCTAAATTATAAAGCTAGTCTCTCATGATCATTTTGATGAAGCGTCGGGGATGCCTTACTGCTTTATCTTTAATGTTCATTTATTTGCTGATGTGATTTGATTGATTGAGACATAGAACTCTGTGGGACCTTAGGAGACTTGATTGTAGCATGTACCCCCTAGTCTCTCGACAGCCACGATTGTCGTATGATGTTACGTACCTCATATGGAGTAGCTGGCCTAGTCCGTCTCCGTATTTCGGTACTGGGGCGTGACAGTATCAGATTTTGCTCGAATTTCAGCATCCATGACTCAGTTGACCCGCAAGGATGTACAGTTTGCTTGGACGGCAGAGTGTCAGATTTCATTTGAGAAGTTGAAGCAAGGATTGATGACGGCCCCCATTCTTACGCTTCCAGATGGAACTGAAGGATTTTTCGTTTATTGTGACGCTTCCGACAGAGGATTGGGATGCGTCTTGATGCAACATGGTAAGGTAGTAGCTTATGCGTCACGTCAGCTTCGTGATCATGAGAGAAATTATCCAACCCATGACTTAGAATTAGCAGCTGTAGTTTTCGCACTTAAGTTGTGGAGGCATTACTTGTATGGAGATCGGGTGGAGATTTTCACCGACCACAAGAGCCTTAAGTATGTGTTTACTCAGAAGGATCTCAATATGCGTCAGAGGAGATGGCTAGAGCTACTTGTGGATTACGACATCAACCTACAGTATCATCCTGGGAAGGCCAACGTTGTTGCAGATGCATTAAGCAGAAGAGTCGGAGTTTATTTCCTAACAGCACAGCCAGAGTTGTTAGCGGATCTTCAGAAGATGGGTATTGAAGTTGTTCTTCCCACCAATGGGGCATTGATGGCCAGCATGCAAGTTCAGTCCAGTATAGTTGAGAGGATTAAGATGGCTCAGTCAGCAGATTCTAAGCTTCAGCGGCTTAGAGCAGAGTGTGAAGCAGGACGAAGACCAGAGTTATGCATTCACGAAGATGGTACACTCCGACATGGAAGACGTCTTTGTGTACCTAGTGGTGATATCAGACAAGAGATCATGGCAGAAGCTCACAGTTCACAGTATTCAATTCATCCTGGCGGTACAAAGATGTATCGTCATATTTGTCAGCATTTCTGGTAGAATGGCATGAAGAGGGAGATAGTCCGGTTTGTCTCTCGTTGTTTAGTTTGCCAACAAGTTAAAGCTGAACATCAGAGGCTAGCTGGACTTCTTCAACCTTTATCGATCCCAGAATGGAAATGGGAGCATATTACCATGGATTTTGTAACTGGGTTACCAAAATCCCCCGCTGGAAGAGATGCTATCTGGGTTATAGTTGACAGACTCACCAAGGTAGCTCATTTTCTTTCCTTCAGAGTTGGTCAGTCGACGGATCAGCTTACAGAGATGTACCTTAGGCAGATTGTCAAACTGTATGGGGTGCCAGTTAGTATCATATCAGACAGAGATTCAAGATTCACTTCGCACTTTTGGCGGAGTCTTCAAGAGAGCTTGGGGACTCGTCTCAAGTTCAGTTCAGCTTATCATCCATAGACAGATGGTCAGTCAGAATGCACGATACAGACTCTTGAAGATATATTACGATCTTGTACGCTTGACTTCGGTGGTTCGTGGGAAGATCACCTGCACCTAGTGGAGTTCTCCTATAATAATAGTTTCCAGGCCAGTATCCAGATGGCACCCTTCGAAGCACAGTACGGCAAGAAGTGCAGATCTCCTTTAGCTTAGGATGATATAGACGAGAGGCAGATGCTTGGTCCAGAGATGATTATGCAGACAATCGAGGTGGTCAGACAAGTCAGAGATCATCTTCGAGTTGCCCAAGATCGCCAGCGCCATTGGGCCGAGTCTCATCGACGATCCCTTGAGTTTTCAGTCGGCGACCACGTATTCCTTAGGATCTCGCCTACCCTTGGCGTCATTCGTTTCGGCGTACGGGAAAAGCTTAGTCCTAGGTATATAGGGTCGTTCGATATTCTTGAGCGAGTAGGTGATGTGTCCTATCGTCTCGCTCTTCCACCGTCGTTATGTGAGGTACATGACGTGTTCCATGTATCCCAATTACGACGGTACATCCCGGATCCGAGCCATGTCCTTGATCATTCGGAATTGGTTGTTGGTACCAACCTTTCGTATGAGGAAAGGCCCGTATCCATATTGGACCGAAGAGAGAATGTACTCAAGAACAAGACTATTAGTTTAGTCCGTGTCGCTTGGGGTCACCACTCTTTAGGTGAGTCAACGTGGGAGTGTGAGGATGATGTCCGATCGCGGTATCCACACCTGTTTGACTCATAAGGTATAATGTCTCTCTTATGCCTTATGCTTTTACTTCCTTGCTTACATGAATGATTGCTTGATTGACTGCTAGTCGTAGATTGCCCATGTTAGATTAGCTTGTCCTGATATCTCTAGCCTCTTGATTAAATTCTGAGGACGAAATTCTTTTAAGGTGGGTAGAGTTGTCACCTTCGTTTTTCGTTATACGTATTTTCAGTATACGTGTACGGGATTCTTACCCGTACCATGACTTGTCATTTGTTATCTAATCTTGGTTTAATCATGTTTAGATTCATCATGGCATGTATTGGCTTGGTTTGGTTTATTTTGGTTTAACTTGGTTAGACCCTCCTTGGTTCATCATGATAAACCATAGGGGTGCAACTCGGGCGGGCTAAACCCGAACCCGATCGGGTAAACCCGTTAATGGGTTGGATTAGGGTTGAAGATATTCGGGTTTGGGCTCGGGCTCGTGTTAAAATATTTAAACCCGATCAAAAATCGGGTTGGGCTTGGGTTCATGTGTTGGATAACCCGAAACCCGACATACATATAATATATATATATATATATATATATATATATATATATATATATATATATATATATTGTTTTATGCTACTTAAATAAAAAGTTAATCTATAATTTTTTTTCACCCGAATTCTTCAATTTCTTGTCCTAAATCTCATTTCAGTTTTATTTTGTAATGATCGAGGCTTGATTGCTATTTTATTATGCATTTAATATTACCCTTGTTTAAAATTATTTCAAATATCATATTAGAGTTTGATAAACCCGATGGACCCGAGCCCAACCCGATCCTCCGGGCTTGGTCTTGGGGTTCATATGTTGAACCCGAAGTCGGGTCGGGCTTGGGCTTGGGGTAGGCTTATGATCTATCGGGTTGGGCTCGGGTTGACCTCAAACCCGACCCAACCCGCCCGAGTTGTACCCCTAATAAACCATCCTTTATAACTCACCAACCCTTTCTCTCTCTTCATTAATTCTTCTTCTTCTTCATTTACTCCTCTCCACCTACACCCAAGAGCCCTAGGCAAGTACAACTTGCTTCATGATGTATCTCAAGTTTTATTGTTCCATTCTCTTCTTTACACGATTATAAGCCTCTTTAGAACTTGAAGTTTTAGATTTTTATGGATAGATTCTTCTAGATCTATATTGTAACTTTGGGGTTTCATGAGTTCATGGATTTTTCTTGGTTTTGATCTACTAAAACTTGTTATTTTCGAAAACTAATAGTTCCATGAGCAAGAGCACGGAATTTCGTATGAATTTGGTTTTTGATTCACCTCATTTCGAGTTAAAATGAAGTTTTTATGGCCAAAACAAGTTTTCTAAATTTTTTTCATGTCGGCTGAAGAATGTAGTGCTGGCGTATATGTAAATTTTACGCAGGGAACCCTGTTCATGCGTATTTTACGCAGGATTGTATCCTGAATGTAAATTTTACGCAAGGAACCCTGTTCATGCGTATTTTACGCAGGATTGTATCATGAATGTAAATTTTACGCAGGGAACCCTGTTCATGCGTATTTTACGCAGGATTGTATCCTGAATGTAATTTTTACGCTGGAATCCTTCTCTTTTGCGTATTTTACGCAGAATTAAATTTTTGGCATAAAAAGTGCACAGAATGACTGTTTTTGCCAAGTTTAGCTATTTTCTAGCCAGAATTTCGAAAAACTTAAAACATGAAAGTTTTAGATCTTTGTCTTGCCTTTCCGAATATATTTGGAGCACCTCATTTAGAGTTCGTATGTGAAAGTTATGCCTATTTTCTGAGATGTGTTGAACCTTGAATTTTGGGGAATACCATTGGATCTTGTGTTTTCATGCGTTGAGCTATGACCTTATATGAACTAGACCTTGTGATAAATGACCCTCCAACTATGTGCATAACATAGGCTTCTTACTTGTTACCAATGATAATGATTCATAAGAAAGTTATGTTCAGTTTTACGCCAACGATGTTATGTTCCGATTTTACGCCGGGCCAACCCTGCGTATCACGCGGAGTATTGTGAGATGTTTTTCGCGTAAACTCTTTTACAAGAGTTCTTCTCCTATTGTCTTTGTAGGAACCCTAGAGGGGGGGTGAATAGGGTCAAGCTAACTAATCAAGCACTTAGCACAAGCTAATTGGCAATTTAAAAATATAAGTGCAAGAGAAGAAGCAATAACAATACCGACACCCGATGTATCCTGGTATCCTCCCTAGAGGCAATCCAGTCCCGGAACTCTCTCCGGATTTAATCCACTATTTGAGCAAATAGTTACACACGAGTTTGGATCCGAAGAACTCGCCAACTTCTTACACGAGAGCTTTAATCCGAAGGCCTCTCCGACTTCAACCGAGAGTTTGACTCTCCAACTTCAACCGAGAGTTTGGATACGAAGACTCTCCAACTTCAACCTTTCACAATAGGTTTTGATCTCCTTATACAATAAGATGAAGATCTCACTTTTCAACTCAATAACTCTAACAAAATTTGTGGATGGCAAATGAAAGCTTTATAGAGTTGTTTGTGGATAGGCTTTGGTGGTTTAGAAATTTTTAGGCTCAAAGCATCAACCTTGAATGAAGGGGTTCAAGGCTATTTATAACCAAAGCTTGAAAAGAAGCCAAAGGCAACTTTTCAGTCACGAACCGGCATACCGCCAGTATGATCCGGCATACCGGCGGTATACCGGCCTGGGATTACAACGACTATAAATATAGCCGTTGGGATCATTAATGGCTGGAAATTCGACCGTTGAAATTTTAACGTTTCGGAAGCGGTATACCGTCGGTATGGACCGGTATGCCGTCGGTATGCCGGTTTTATAAACAGATACTTTCTGTGAACGAAAACCGGTATACCGTCGGTATACGCCGGTATACCTTCGGTATGCCGTTTTCCACCAAAAATGACCCTGGGCTTATTTCTGCCCTAGCTTTCGATTTTGCCATCCATTTCTTGTGTTTACAATAATTCCTAAGACTCATTACAGACTCCAGATAAACTTAGGTAGGTGCAGGCTTCTTCAGAGTCTTGAAATGATGATGGCATGGCTTGGCTTCTTCCTTTGATAGGTGCTGGCTTTTTTCCTTGGCGGCAACTGTCCAAAGATAGGTGCTGGCTTTTTCCCCCGGTGCGTGGCTCCAGAGATGTCGTCGGGTGGTTCAAAAAAATCTTGTGGGATCTATCGTCTTTGGCCCACCATAATTTCTTCATTGCATATGTCCATATTGATCTTGCTTATTGCTTTTCAGCATGTACATGTTAGACGAACAAAGCAATATACATAGTAGCAACTATGATGGGTTTAATACACATTAGGACAATGCTGAGTTTAAGTATAAGTGCTAAGGCGATAGCATAAATATTAGTGATATCATAATGATTAAACTTAATTGAATGACCACAATCAAAAATATAGTTTTGATTTTGGCAACCCGATTAAATTTAAGATAGATAAGCTCATATCACTAATATGTAAACCAATAGGCACATATCACCAAAGGTAGAAGTATAAGTAGAAATGCTTTTAGCGATAGTGTGAAGATTAGTGATAATGAAGTGCGAAACTTAACATATTAACCATATTCAAAAACATGATACAATTATTGGGCCAACAGTCTTGAGGGAGCTCTTGTGTTCCAATTTTACGCCTGAACATTTTCGCATACTTTCTTGAATATTGAGAATTGTTGTGTTATGACAACTCCCATGCATGTTTCTTCTAGTTCTTGTATATATGCTTGTGATCTCACACGTGTCCTGTACTTGGCCTAACTTGTGACGACCCCACTTGATAACTTGTTAATATGGAGCATGATGGCCTTGAGCATGGTATGACTTGATAACATGAACATGAGGTGATCATCCTCGATAATGGACCGTCGTGGTGCACTCTTGACAAGTAACAAGTAAACATGACATGTACCAGCTTAATAGTGGCCTAGGATGGCGCACTCCTGACAAGTAATATATAACTCTCGTCTTGACACCGTGGGTGATTTCTCTTGATTGTCTCTATATAAGTTATATGTCCCGTCTTGCATCATGTCTAGGACATGAATCCTTGATTTTCCACGGCCAGGGATTCATACTGAATCGGACTAGGATAATGACTAGATTGATCAAGTAGTTCATATAGGGAGATGTTTTTAGTTACAGGCGATCCCGTTATCCCGGCCACACCTGAGGGACTTGTAGCCTGCCGTCGAGTAGGGCACATTTCTAGCCTACTGTCATGTGGGGCACTCCATGAAACAAGTTCTAAGCACACTGTTTGGTGTTGCACTCCAAGTTACCTAATAATTCTTGATAATTCTTAAATAAACCTCGCCTGGATAACCTGGATAGCTGTAGGGCTTGTGACTGCTGGAACATCTCATTGCATCTTGCTAGTAACTAGGTTTGTGATAACCCTAGTTAGTTAAAGTATCAAGCCGTACTCCTTGCTTGGCCGTGAGTGTTGGATGGAGTCCAATCCTGTCAAGTCTTGCCTAGCCCCAGTACATGCTATCTCAGGACATGCTTGCTTATGTTTTACTCTTGTCGATAATTGGTTGGAGACTAAGCTCTGTTCAGGTGAAGGATTACAACCGGGTCCTTGTTTGGTTTACGGTTGTAACTTGGTTACCGGAATAGTCCCTTAGTTGCCCTATCGTTTATCACCTTGTTTTCTTTAACTCATGTCTTTATTATTGTTCTCATATGCTAATATGCTGGTTTTAGTTCTTAAGTGAAGCCTCCCTTGTGGCACTTGCTCTTCTGGGGTCTGACCCAGCTGGTTTTGTATGACCAGATTTCGGAGTAGCTTCCGAGGATCTCCCCGCCTTCCAGCCAGATAGTGAACACTAGAAGAAACTATGGCAACGAGTGGGTTTATTTTGCTCTCCCACTCAAATTATAAAATTATTCTTTTGTGGCATTTAGCCGCCGGACAAGTGTTAGCTCGTGTTGAAACCTATACTTTTGTCTGCCTACGGGCTGTAACATGATTGACAAATCCTAGGGTTGATCATGTATGACTGAAACTCTTACTAGTCCTCACATTTTGTACGACTAGCTTCATGATCATCTGTATATGTAATGTTCGGGATGCCTTACCTTTCATGCCTGATGATCTGATATCTTGTAACATGTATTACATGCTTGAGATTGAGACACTAGGCTTGTTCTTGACCATAAGAGACCGATGGCTTGTAGATAAACCCTCATGCATCTAGACAGCCGTGACCGTATGTCGAGGTGGATTACACTTCTATATACGCAGCTGGCTGTGTCTGTCCCCCGCTCTCCAGTATTCTGGTTCTGGGGCGTGACACAGTTGGTCAAACAAGTCTGCCACCAACGGGATGGGATATTTGTTTTTGACGGTTACCTTATTTATTGTATGATAGTCGATGCACAAACGAAGGATTTCGTCCTTCTTCTTCTGTAACAGCACCGGTGCACCATACAGGACCTTTGACGGTCTGATGAATCCCGCGTCCAGCAGCTCCTTAAGTTGCTTCTTTAAATCATCTAGCTCGGGTGGGGCCATGCGATATGGAGCCATGGCGGGCGGCTTCGTGCCTGGCTCCAACTCGATGGCATGGTCTACCTCCCTCCGTGGAGGTAGCCTCTTTGGCAACTCCTTCGGCATGACGCCCCAGAACTCCACAAGGACGTCATCGATTTCAGGCGAAAAATCCTCTGTACGGGCGCCTCCTCCATCTTGAGCACCGTAAGGTATGTCGTCTCTCCGTATCGCATCCCCTTCTTGAGTTATAATACGGAGAGAGCCTTCCCCTTCGTAAGCTCGCCTCGTGCAGCTGTCACCATGCACGGAGAGCCCTCCTCCATGATCCCGACGACTTCCAGATGCGGCATTGGGACCGCCTTTGCCGAAGTGAGGAAGTCCATCCCGAGGATCATGTTGAAGTCATCCAGTGGTGCTGCCGTGAGATTGGTGACACCCGTCCAGTCTCCCACTTGGATCTTCACTCCTTTGGCCACCCCTTGCACGGGGCGCGCCTCAGAGTTGACTGCCTTTATCGTGCTTGAGTCGTTTTCCAGCACTAGGCTCAAGCATTGGACCTCCGCGTCCGAGATAAAGTTGTGGGTTGCCCCTGTGTCGACCATCGCCCTGGTGTTATGGCCGTTGATCTTCACGTCAACGTACACCAGCTCTCGATTCGGGGTCTTGGACGCTACCGCCTTGCTTTTCAACATTCAATAGGCGCAGGGCACCCATGTGAGCCCCCTTCTTAGGCTCCTTGTCCTCGGCCTCTTCGCCTTAGACCGCGTTCACCCTCTTGCCTTTGTTCGGACAGTCTCGTGCGAAGTGATTTCCTCCGCATAGGAAGCATTCAATCTTCCGCTCCGCCGAAGGCTTTGCGTGCGGCTTGTCCTTCGGCGGGCCTCCCTTTCCATTGTTCTTCTTCGCTCCCCCACTATTGAACTTGGTGGTGGTCTTTTCCTTGGGCTTTGGGGCATCATTCTGTCACGACCCGCACCCGTTTTTCGAGCGCGAGCTCGTGAGCAAGCCAGCTACGTATCGAGCGGACTCCAGCCCGACTCGAGTACGTATAAGCTGTCAAGGTCATGGGTATCATGTCTAATCTAAACTATATCTCAATCCACATGAATCATATAAACAAGAATGAACAATTATGGGTCATGGTCATCAGCCCATTAGCATATTGTCCGATTAGACTCCAAGAATGATATGAGTCTATAAAATAAGCAGAGTATATCATGGTATGGAATATAAAGCACGAGAGGATAATAAAGAAATATCACAAGCAAATACCTGTATCATACATCGCAATCCTCTACCATCCCGCTCTGCTAACTAACTCCATGCAGTCGCTAAACCTGAAGAGATTATCAGGTCCTCATGGGACATAGCAAGATACATAAAAACATGCCTATCTAGCAGTTTAATAATGTAATAATATAACCAGGGTATAAACATGAACTATACATGAGACTGACATGTGCCTACTGACATGTAGCTATGAACACGGATACGGGATTAAGTATGCATAAATGAACTGCTGGAAGATCAATGGAATACTAACCCTCGCCCCGAATATGGACTCGCGGGTCAGTTTCAAGACAAGTCACCCTCGTCCCGTGTGTGGACTCGCAGGTTGTGGGAAAGACAAAGGAATAGCAGTTCACTCACACATACTTACAGACACGACTCAGTCAAGATACAGGTGAAGACACGGTACAACTCAGTCATGACACAGGTAAGGACAACTCTAGCATGATCCATGACGTAAACAAGCCTGGTATAACTACACTATCAAGTCATGAAATACGGATATACAAGCAAGACGATAAACTGGTAAACGATGTATCATATAAATCTATAACAACTAAGGGAACTAAAGATAACATACTACAACAGGTGTACTATAAGCATGAAAATAAACTGTAGAGGGAGGCAAGGTATACTTGCCTGGAGGTAGCACGAAGAACCAATAAGATACCGTCAACTGGTACACCATAAAGTCCAAAATCCACAAATATCTCTAAAAGCTGAAATAATCATTACCAATGTTCTCAGAATAGTCAAATTAGCTAGGATTGTCTGTCCTTAAGTCCAATTCTGGACACAGGGGAAAAACGATAATTTTGGGCAAAAACGATATCCGTCGTTGGACCCGCTTTGTACCAAAAAACGTGCCAGAGTCAATGGTCTCTAAAGTCATCAAACTATATGTCTACAGGTCCGGTTTTCCGATACGAACCCAACCGTATGTCCAAAGTTAGATTTTGGCGGGCCGTGCACAAAATCGTCCGTTGAATTGGAACGTAGGGCCCGCAAAACGGCGATCCAATCAACTGTCTCAGAATTGGACCAAACTTGGCATACAAGACCAGAAAAATGATACAGTCCTGTTGGCGCAAGTTTTGTCTCGATCTGACGAGCGTGTACGAAGTAATTAGGAAATTTACACAGGGACCGATACGGTAAATTTTGACGGATACGCATCAAATTCGTCGCGCACACGCGACCAATTTGAATTCCGTCAAAGCCCACACGTCCACGAAGCCGTTACGCACCATTTGATGCTTTCGGTTCGCGACCACGTTGCCCGATTTGGCGGGACGCACGTTGTATCGAAGAATTTTATTGATTTTAAAACAGGTTTTCGGTCAACTTCGGGATTCGATTTCTCGACGCGTAGTCGATGATTTCCAAATCCACAAAAAGGGTTGTGAAGCCCTATATGTTGTCTATAACTGTGTTCAGATGAAATTTCTAAATAGTTACTAGATCGATCGGAATCGATCTTCCAAAACAGGCTCATGGATTTGAAATTCTGTCAGGTTTCGACAGTTTTTTCGACATCTTTGGGTCGATCTTCTGGCCACTATAGTATATCTAAATTCAAACTAAATGAAGGAAAATAAACTCGTATAGGTTGCCTACATACGTGTGCAATCGGTTCATAAAACGACGAATCATGGTGTCGAAAAATCAGCCATGAACAGGACTCTGCCGCTGTGTAGCTGCTGTTGGGGTCTTCTGTCTGTTGTGGCACGCTGCGGCCGTCTGGCCTGCCGCCGGCGACTGCCTCACGGCGACGCGAGGCCGGGATGGTCGCCCAGTGGCTGGGGTGCGTGTGCAGTAGCAGTGTGTCGGCGGTGTGTGGTTTTTGCTAGGGTTTTCGTTCCAATTCTCGCATGGGTACCTTTAGCATAGTTGCTTGACTGTTATTATTTTTTGCTTTTTAGTTGCCAGAGTTTTTATGCCTTTTTTATGCTTCCAGGTTCAGTACTCTCTTTTGAAGGAACTTGTCCACAAGGCTGCCAATGAGACCCTGGTATGTTCCCTACTCATAAAGCCATTACATTATTGTTACAGTTATGAGAATGGTTCCAGGTCTTATGCTTCCAGGTTCATTTTTGCTTTTTTATGCTTCCAGGTTCATTTTTTTAATGAACTTCTGGTTATATTTCCTTGAAAGGCCAAAGTAACAATGTCTTGAAATTTTGGAGTTCCTTTTGCTGAAATTTTGGCTGAATTTTCATTTTTTCAAATTTTGGCTGAATCGCATGAGACCCACCATCCCAACTTGGTCTTTCCTTTGTTGGTTGTATACTTCAGTTTTGTTCTCGTTGATGGATTTCCAGGAAATAAAATTTATAAGGTTATTATTAAGTAGCCCCCCCTCGGTGATAGTCCTGGCTCCGTCCCTGGGTGGCACCTAGGTCGACGCACGAGGACGTCGAGGTGACGTAGAGGAAGCCATTGGCTGGAGGCGCGGCACCGGTTTGGGCATGGGAAGGCGGCCGGAGGTTGACGCACGCCGCGAGATGGCTCCGGCTCAAGCGGTCGGCGGATGCACGCAAGGAGGCGAAGGGAGGTCGCCACCCATGGTGATGCTCGCGTGCGTGCGCAGGTGTGCGGCCTTGGTTGGCGACGGAGCCACGGGGCAGCGACCAGACGCGCGGTGATGCGGAGGTTACGGCTCGGCAACTAGTCGCAGCTGAGGTCGGGGAGCGCGGCGGACGCACAAGGAGACGGTCAGGTATGTTTTCTGGCCCATTGTGGTGGTTATAGGGAGGAGAGGGAAGAGTGGTGGTGTCAGGTTCTGGGCTCGACCGTGCCGAAGGTGGTGATTCGGCAGAGGAGAGGGACGGTGATGGTGATTTGAAGGTGGTGATGTCTAGACAGGAGGATCTGGAGACGAGATCGACGTGGCGGCAATTTGGAAAGACGGGAGGCACTGGTGTTGGCCGCACACAGGTGCGACGATGGCTAGGCAGCGCTAGCTTGCGGAGACGGTCGGAGATCGACCACGGGACAGTGATTGGCAGGGAACTGGAAAAGACGACGATTGTGTCGGGGAGGCGAGGCTCAGCCATGGAGGGACACGGATATGGGTGTATCGATATTGTGTCCGGGTTTGTCGGACACGAGAGAAGGAAAATGTATATGTACACAACAATGGAATACGATGGAACGTACACGGACACACTGGTCCGGACACGGTTGTGATGGATGATGATGGTTGCTGGTGGTGGTAATGGCATGCGTCTCCTCTTCAAGGAGGGATTTTTGCCATTGTCGATGGTGTGGAAGTTGTCTCGAGCGCTGTTAGGGTGTTCTGAGGATTGGACGAGGATTGATTCTCGTAGGGTTTAGAAAAGAACGATGGGAATAGCTACTTCATATATATATATATATATATATATATATATATATATATATATATATATATATATATATATATATATATATATATTGGTTGTTGATAATGTGGAAAAGATAAGATGCAAATATCGGATGGAGTAGTCTTCGGCCATCCTTCCCTATATAATAGTTACGGGTAGATTTGAGTATTAACAAAAATTTGAGAAGCAATGTTTTTAAGTTTGCTCAAATAGAGATTTGAATGGTGAATTTAAATACGAAGAGGTCATGAGTAGTACTTGAATTAAAAGAATATACTAAATCCCTCCCATAAAATAATTTACTTAATAACTAATTTAATCTAATCTTAATCCAATACATGACCATACTAATAATATTTAGTATTATAAAAAAAATCAAATCTTAATCAATTGATTTATTACCATAATAATATTCCTTAAAATACTCGATGTCATCAAATAATCGTAGATATTTTTATATATATCCAAATCTCTATTTTACATATATGGCAAACCATTTTTATTCAAAACTATTTTAGAAACCAGTTTTGAAAGACTAAGAGTAATAACAACATATTTTATAATTTCAAATACAAAAATTCAAGAACAATAATTTTTATAAAATTAATTAATATTTTCAAACAATAAATTTTGAACTACAAAATTAATCACAAAATACTTTTCATGAAGTGTCGACGAAAGATTCCTTTGAACACAAAATAAAATAATCTGAAAATAGGGGTTACAACAACACCGTGCTTGGCGACGAGCGCACACGACCAACTCCAGAAGGCAATTGGAAAACTAGAACGTTTTCTGAATACAGCCTCCGATACAATTCTTCAATACCAAACTCTAGATTAAACAGAAACTGTACTGGCTTGGCTAAGAATCGTAAAGGCTTAGATATGGAAGTAAAAAGCTCAGAACACTTTACATAGAGAAGAGAAGAGATGAAATTGGATGAGTGAAATGAATGGTAATCTCAACTCTATTTATAGTATTTTTGGGGACCGAACTCGTACAGAGTTCTGATGCTAAAATTTTGCATACGAACGTTGGATGCAGATTTGGTGGAAACTGTATTTCGAATTTATCCGGACCGTACTCAGACCGAGTTCTGACCGAGTTCGGGCGAAGTTCTGCCAGAACTGTTTTGGTCAAATTTTGATGGATTTTGGACTTTTTAATATGTGGACTTTTGGATAGATATTTGTGGATAGACATGCTATATATTGTGGACTGAGAATAGCTAAGCCAGTACCGATCCGATCAATCTCATATTTTTTCTAGACTCGATAAAAAGAAAAATAAAGAATAAATTTGAAAACCAATAGCCCTTTTGATGACGTCTTTTTCTGACATTGAAGATGCATTTTTCCTTGACGACGTTCGTCCAAAGATAAGCAAATCTGGAAATCTGAATAACTTTCGGGGGCTTCGCCCTCGAACCCCCACGGGGGACGCTACCCCCTCGACCCCCGTCCGCTGACCGGGCAGCAGAACCCCCGATGCGAGGCCCCGGATAGGTCGCTAGGCGGTTCAGAGAAATCTTCTTGTATAACGCCGTCATTAGTCCATCAATTCTTCATTGCATGTGTCCTGGTTTGACAATGCTTGATCATGCTTACTGCATGTCTACAAGTACATGTTAGACGAACAAAACAATATGATGTAGTATAATACAAGCATAGCAATATGATATAGTGAACATTTAGGACAATGCTAAGTTTAAGTAGCAACATAATAGTGATTACATGAATATTAGTGACATCAATAGTTAAACTTAATTGATTAGCTATATTAAAAAAAAAATATGATATAATCATTGGACTAACACTTATATTTTGATTGACTAGAAATCCCATGCATGATGCATCCTTTACCCACAAGAACGAGCTACTTAGGTTATTTATAGTATTAATTGATATCTTGGTTATTTATAGTATTAATAGCTACTTAGGTTATGGAGATCAATTCTAAACAAGCTCCAAGTTATATACTGATAGCTTTTTCGGACCGGAAAGATCAAATTTTCTTGATCTTAGGGTGTATGGACGACTTGACACTTCGGTTAGATGAACCACCAGTTTCCTACCAAATCGAGCTATATGGACGAAAACATTACATACAAAAATTAACACTAATCAAACTAAAGTTTGACGCTCATAAAGTTTTGAATCAATAAAAACATAAGGGACTTGATCCCTAATTATGATCAAGACGAAAGACTTTGTAAACATATGCTCATAAAGTCATGTATCACACACCGTAATATGGAAGGGAATGTTCGCCAAGCATGACCATTATGATTCGTGGATTGTAAATCTCTAGTTGAGAAAAAGGTATCGATCAAGCACTCTTGGTTTACATGTTTATACTATAAACTCATTTTTTTTCCGCATAAAGTTCAACTTTTTCACGTGGGCTAAGTGGGACAATGTTGGATTCAATTTAATTTAACATAAGGTGGCACACATGTCACAAGCTAATTCAATTTTCTTTTCCTAATAACACGCCACTTTAAGTGGATTAGTGAATTTGAAATTTTTTAAAAAAAATGATAAGGACTTCTTAGGTTATTTACATAAGGTGGGGTAAAAGGTCCACAAAGTATTGCAAAGTATATTTTACAGTATCGACCGATATCGATCCAATATGGTCGATACCGACTGCTATCGATATTGACCAATACTGATGTTGTGGGTCTCTTTTCCGGTCATCATAAAAAATTTAACGAAAAGACCAATCTGTAATGGTGTAAAAGCATAGTTAGGTTGTAAAAACATGTAAATGAAAATTAAAAAAAAAAACTTATTTATTCCAGGTAAACCAATCATCAAGGGCGACTATTATTTTATTCAATTTCAAAACTACTAAGAAACAACACAAAAAATACTTTAAATTGTGCCAAGTGTATAATTTTTTTAATAACTATTCATTTTATAATACTAAAAAAAAATTCAATACTCTGATCCGAAACCGTCGATACCGTTGAACCGCCGATATCATTGATACCGTCGATACTACTGATATCGCTGATCCCGATACTCATAGGAAGGGTCCGATACCGATTCCTTATTGCGAACCTTTCCACAAAGACCTTTATTATGATCTTAAGAATTTCCTTAACCTGGCACCTTTATTGGTCTTGTTTGCTGACCTTAATGCAATCCACACATGCACTAGAACATGTACTGGAACCCGAAATTTTGAGTTTAAAGAACTCCGTCATTTAGTAACCTTTTATTTTTTGAATGGACATATATCCCGATCTCCCAATCTGTGTGCGAGCAGTTAGAATAGTTTTCATTCTCTCTTGTGCGAACAGTTAGAAGAGTTTTCATTATTAATGCTTCACTTATGTCAATTTCATGTTGCAATGTAAACAGGCTTTTGCTAATATGAATAATTTAACAATGATTTATGCAAACCATCACCTGAAGTCCCATAACCAACAATAATGGAGTACCTAAACGAACTAAAGTTTGAACCAACAGAGTTGAAAGTAAAACCATAAGACACTTAGTTTGCATACATAAATAAAAAAAAAATTAAAATTTCATGGGAGACAGTGTTATGAAGATCAATAAGAATAAACCAGCCAGACTAATTGTTAGTCTAAAGGTCCCAACTGTATTCACATGTGAACACATCCCATTTTCGGAATATATGTCCTTCTTCACTTCACCATTGCATCCTGAAGTTGAGAAAGCGCAACATGATATTCGCAAGAACCAGATTATTTGCTCAATCTCGAGTCAGCCACTCTCATCTTCGATCTGGATCCCTCTAGATATAGGTTTAGATTTGGGACCTCACCCATTGCCACCATGAGCCCATTTCCAATCCACGATGAGATCACGACAGTGATTTCTATGGTGTTCCCGCGATGGTGATTTCTCTAGTGTTCCTTCCCCGATGTAGGTCCTGAAGCTATGATACCATATTAAAGACCCTGCCACTTGGACGAGTACTCTAGAGCATTGGTGAGCGTTGAGGTTTAATATTTATATTATTCGACACATTAATTAAATTTGATTCATGACATACAAATAAAACAAGATTACCTTTCTTCTAAACTCACTTTCTTATATTTCAAGCTATCCTTTTTTAAGTGTCACTTTTTCTTACAAGAAGCAGTATTTGTATTCACCATTCTGTTGGAGTGGGTGGGGTTCCCAACCTATGTGGAGAAGACCCCGGAGTGCGACGAGCGCCGTTCGTGTGTCGAAGAAGCTCGGGAAGTAGGCGACGCGGAGTCGCTGCTGCTGTTACTGCCCAGAGGGAGGTTCTGGAACAGGGGATCCGAGTTCGGACCGAACTCGGTCCCATGGCGAGTTCGGGCCGAACTCTGTCTGGCCACTCCAGCATTGTGGCGTGAGGTTCTGGATGCTCGACACAGAGTTCTGGCCGAACTCTGTGTCGTCGGGGGCTGAAGCGGATTTTAGGATGAGTTTTCATCATTGGATCAAATCAAACGGTCCAGGTTTGCTGCGGGATTAGGGAGTTATATTGGGATTTTCCAACCCTAATTCATTATGCAACATTATCGCAAAGTAGCACAACTTTGAGAGAGGAAGGAGGCAAGAGTGCCATTACAACTTCGGAGAAGAAGACGGAGGATTGAAGGTCGCTGTTCGAAGGAGATCGTGTTCGGGTAATCTCTACTCGTCGTTCTCGCTCTTCGTAGCCTTGTAATCATTGTTCTTATCTCTGAGTGTTGTGGGGATCCGATTTGGATCGGGAGGAGTTTGTAGAGGGTGTAATTCTTCTATTCCATTAGTGGAGGCTTCTCAGGGTTGGACTCCGATCGTCCCGTGGTTTTTTTCCCGCAAGGGTTTTCCACGTCAAAAATTCTCTGTGTCTGCGTGATTGTTTTGTGTGGTTGTTTTTGGGTTCGTGCGTTGTATTGCTCGGTCCTCTCGCAGGTACTCTCCGGTTTGGGAAAAGGTTTCCGCGCTTCTTTTCCAACAGAGTGGTATCAGAGCCAGGTTCTGGAATTCAGAAGGGTGTCAGGAGTTGACAGAAACCAGAGAGGAGAGATGGACGCGAAGCCGGTGCGCATGGTAAATCTTAATGGCACAAACTATCATTATTGGCGGAGCAAGATGAAGGATTTGCTATTTGTCAAGAAGCTGCATCTACCCGTGTTTGCATCCGAGAAGCCCAGTGATAAATCCGAGGAGGACTGGACGTTCGAGCACATACAGGTGTGTGGGTACATACGGCAGTTTGTTGATGAGAACGTGTACAACCACGTTGCCAATATTGAGCACGCGAAGACGTTGTGGGATAAGCTGGAATCCTTGTATGCGAAGAAGACCGGGGTAAACAAGTTGTTCCTGATCCGAACGATGATGGGTCTGCGGTACAAGGATGGGGCATCTATTTCAGATCACTTGAGTGAGTTCCAGGGCGTGGTTGACCAGCTATCTTCTATGGGAGTCAAGTTCGATGACGAAGTTCAGGGACTATGGCTGCTGTGTACATTGCCAGACTCGTGGGAGACCGTACAAGTATCTATGATCGCTTCTGCTCCAGAGGGCGTGGTCAGTCTGGAGTTTGCCAAGAGCGGGATGTTGAATGAAGAGATGCGGAGACGTTCTCAGGGCACTTCATCCATATCCCACCACTCAGAGGCATTGGTTTCAGAGAGCCGCAGAAGGGACAAAAGCAGGGATCCAGGTGGTGGCAGAGACAAGAGCAGGGGGAAGTCCAAGGGTCGGTACGAGGACTCAGAGTGTTACCATTGCGGTAAGAAGGGCCATATCAAGCGGAATTGTTTCGCTTGGAAGAGAGAGAAGAAGGGCGACAAGGGGAAGCAAGAAGAGAACACTACAGCGGCGGCCTCGGTGCATGGAGGCGATGTGATCGTCGTAGGTGATGAGGTCATTACTAACCTCGCCTGCGATGACAATTCTTGGCTGGTGGACTCAGGGGCTTCAGCACATGTATCTCACAATAGGGCACTGTTTGCCACTTACACGACAGGCGACTGTGGCGTGTTGAAGATGGGCAACGGAGATGTGTCGAAGGCGGTTGCCGTTGGAGATGTACATTTGAGAACGAAGACGGGTGCGGTTCTTGTTCTCAAGGATGTTCGTCATGTCCCTGATATTCGTTTCAACCTGGTGTCGGTTGGAAGGTTGGATGACGAGAGATTCTTCAGTCTCTTCGGGAATAGTCAGTGGAAGCTTTCCAGGGGTTCGATGGTGATTGCCAGAGGAAGCAAGAAGTCCGGTCTCTACTATATGGAGGGGAGCGCTGAGGGGGCACAGGAGGTGAACGCAGTCAGTGATGCGTCTACCGAGTTGTGGCACAGGCGGCTCGGCCATATCAGCGAGAAGGGGATGAGCTACTTGGTGAACAGGAAAGTGATTCCGGAGCTCAAGTCTACAAAGTTGGAGAAGTGCACGCACTGTTTAGCTGGAAAGCAAAATAGGGTGTCTTTCCAAAGTCACCCAAGTTCGAGGAAGCCGGCGTTGCTCGAGTTGATTCACTCGGATGTCTGCGATCCTATGAAGGTAAAATCTCTTGGTGGTGCTTCTTACTTTGTGACTTTTATTGATGACTGTTCCAGGAAGGTTTGGGTCTATGCCTTAAAGACCAAGGATCAGGTGCTGCCTACTTTCAAGGAGTTTCAGGCCTCTGTTGAAAGGGAGACGGGCAAAAAGTTGTTGTGTGTTCGGTCCGACAATGGCGGCGAATACATCGGTCCCTTTGATGCGTATTGCAGAGAGCAAGGGATACGACACCAGAAGACTCCGCCAAAGACACCTCAGCTCAATGGTGTAGCGGAGCGCATGAACAGGACACTGATGGAGAGGGTGCGGTGTTTGCTGTCAGAAGCAAACTTGCCGGGCAGTTATTGGGGTGAGGCTCTTCTCACAGCTGCTTATGTTATTAATTTGTCTCCTAGTGCTCCTTTGCAGGGTGATGTGCCTGATAAAGTATGGTACGACAAAGAGCCGTCATACAATCACCTGCGGGCGTTTGGTTGTAAGGCCTTCGTGCATGTACCGAAGGACGAGAGGACCAAACTTGAGCCGAAGACGAGGCGATGCGTCTTTGTCGGCTACGGTCGGGATGAGTTTGGCTATAGACTCTACGACCCAGTGGAAGGAAAGCTCTACAGAAGCAGGGACGTTGTGTTCGTCGAGGATCAGACCATGACCAACACTCAGGATTCCGAGACGCCTTCTGAGGCTGAGGAATTGCCTGAGTTAGAGTCATTTCGCTTTGAGCAGTTTCCAGAGGACATCGCAGAGGATCCAGTTATGGGGGAGCCGGTACATGGAGTTGCTCCCAACCTTGATCATCAGCCTGCTGATGGTGGTCAGGGTGTCCCTCAGGAGGATGAGCATGCCGGAGAGGTAGTTCCTGAAGGGGAGGAGGCTGTCGGTATACAGCCAGCACCAGTGGTTCCTTTGAGGAGGAGTGACAGAGATTGTCGACCATCTACGAGATACTCACCGGATGAGTATGTGCTATTGACTGACGGGGGAGAGCCCGAAAGTTTCGCAGAGACTATGGAAGACGAACACAGGCAGGAGTGGATGGTGGCTATGCAGGAGGAGATGAGTTCCTTGCACACCAATTCCACTTATGATCTGGTGCGGTTGCCAAAGGGCAAGAAGGCTTTGAAGAATCGATGGGTGTTCAGAGTGAAGCAGACGGATGATGCTACTCGCCCTCGATACAAAGCGAGGCTGGTAGTCAAAGGCTACGGTCAGCGGAAAGGCGTGGATTATGATGAGATCTTTTCGCCTGTCGTCAAGCATTCGTCTATTCGGGTGGTGCTAGCATTAGCAGCCAGTCTCGACTTGGAGGTCGAGCAGATGGACGTGAAGACGGCATTCCTCCACGGTGATCTTGAGGAGGAGTTGTACATGGAGCAGTCGGAGGGATTCTGTGAGAAGGGCAAGTCACATTTGGTCTGCCGGTTGAGAAAGAGCTTGTATGGTCTGAAGCAGGCTCCGAGGCAGTGGTACAGGAAGTTCGAGTCGTTTATGGGGGAGCATGGTTATGCACGGACGACGTCGGACCATTGTGCATTTGTGAGGTATTTTGCCGATGATAATTTCATCATTTTATTGCTCTATGTAGATGATATGCTATTAGTGGATCGGAATGCCACTAGGATAGCGGAGCTGAAGCGCCAACTGGGCGCGGCCTTCTCTATGAAGGATTTGGGCGCAGCGAAGACTATTCTTGGGATGGAGATCAGCCGAGAGAGAGAGTCCAAGCTGCTACACTTGTCCCAAACGAAGTACATTCACCGGGTACTTCAGCGTTTCGGGATGGACGGGTCGAAGAAAGTGAGTTTCCCCCTCGCGGCTCACTTTAAGCTCACTGAGGAACAGTGTCCATCTACCGAGGACGAAAAGGAAGATATAGAGCGGGTTCCATATGCCTCAGCTGTGGGAAGCCTGATGTATGCCATGGTGTGTACGAGGCCAGATATTGCTCATGCAGTTGGTACGGTTAGCAGGTATCTTTCAAATCCTGGAAGGGTACATTGGAGTGCGGTCAAGTGGATTCTACGTTATCTTCAGGGCACTGCTGGTTGGAGACTTTCCTTTGGTGGTGACGAGCCGAAGCTGGTTGGATATACCGACGCTGATATGGCTGGAGATGTAGACACGAGGCGATCGACTTCAGGCTACGTGATGATGTTTGCGGGAGGAGCAGTGTCGTGGCAGTCGCGGTTGCAGAAGTGTGTTGCCTTGTCGACGACAGAGGCAGAGTACATTGCGGCGACGGAGGCTTGCAAGGAGCTGTTGTAGATGAAGAAGCTGTTGCAGAAAATGAGACTGAAGCAAGAGCAGTATACTTTGTTTTGCGACAGTCAGAGTGCGATCCACCTTGTGAAGAATCAGACGTTTCATAGCCGGTCCAAGCACATCGAGACCCGGTATCATTGGATACGGGATGTGGTTGAGAAGAAGGACGCGGCGCTTGAGAAGGTTCATACAGATGACAACGGAGCTGATATGTTCACGAAGATTCTACCAAGGGAGAAGTTTGAGTACTGCAGGCAGGTCGTCGGGATGACGACATCCTCCCCATAGTTGTGAAGGGGGAGATTTATTGGAGTGGGTGGGGTTCCCAACCTATGTGGAGAAGACCCCGGAGTGCGACGAGCGCCGTTCGTGTGTCGAAGAAGCTCGGGAAGTAGGCGACGCGGAGTCGCTGCTGCTGTTACTGCCCAGAGGGAGGTTCTGGAACAGGGGATCCGAGTTCGGGCCGAACTCGGTCCCATGGCGAGTTCGGACCGAACTCTGTCTGGCCACTCCAGCATTGTGGCGTGAGGTTCTGGATGCTCGACACAGAGTTCTGGCCGAACTCTGTGTCGTCGGGGGCTGAAGCGGATTTTAGGATGAGTTTTCATCATTGGATCAAATCAAACGGTCCAGGTTTGCTGCGGGATTAGGGAGTTATATTGGGATTTTCCAACCCTAATTCATTATGCAACATTATCGCAAAGTAGCACAACTTTGAGAGAGGAAGGAGGCAAGAGTGCCATTACAACTTCGGAGAAGAAGACGGAGGATTGAAGGTCGCTGTTCGAAGGAGATCGTGTTCGGGTAATCTCTGCTCGTCGTTCTCGCTCTTCGTAGCCTTGTAATCATTGTTCTTATCTCTGAGTGTTGTGGGGATCCGATTTGGATCGGGAGGAGTTTGTAGAGGGTGTAATTCTTCTATTCCATTAGTGGAGGCTTCTCAGGGTTGGACTCCGATCGTCCCGTGGTTTTTTTCCCGCAAGGATTTTCCACGTCAAAAATTCTCTGTGTCTGCGTGATTGTTTTGTGTGGTTGTTTTTGGGTTCGTGCGTTGTATTGCTCGGTCCTCTCGCAGGTACTCTCCGGTTTGGGGAAAGGTTTCCGCGCTTCTTTCCCAACACATTCTTCTTGAGTGACCCATTATGTTTCTAATTCTAAGGACACTTTTGCCTTTCTTAGAAGATCCTGTCCTATGAGTCAACTAGATGAGCACTGTCTAGACTCTTGTGCTCGAGCCATTTTTTTTCTCTTGAACACATGGTTATAACATCATTAACTGACCATTTCTCTTATGTGTGAAACATGAAAATTTTGAAAATCCAAAATTATTTGGAAGTGAAGTATAAACTGACGAGAAATAATTCAGAGAAGTTTATCTCCATGGACTTGAGCTGAGCTGCAATGTCCCTCATTTCTATAATGAGCGCTTGTACACCACTAGAATTACCATCTCTTTTGTTTGTGAATTTCATTATTAAGGTAAGGGCTAAGGCTTTATCAGACTTAAAAATTGATCCTTGGTTGTTTTCACAAAGTCTTTTACCTTATCGTAATTAGGGATTGAAGTCCTTATGTTTTTATTTATATGAGACTTTATAAGCATCAAATGTAACAATTTGATTTGTGCCAATTCTCATATGCCATTTTCTTAGAAACCTTTTTGGGATAAAAGATTTGTTGAGTTCGAAAAATTATCATGTAAAATTGGAAATTGTCTAGAATCATTGTTCATAATGAAGTATCCATTAATACAATAAATAGCTACAATAAATAACCAACACACAACAACTAATAATATGAAGCAATTATAAAAAGTTATGAAACAACCAAATGTTGTATTCATTAACAATATCCAAATATCTTACGTCATGGATCAACTCAAGATTTGGGTTTCACCATGTCCCTAGCATCCAGGTGGCCCACCTGGACCTGTTTTTTGCTCCACCGTGACCGATTGTAAATGTGCTCAATCCTCCTTTCAGTTTGTTTGTGCGGGAAAAAATGTGGGGAGGAAAACGATGAAATGAATTCTAGCTTTAGTTTTTTTGTCAGTTGTGTTGCTTTTGTTACCTGCTCTTAGTAGTTGTGACCACTTTCTGTTAGGTCTTGGTGTGCCCTTCTTACTTGATCTATGAGAATCCTCTAAAAATATTGCGTCACTCAACTATGAAAGCTTGCTGTTGACATTGTTGCCTGGCAAATTGTAGGTCGAAGAAGTGTGAAAGATTTTAGACCATGCTTAAGCCTTGAACTACATGAGCTCCGTGGTCAAGTAGTTGCAACTGACATTTCATTACAGATGAACGGCGTCACGCCTTAACAAGATGTATTTTGTTGTTGACGGTGAAGAGCAACATACTTAATCATGGACGAGAGGATGGTTGCTCAGCTGCAACCTAATACAACAAGGGGGATTATATTCATATATCCATCATTTAACTCCTGACAGAGGTTGAATCAGCAACGTGAAGGTCTCCAAATTTATAAATTATTCCTCTTTTTGGTGGTTGGAACCCTACTGATGTTTTCTTTATTCTTCTTGTTAAAGTTCAATTACTTGAGAGCTACACATAAAAAATTTTTGTTCAAAGTTACATAACTATGTGGTTAGGTTCTCCACTTCAGTCTATACTGGATAGAGTTGCAGCTCCAGTCAGTTTCTTTGCATGAGACATTAGACATGAGATCATTTGAATTTATGAGTTCCTAATGGAATTATAATTTCCAAGTTCATGTGCAATACCTCGTTAACCTATAAGCTTTTACTTCGTTTATTGTTCGTCCACAGGACCTTGTAGTGATCTGGAAAGGAATGAAAGTCTTTTTCTTTTTTCGAAATAGCACACATACATACCACCCATCTAACAAAGTAAGATTGTGTCTTAATTTGTTACACTCAGGAGTCTCTCCCCAAGGAGCTGTTTGGGTAGTGACAAGTGCGTAAAAACTGCATGAAACTGTCACTTTTATTGCATTTCACCATTGAATTTACCAGTTTTACCTGTTGGTTGCAAGCGTGGAATCTTTGACAAAACCCACTTCATGTCCCTCTTCTTTTCAACTTTTACGAGCATCAAAATAGTGAAGTCCGTTGAAAGTGGTGGATTTTTACAACGGAACCTTGGGTTGGCCCCGTCGACGGCCTGACCTGCAGGCCAGGGATTTCAACAGCCGACGCACGGAGGAGGGGAGGGGGGAGGGTCTGGGAGAGGACAGTGGCGTTGGAGGAGAAGGGGCGGACGACGATGAGGCCGGTGGAGGGATTGTGAGTGAAGTTGAGAGAACCGAGGTTGGGGGAGACGCGACGGAGACCCCTCTGTGCTGCCCTGCAGAAGAGCACGCCACCACCTCTGAGCTCGAGTTCTCAGTTCTCCACAGTTAGACCTGTCAATTGGGCCGGGCCGACTTTAGTCCGGCACGAGCCCGGCCTGAAAAATCAGCCCATGTGCCGGCCCGGTCCGATTTATCGTGGGCCTGGGCCGGCCCAGTCCAAAGCCCAAGCCCGGCTCGGAGCTTGACCCGATCCGGCCCATTATTTTTCTTCACTGGGCACACTGAAAGCAAGAGTGGGCTGTGCCAACGGTCACTTGTTCAAATGGAAAGAAATGTAATGTCAGTCTTTATCCAGACTACTTCCTTACCTCTACAGGACTCTGAAAACCCAAGTCATTATCCAGACTACTTCCTTCCTTGCCTCTACAGGACTGAAAACCCATGGATTCATTCATGGCTATGCTCTCAAGCTTAAGGGGTGGTTCCTGTAAGCAACACCTCTGTAATATACTCCCTACCATTGAGTTTCAGTCGGTTCTTGAGATTGGATGCATTGTAGCTGTCTAGTGGGCCAGATCGACCCGACCCGACCCGAAGCCCACCGTGTCGTGGGTGACATGCCGGACTGGGCTTAGACTTTTCACCTATAGCCCGGCCCGACCCGCGACAGTTCATGGGCCCAAGAGGCCCGGCCCGGACCCGGCCCGACCCACTTGACAGCTCTATCAGCAGTATCCCACCATGACTCGATCCCCTCGTCGAAACACAAGTCCCAGCGTCAGCACCGAGACCCCCTTTGGTGGTGGTGATGGCGACAGCTGAGAGGAAGAAGATGACGATGGAGAGGAAGAAGAAGCCGGGTGTATTGTGTGAAAGTTCCAACATTGAAAGCCCCAACATGTTCTCATCCAAACATTGAAAATCTATATTTTTTGAAACTCCTCGGGACAAATCTATGTATCCAAACACATTTTGGAAAGTGCATTGCATTATAATATGTTGAAAGTGCCAATTTTACACTATCGGGGAGTTACAAGCATCCAAACACCCCTTATCGGAACAAGTGTAGAGTGTCTGACCTTTAAACTCTTTCCCGACGTCCCTGAATTTTCAACAAAACAGAATTAAAGAATTAACCTAAGCAGAACCTTAGTTGATCCCAAAGACATGGGCACGTGGATACTCTGCACCACAACTTTTATATATGAACAAACTCTATTTTGCAAGAAAAACCTGCAACAGTGACTAGAGAATAGAAGCAAGAAGAATATCATAAGCCCCCAAATGGCATGGCATACGATGGGATAGGAAAGGGACATGACATTTTTCTAACCAAATATACTAGATCAAGAAACATAAGTGGTCATGTAAATGCAACCAACCTCCAATCTACAGTCGTGCACAACTAGAGAACAAATTCAAACAAAAGCATGTGTAACTCAGTTTTGCTTGCTTGCGGACTTGCAGTAACATCTAAATTGCACGGCATGATCAATTAGTATTACAAGTGATGAAAGTTTTAGCTGATCTAAACGAAACAAATGGTGCATAATGATGGAAATTGCAAAGCTACCAAAAGGTCATATATATTTACTAGTATTTTCCACAGAGGATTAGTTAAGATGAATCAAGGTTATATGCTATTCTCAAACGATCTCCAAGAAGAATTTTTCATGAAAGGAATGATGCTAAACATGTCTAGAACACAAGCACACAAACAGAGAACTGCAGATGAGATATAAAAGGTCTGGTTAAATACTCCCTAGTGCTGCTATTAATATAGCTTGAAAACAAGGTGACACTTATGCTATTGATGACAAATGATCAGAAAGAGGTCGCACACACAAGAAAACCATCTTGCAAAAAAACAAAAGTAATTGGAAGCTGCACAACTAAGATTCATGCCAAAGGAAGGTAAAAGGGCCCTTGCATCTAACAAGGTTTAAGGGTGTTGACTCAGAAAAACAACTTATGCACAACCTTTCATGCTTCCTGCAGAAACACATTGCATGTCCTGTTAACTTACATCCAAATTTAAGAGATCCTCAACAATATATTTCAGATTTAACATACCCGAATTTCTGAGATGCTTATCACAAAAATATGTAGCACAAGGCAATACTCACGTTTTACGCAAAAACTTCACTATGTAAAAGTCTAATTTGTTGAAATTGGTGACTGGATTACATTTGATCCTTCAAGATACAACACAGACCACGGTAAAAGAAAATGCAACAAGATCACATAAGACTGTAGGTTGAAGCAAAATGTTGCCAAGTTACCTGAAGCATCCCAAAGTGTACAGGCAAGCATGTCCAATATATACGCTAAGAATACCTGCTCTTTCTCCGTCTCTTCATGACACAGGCTCAGCTGATGTGTATCGGGTGCCAGTTCACCAAAACCAACCTCCATATATCAACTTGAATGGAATTTTAAAAAGTGAATAAACTTGGAAATCAGGAGGCACAAAAACAGCATAACCAAGTTGGCATTGTAGACTTGGATCTCGAACATTTTGGGATGATAGAGCAAGGTGCCAAATATTAGGTCCAAAGGAGGTTCTGAAGTTCAGAAATGGAACATGGAGCAAGATCAATTGATATTCAATCAATAATGGTTAGTTCACAGTATTAAGAATATAACACACTTTGAACTATATAATACACACTGATAAAAATTTCCCATGAAGAAGATTCACTAATGAAATAAAGAAATAAAAACAAAATGCAAATATCATGTTGACACTCGTGACTCTCACTTATAAATGTCACAGGATTTTGGGTCAGAGACTCGAAGTTTCATTGAAACTGGGGTAAGGCAGCCAACGTAAGAATTCCATGCATAAAAAACATGTTAGAAACCTAAAGCTGATAACCAACATCCAGTAACAGACCATGCTTATCAGAAGACATGGCAGGAAGTCGAAGTCTACATGCTTGGAGAAGCATAGACCATCCCTGTAAGATGCACAGAAGGAGCACACCATGAAAGAATTTGACAAGTAAGAAAAATCCAAATACCAAACGCACCCAAGGTTGAACTTGGGACTTTCCCCAATTTATATCAAGGTTCGCATTGTCGGTATGAAATTGGTTTCAGACTTTCTATGAGTATGCATTATTGGTAAAAAAAAATTAATTCTTTCTATGAGTATCGTTGTCGACAATTTCAGCAGCGTTGTCGACAATTTCAGCAGTTTCGGACAGGACTATCGGGTTCTTTATTTCGGAAAGACAAAATGATAAAAAAGTATTTTTTAAAAATTGAAAAGTATTTGACCATTTAGACATAGTTCTGTATATTGTATGATGTTTCTCACAAGTCTAAAATGGACTGATATTCAACATTGCTAAATCTTTCACCCAATATAGATATTGTTTATAACTTTTTTAAACATAATACAACCACAATAAAGAGTTTTCAATGGGACTAATATTGACATGGATGTTTATTTATAGATATACAAATTTAACAAATGGTAATGGTTAAAAGTATGTCGATAAGAAATCTTATCCACACATTCTAACATTGTAGATCTTGGGTACAACCAAAACATTATGTTGACAATATTTTTCCATTCTTTCTCTCTTTCATTCAATTTTTCCCTAGTCGAATACCAAGCTGGCATGCCTCCTCCGGTCAGAACTAAACTTGCCGACACCAAAGTAACATAAAGCATTCATACAATTCCCAACACACCAAGGATACAGTAATTATGAAAGAATAAGATTGTCACTTAAAAATGTCCTCTTCCTGAATTACATAATTTGACCCAAAATTTCTAGGGTCAAACTAATATACATGTTCTCCTTTCAGATACTTTTGACCCTTGCCTCCAAATATAAGTTTTATTGCTTAATGAGTATTTTTCTTAGTTTCAGTATGTATCATTAAGGACAGTTGTTTGCCAGGAAAGGCTGGTTGTCGAAGAGACTGCCACTCATTAGAGCAGAGTACTTTGGAGCTGGCTGCAGGAATAATTGCGACAAGAGTCAAACAAAATAAATAAATAAAGTTGGAAATAGGAGAATAAGAGGAGATAAGCTGTGGCTCATTCGATTCAAAAAATGAAGAATATGATGAGATGATCTGATATTGGTTATGTTCATTTATCCACATTCCAATTTCGAATGGATTAACTCTGTCATTAGCCTCTATCGTGTTGCTTTTGTACAGTGTCAAGAGACACAAGGCTCTGGGTTCTTTTGTATCTTGTTTAGCCTCTATCTATATACAAGACAGATATGTGTAAAAAATGTCACTTAATATATGACAGATTTTAAATCGGAATACTAGTATATAAGATGTTGAACAGACATGTTTTACAAATTACAACTTCCTACTTGACTGACGTATAGAGTTGACATTAATCACTTCAAGTCGTATAGGTCAAAAATGTATGGTAGTTACTAATGTATCAAGCAATGGTAATTCCATTATTGATTAATATCTTTAACCAAACATATCCCAAGTAGTTTGGCATGTTCAACTATAAGTGAGAGAATTAAATATTATTAAGGGCAGTACCACTATGAACAGATTAAGTAGAAGAAGGGAATAAAATGTCACAAGTATCCCATTAGTAACAGATAAGTAACAGGAGAAAGAAAAAAGGAGAAAAATGTGAAGCAAATGGCAAAAGGGGCCAAAGAGAAGGACCATGCTTAGAAGCCAGAAGCCAGAAGCGGGGACGAAAGCAAGGGCGGGAGCGGAAGAACGCGATTACTTAGAAGAGTCTAAAGTTGGGAGCGTGATGGAAGCATGCGCTAATAAAAAAATTGTGTATATTAATTATTGTTACCAAAATTGAAAATATCTGAATATTTATTAGAATTTATAAAGTTTAGTTCAAAGTTACAGAAAGATCATTCGCATGTTAATATTTTATTATGTCAAGGTAAATAATCTTTAGTTTCTTGGTACTTTAATAAACGTGTATTAAAAATCTTGTTTCTTCCTAAAAGTTATGTTTTTTAAAATTATGGTCATATTATGGGAAGCGCTCATGTCGTCAGAGAAACGCGCTCCCGTCGGCGGAGAAACGAGCTTCCGTCATCGGGGAAGCGAGCTCCCAACAAGCTCCCAAGTAAGAACTGCCGAATCGAGGTTCTTACTGAGATTCATAACCTTTTAGGAGTTTTTGTCTTCTACGGGACCGGGTATCAACATCATCGGAAGAAAGAGAACAAAAATTAGACGTTTCTAAGAAAAATCAAAAGGTATAGAGCTCAACATCGGAAATTCCTCAGTCACAATCGCCTCAATGATGACATCCCCTTGCCTCGTGTTGTGCATTAACGGCACATCTATTGAACTGGATCACCACTGATCAATTCTCCCCATGATTAAAATATAACGAAACGAGCAATTAACTTCATATGCACTTTCAACTGTCAAAAACAGTCAAACTTTATTAACAAAGAACTTAATCCCTACCATAAATATTTTGTTTCTGCGTATGAGATTACCTCTTCAGGACATCATGAGAATTATATCAAATCTTGGTGGCTGCAGAGCACAAATAGTGAAGTAGGTATTCGTTAGAAGAACAAATATCCGTCAAATCCTGATGCATATTTGTAATTGCCTTCTGTAAAGATCTTAAAGCTGGAAGCAGACTTCTACAATTTTGCTGAATGAGATGGCCATGAGTTTTACAGAGCTCCTGCATTACAGAATTACCACTTAAAATTGTTAACAAAGTCTATATTACCTTAAATAGCTCAATTCTATTGGAATGTGCAGTAGAGCAAACCTGACACCACTGGAGAATAAACTCTACATGTGGACAACTTTCTAACAGATCAGCAAAAGCCTCAATCAACCTTTGCAGGTATTTGAAGGGTATAGATAAAGCAACAGCAGGTATATCTAAAGGATTTACAGCAAATATGCATTTCTTAATTAAAGAATCTTCATTCAGGCGGAGGCTGAGAAGTAATGCTCGTTTATGCTGGCCGTCAGCGAGAGCTACATCCACTGCCTGTGTAATAAATGTATATACATAAGTTCCCATCATATTAATTATTTTTACAGTAGGTATTTACTGCTAGCTGTTGGAAAAGTATGGTCTAGAAAAGCATGCAAATCGAATTACAATATATGCAGTTCAGCAAACATGCACTGAATTGGACGTAGAAATTGGCAATTCATCTCTGGTTCGCCAGCTAGAAAATAGGAGTCCGGGTTAAATGACCAGAACTAACTTGTACTATAAATAAGGCAATATGATAAGTGCTAATTCCTTTCAAAACTAAACAAATTTCTAATCAGCAAATACATGAATTATATTGCAGATGAAAAGATTTCAGGATTGACCAAATGAATTTGGCATGATAATTCTACCAAAGTACAGTTACAAAAGGATAAATCATGAACATGAGTGAATGAACATATCCAAACGCAATATATTCAAGCAATGATGTCAACTACAACTGACAAATATCCCAAATGAAAGGAAACTAGTTTTGTGACCAACTAATTGTTAACAGGAAGAAGCATCATCAATGTCCTAATCATGAGACTTCCAACTAATGAAGCTAACCTAAAGTAGTAAACAAATACTGCTGCTTAAACAAACTTTGGCTGCAAGTATGTCTCTCTCCTTATGAACCTTTCATGCATGTTTACCATCCAAATGCACAATGTGATATTAATGCCACATAAAACTCGAGGGCTTGCACATACACTCTCATCTGAGCTTCTTGTTCAAATATACCTATTAACTGCAAAACAGGCTTATCTAGCTATTTGGAAATAAATGAACAATTAACATCATAAACACAGGCAGTAGACACTAGACAACAACAGTTGATACCTTGAATGAGGAAAAGCAGGATGCCGGTCAGTGGTCATAATCAGCAAGAAACCACTTTTTCACGATATAATATGTCAGTGCACACACGCCGGCATGCAGAGTCATATGCTCCCAAGCACATAACATATATACTAGCTTACAGCTTACTAGGCATACACATGTCAGTTTCCTCAAATCTTTAGACCCTCCATAAATTCCCTATTCTATATGGAGTAGAGGAAATGATTACATGTGAAGGGTTGAGATTTTCCACATTCCGGTTTAATAAATGTTTTAACATACATCCTGAATGCGTGTGTGTGTGTGTGCGTGCGTGCGTGTATATATATAAGGACCCACAATTGCCTTGATCATCTAATGCTATTATACACCCCCATATCCTACATTTTTTATTAAGTTTCAGAAAAACTGTTTAGGAAGATAAATAAGTAGAGCAGATTTAATAATATAGGCGTGAACTGATATAGGCGTGAACGTGTAGTTGTTGGTGGAAAGTTCATATTTGCTTTGTTTAGTGTACACACGCAAATCATATTTCAAAACATATACTGAGAGACAGCACTCTTCAGATGAGAATAACTTCTTAACCGGAAGTTCTGAAACATTATGACAAGACAATTGGAGGATTTAAGTGTGGGGTTCGCAAGCGACCGATAGGACTACTCGCTAGTCCCAGAAATGGGGAAGCCACAAAATCCAACTGACTGGATCCATTCATACTTCATAGTTAATTTGAGAACAAAGTAAAAAAACCTCTTTCCCCCTATATACATTCTTCATCATCTCAGCTTATTAGCTCCAAAAGGTTAATCGTAGTCAAAATTCACTTCTTTTAAACTCATGTCCACATATAACCTCCCAATTTCCCAAACATACACGAGAGACCAAGTCATGAGAAATTGCTTCATATTGAGAAGTTTTTAGACATTATCACATGATGATTGGAGCATGTATGTGTTGGGTATAAAGAAGTGGTATGACCAATTCCCATTTCTCTAAGTATGGGGAAAATCCCCCAACTGGCTTGATAGGTTCATGATTGTTTGAGGACTAAATCAAAACCCTCTTCCTGCTTCACAATTGAAAGTTTTTAGACATTATCACAGGATGATTGAAGGATCTAAGTACACAAATGGAATGACTAATACCTAATCCTCAAAGTATGGGGAAAAACAACTGGGTCGATAGATTGATGATTGTTTGAGAACCAAATCAAAACCCTCTTCCTTATTCTCCACATTCATCTCACACTGTTATCTTCCAAGTTTAATCATCACCAATAATATATCTTCTTCTCAAATTTCTAAGTAGGATGCACATATACTCCAAAATGATGTCAGATCATATTATGTCTGTATTAATCAGTTACATATAGTACACTCCAACATATACTAGGAGTCTAAGACACACTACCTATCGTGTAGTATCTTATTTGTACTGTGCAATATTACTTGCAAGTAAAGGCCATGATCAATAATAGTAATGCCACCAAGCTTTTCTAATAAGATAGTAGAAACCACCAAAACTAGGTACCTCAGGTGTAACATCCATGTCAAGATCTGTTGGATCAAAGACAAAGGAATCATCAATGGAGTACATCAGAACTCCTTCAGTAGTGGCTGCTGCCCAAGATCTTCCAGTTGGAGCAATTTTCAAACATTTTGTCCGTACAACAGGCCGTCCGCGGTTGGGTAATGCTCCAGGTAGATCAAAGCCCAATGTATCTCTTGTTTGTCCGTCAATTCCTTCTTCCACATCACTGTTCTCATCATCAATCAAATCCAGTGGACCAGCATCTGTCATCTTCTTAGAGTTCAGGAAGTCAAGTACCCCATCTAGTGAAAGATTGCGGGTTATTTGAAATCTGCGGAGCAAAACCTGAAACCGCATGGAAGAATCTTAATTGCAATTAATAGCCTGGAACCACTTTTAGGATACTAGAGACATTATGTTTTTGCAAGAGCAACTTGTAACTAATACAAAATCCATATCTATAGATAAAGATAATTAAATTTAAGAAAATACAAAACACAAAAGAATCTAAAAGAAAATTCAGTCTGGAATTATAGCTGTCTCATCTTGAAAGAGACTATTCTTCATCAAATTTCAAACAAGTTCAAGGTAAAAATTCTAGGCATATATCCAATGAATTTGGAGTAAAAGGTATGCACCAAGGTTCAAAGTTTGAGTATCGGACATTCTGTAAGAATATCAGTATCAGCAGTATTGAATCAGATATCAAGTTTTTTGGTATCGACAATATTAAAAAATCATTAATAAATTAGTAAAAATTTAGGAAAAAAAATAGTTTACATATTTATGCATTAATACAACATGATCATCCTAAATTCTTTATCACAACTTACTCGAACCAAGCCTTCATGGATGTAGTTGAAGTTCTTTATAAACTACTGAAGAAGGCCTAAAAAGAAATATTCTTGACACAAGCAGTACCAAAGAAATTACTTTATTAATGTGTCATTATGACAGAAAACTACTATTCAAACTAGATAGTATTCTTTATAAACTACTGAAAAAGGCCTAAGAAGAAATATTCTTGACACTAGCAGTACCAAAGAAATTACTTTATTAATGTCATTATGACAGCAAACTACTACTCAAACTAATTAGTAATGCATTTTACATATTGAAGATACAGGACTTAAGTATCAAAGAGATTCCTGACCTGCTCTGCCACATCATACATGCATACGTATTTGCTGCTCCCCCCAGCTAAAATATAACTTCCATCAGCAGAATAGCATAGAGTTGTGAAGTATTTGCCAGAGCTGGACTTCGCTGCTGATCTCCTATCAGTCATGAGACGTCCCCCGGCAATGTCCCTACGGCCCTCAATAGTATGCATCAATATACCATCTACAGGATCCCAGAAATGTATTTGCCCATTTAGTGTGCTGGAAGCTATCTGCTTTCCGTCTGGACGATAAACCACAGTAAGAACATCATGTGTATGTGGAAACGTCTCCACTGCACCTTTTCCTTCAAAAACATCCCACAGTCGGACAGTTTTATCCCATGAAGATGAAGCTAGGATAGCCTAATAAAGAAACAAATTAATCTCACCATGAGAATATTAAAATACAACATCAATGCAATGGAAAGAATATACATCAACAACGAAGCCTTCATTCCAAATTTTTGGGGTCAGCTGTTTGAATCCTTTCTTCCAATCAGCTCTGTTAAGGGTCATGTCCTCTCTAATGCTGAAGAAATATAGTATATGCAAATTGCACTTCCCTAAAAGGCGTTACTAGGGGCTGCCACGGTGGTTACATGGCAGATTAACCATGTATTCTTCACATGCTAAAATGTCACCCATATGGCATTTGGGTAGATCTCAGCCAATATCAAGTTCATGATGTTGGACATATTTTGTGTACATAGCAGCTGATATGGACCATTTAGGAGTAATAGATTATATGGTTTATTTACTTTCAGTTAACACCCAATGTCCAATAAGCAAAATAATTATTGAAAGTTCTCATTTAATGGATATAATACCAATAAACAGATAAGATTACCTAATGAATAACACAACACTATATCACATGTTTTCTTTCTCTACATTATATCATCAAATGTCCATTTCTTCACCACAGATGTTATGGCTCTTCTTTTCTCCTCCTCAATGTAGTATTTTGGTCAACCAATGACCTCCGCAGCTCTTCGTATTAAATATTGGTAGTGAGGCATGTATTATTTAATAGCTGGTTTTACTATTTGTTTTAACTTTTTGTAGCAATCTTTGTTGGTTATTAGCACTTTATATTAGGTATTTCTGGTGATTTCCACCAACTAACTGAGTAGTACATTATTTATTAGCCTCTTAAAGTTTTTATCTAAAATTGTTGTAGAACTGTCAAATATTTCATATTAAATCGTTCGGTCGTCCAGCTCCAATCCACCCACCAACTATTTCGTCTTCCGTGTTTTGTGTTAGTATAGATATAATATGTATATATACACCATGGTTTTTTGTGGCGCTGACTAACATCTGCTATAAGCTATGGACCCCTTGGTAGTCATGAAACTGAAATAAGCCATTTAGAAATCTTGCTAAGTGTAATAATAGAAAAGATAGGTCTAATGCATATTCAAATTGGAAAAGGATATAGCAGCTGCAGATTGGAAGACTTTGCATTTGTTGCAGAACTATAATCAGCAGCAGAAAGGCAGCATATTTATATAAAATAGAAACTATCATAAGGGGTAAGACGGCTTACAGCTGTAGGTGCAAACACCAAACCATGAACAGGTCCTCCATGACCACTAAGAATATCCAAAAGACGCCCAGTCTTCATTGACCAAACAAATATCTGAAAGAAGAAAAATGGTAAAAAAAACAACTCAAAAACATAAAGAATGATTACAGCGAGTAACTGTTACAAGTGCAGAAAACATGTATAAGTTTTAAATCCCTACCTCAAATGAATCAAGAGTTCCTGCGCAAATAACTTCGCCACTATGGTCTGACGTCAATGCAACAAATTGCCTAGGTGAAGGAGTTGTAAATGTTCTAAAATTCCGATAGCGAAACAAATCCCAAGCTCGCACTGTTCCATCCAAAGAGGCACTAAGAAGACAATGGTTATTAGCCATAAAGTGGACTGCAGTGACAGCGTTAGTGTGCTCAGAGAAGGTTACAAAGCAAAAGCCAGATGAAACAGTCCACACCTGCCATGAATGTTGAATATGGATGTAAGCAACCCATGGAACTCAAAGATGACATGAAGAAGTTTATAAAGTAACTTAAAAAGCAATGTTTATACCACTGACTTGAAGTTTTGGATTCGACCTCCTATTTTCTAGTTGCATTATATTGTAGTCTTGGCAGTTTCAGCAAAACTCATTCCAACTTCCACTCACTAATTCAATATCAAACAGATTAGACATTTCAGCCTAGTAGTTCGCCTCCGGATATAGTTACTAAATGGGCCACGCAATGCATGTTAAAGGATAACAAAAGCACCTAACAAATTAAAAAAAGTTACAATCATAGCTTGTCCACTGACAAATGTAATTCAAAAATAAATTATAATAAAAGAATTATCGGTGTTTTAATTGGCATCTTATTGCTAAGTAATGTGCTAGAATTTTGAATTTTGATCAATAAGCATACAAAATAATAATTAAGTACAAAGCAAAACAACTGGATTTGACGCCCCTCAAGCAAAACTGTGTATACATTGTCTTAACTTAGATTAATATGCTTTATTATTATTGGCTTTCTGTAATCATATCAAATAGCACCTCTCTCCAAAGCTCGATTGACTCCTCATACTGAGGCAATAGGTCCTAGATTTTGCAACTCACTACCTCCATACACCGGCCATTGCTGGACTAATTAAGTAGGATCAAAGCATACTCTCAAGTGCACAAGGCATTTGTTTTGCCTCAACTCTCAAGAAGAAGGAACTTGTACACAACGGTAATTAGGGAAAACCTCCTTGACGATTATTAAGTGTAAAGATCTACTTGATTCTAGGGTGGATCTGATCAGCCATTCCTCCAAGGGTACCTAATGACTTGATATAACATCGCATGTTACATAGCATATGATATTGGCCATCATATCATCGGAACTAGTCTCACAGGAATATCTAACGTCCAATCCGATAATCCTACAACTAAGACATTTTAGTTAGTCTTCCAAATATACGAGTCAATATCACATGGAGTAACCATACAATACACTTTGAACATTTTTATCAAAAAAGAACGAGAACACTTTGAGCATACACTTACGACTTATTTGATAACTTGAAAAATTGACAAATAAATCATTTGTAACAATACAAACGAGATATCATTGATTATATCCAATCACACAATCAACTTGGCTTCTGAGCATACTATTAACAATATCACACTTGCACTAAAGTCAACTACTATACTTGTCCTCTACTCATCTTCTCGAGATGCTTCAATCAACTATTATACTTGTCCTCAAATCATCTTCAGTTACAGCATTGTTCAAGCTCTTTGTAAGTTCATAATCCTTTAATTCTCATCACATTGGATACATGCATTATCTCTAGTGATGAAATCTCCAACGAGGTCATTATCGTTCTATGTTAGGAGTATATGTGACATGGATTTCATAAGCTAGAGCTATATCCTCGTTGTTACCACAGCAGTAACTATTAGATTACATCTGATAGAAACTACGGGAAGTTCAAAGATGAAATTTACTACCGAAACAACGTACTTTACTACTTCAATAGTTATATACCCCCTCTATAATTTTTTATTGTAGTAACTTCCTTATCACCCATAACAAGTTAACAACTCTCACTTGCACTTTCAAGGGTTCACAAGTACTCCAAATTAGATTTCCTATGAACAACATTAAATTTAGAAATTTGTGCATTTCTTTTGCTCTCAGTTTCCTGGTTCCTACATATACTAGAAACAAATATTCATTGCTCTCAAGTACTCAAGGATGTATCTCAATTGAGATGTACGCTACATGGCCTGTAGTAGTCTACATATAGAGCTTCACATACTTTACTTTATTTATGACTTGTTTTCCACTTTATTTGCCTTGTTTGCCAAGGCATAAGGAACATGCTCTTTCTACATCTCTCCTTAGATGTCTTAGAAGACTTCATCGAGGGATATATTACATACCAGGCATATGTTACATACCGAGAAGTACAAAACATTTTAAGGAACTATCTTTGTAAAACATCTTCAATACTAGTTATATCTAACATTTACTTGGGACAAATAATATATTGCTCTCGACATCGAGGGAGTCTACATGTACAAAGTTTACTCTTTCTATTGGATAACAAGGAAGCCTGAACATTTGCACATAATATTGAGAAATATGAACTTATATGCTACAATGATGTTCTATAAAGTGAGATGAGCAATTGCTAGAAAAGATAAATAAGCTTGACATGTGACCAACTGATCTCATGGCCCTCAACCTAGCTAACTTGTATTGCCATAGATTCATGCTTGAAAATGCGAAGGAGGTCTAGGCCTCCTCATGGTTACCTAAATTTATTAACCATATCAATAGGCATTCCACCATTCATGAACACGAACGGAGGTTCTGAAATGTGGAACACCAACACTTGGAATGTTAAAATCTATGTTCCAACAAGATAACAAATCATACTTGGGTTCTCATCCATGCCTTCGAAACGTGGATGTAGTTTTTCCTTTTTGTTATTTTTCATGAAAAGCTTTTAGAGTATAAGACCAAGGTTAGCCGTATCGACCGTATCATATCATTTTTGGCATATCTCCGATCCGATACCCCTGCCGATACCAATACCAGCCGGCCGATACCAATACCAGCCGACACTGAAATTGTGGAATCTTTCCCGGTTATTTTAGCCAGGAAATAGTAAGCGAAAAAGAGAGAAGCATGGAAAAAGCTGTAGACACAATCATTTGGTCATTCCAAGGATAAACATGCTACAGGGTGTTGATAAAACCCATCGACACAATGTAACCATTACCATTTGTTGAAGTTATATGCTACAAATTCACAATGTTCATACATCATAATATTATTTCATGCAAAACTATTTATTGTGGGAGAACCTTGTCTACAAGAAAGTAAAATGAAGAATATTATAACAAGTAATATAAAAGATTGTCTAAATGTATCAAATATTTTTGGAGCTTTCTAAATTTTTTATTTTTGGCTTTTTGAAATCGAAGAACTCAAAAACTCCGAATTGAAAACGCCAAAACTACTGAAACCACTGATACAAAAACTCATAAGAAGGGTCCAAAACTTATACTAATACTATAAGAAAGGTTGGGTCCTAAATCGATTTCGATACCGCGAACCTTGTATAAGACTTGTACTTATTTTGAAAGTTCATTGTTGCTATTGCTAGGATGGTTTGCAACTTATGATTTTTTTTAGTTATGAAGTTTTGACGAAGTTATATTATGGCATTGAACTTGGAATCTGAAATATACATTGTATATTTTTTTCCTTAAAAAGGTTCCATGTCGATATACGTATTGAGTTGTGAACAAGTGTACCTCAATATAACGTACCAGAGTTGTGAAGAAGCCTGCCCGAATATATAACGAGTACCAAGACCCAGGACCCATTCCTGTTTTCATCCCATAGCGTTCCACGTAATCATATGCCTCCTATACGGCCATCTTTTACTCTAGTGATTCTTATAATCCCTTTTAACCAGCAAGTCTACCAATCTTTGTCGTACATAACCAGCAGATCACAAAACTATTCTCGAGCATTTTATCCTCAACTAAGATATCTTTAATCTCCTCATACCTCTGTTTTACAGTTCTAAAATATAATTTACAAAAGATAACCATGGCTTAGAGCCCTGAAACTTCAAAGATATCTAACTGCAACATGCTAAAAGGTAGCGTAATGCTTTGACATTTTGTCCAAAGTAGTGTTTTATGGCTATGAAATTGTCCGAAGTAGTGTTTTATGAACAAGATGTATGTTATCTAGCATTAACAAAAATGTATCTTCTGAAACAAAACAAAACATGGGTTTAGTATACATTTCAGTTATTTCAGATCAAATTATAAACTTTGCAGCAAAATGATATGCAAAGGTAAGGTACATGAAGAAAGGAGCAATGTCAATAAGTAATCTATAAGAACAACTATGTAACATAATAACTTAACATCGTCATGAATTCCATAATAGCATCCAACTATTCTACGGAAGTTTTATGCAGAAGAGGAAAAACAATCAAATTGAGAGACGGATCACCTTCACTTTGTTATCATCCGCCCCGGTAGCTAACATCTGCGAGTCAGGGGAGTACGACACACAATTAACATCGAAATAATGCCCCTGCTGTTTCAAAATATAACTCTCCGACCGCCACTCCCAAACCAGCAACTGCCCAAGCTTCGCACACCCGAAAGTCAGCCAGTTCCCCAACTTGTTGAAAACTGCGGTTGTGATCTTCTCCCTCGATATCGAGAGCAAGTGTATGCACACGAAATCTGGCATCTGGTACAGCCCGAAAACCCCATTAGAGAATGCCACCACCACCATATCGAGCTCCCGATGGTAATCGCAGGCCGTCAGCCTTGCCGGCGCCTGCATGAAGAAATCTTTCTTCACCAACTCCCATTTCCTCTTGTTCAATGGAATCTCACCCTCCGCGATGTCGCCTGCCTCCACATCCTTCCTTTTCTTTCCGGAGTCTCCCTGTTCTGGCGTGCCCGGAGACGGAGGAGGATCATCCGCCAAATTCCAAGTGAAAATAGCGCCATCTCGGGAAATGCTGTAAACCCTAAAGACCCTATTGGTCTTCTTCTCGGTAGAGAAGAAAGCGCCAACGACCGGCTCACGATGGCCGACAAATATAAACGGCTTAGTCGAGCGCTTCAGTCTCTTAACCGGGAATAGCCTGACGCTCAGATCCTTCGACGAGGCGAGCAAGAACTCGGAATCGGGGGTCCAGTCGAAGGAAGTAACCGCGGCCGAGCAATCGGGAAGCGTCCTCTCGAGCTCGAACGAGAAGAACTCCTTCTTGAACCCCGGGGATCGCCAGATCTGGATAAGCTTTCCGACGCCGACGGCGATGAGGGCCCCGTCGGGGCTGAAGGAGACGGCGGTGGCGGGGGACTTGAACGTGATGCGGTGGAGGACCGCGCGGCGGCGGAGGTTGACGAAAGAGGCCCGGCCGGCGTCGTCGACGGCGAGGAGGAAGGTCGAGTCCGGGGACGCGGCGAGTCGGGAGATGTTGGAGGAGGAGTCGAAGGGGAGGGTTAGGGTCTGGGAGCGGAGGAGGTCGGTGGAGGAGACCCGGTTGCCGACCGGGGACAGGAGGACCGAGTCGCCGGTGACGACGACGTTACCGCCGCGGTAGGGGGCGCCGAGGAGGTTTTGGAAGCGGAAGTTCATGGCGAAAGCTAGGGTTTTTGGCGGTGTGTGTCTGTGTGTGTGAAAGAAAGATTAGGGTTTTAGGCGGAGGAGGAAGAGCTAATTTAAACCCTAGATTTTAGGTTTTGGCTGGTTGGGCCGACCTAATTGAATGGGAGTTGTATTGTTGGGCCCGAAGCCAGCTGTTCTTAATTAGGCTAAATAGAATTGTCTTTTTAGATACCCGGATTTACATAGGGACTTTGTTCACGCTAGATTACATGCATTTTGGATCCATTGTCCTTCAACTCCCACTATTTTTATATATAGAAAAAATAATACACCCACGTGGCTCGATGCACTGATCTTTTCCCATCCAATCGGGACCTTATGTCTCTCTCTGGTAACCACAAGGGTCACTCGAGTTTGGTTAAATGGAATTGTATTAAACTGTCAATTCGATGACAAGGATGTTCTTTGTCCGCCATTGGCCAAAATTGTGATACTCTCAACTATTCAAAAAAAATTAATTTGATACCATAAACTTTAATATCATACAAATCACTACCCTCAACTATTAAATATTTTCAATACCCCCAGTCATGAGTCAGAGATTAAATTTTCTGTTTCAACAAAATAAATCATAATTTTTGACCAAATTATTCCCATCCTCCCCCTAAGTGTATTTGAAGTGAACACGAATGAGGGGAGTATTTTTGTCATTTTAAATTTTTAGCTAACACTATTATGGTATTAAGTTGTATAATTATAGTTGAGGTATTAAGTTGTTTAATATTAAGGCTTATGGTATAAAGTTGAAAACCTTGAATAGTTGAGGGTATCAAGTTAAAATTTAGTCTCAAATTTATTTTCGTAAAATATTAAATTATTTGTCCATGAAACATGGAAAATATATTCCCTAACAAATAGAGGTGGCTATTTTTTTATTTTACCTGGAATAAAATTAACAAAAAAGTTATGCATATTTACAATATTTGCCACCAACAATTTCAAAAAAATGATTCCCTCTACCTCGTATTTTCTTGTTCTTTATTCTTTCTCGAGAGGCTCTAGGTGCTCTCTCTCTCACATCAGTACTTGGATAAGTTCATAGTAGTCTTTATCAATTACATCTTGTATATTCAAAGACTCCGAAAGAGCAAGAGGAGCACTTAAGAATAGTTTTAGAGAAATTGAAGAAGGAGTTGTATGTAAAACTATCTAAATATGAGTCTTTCCTGGATAAAATAGAGATTTTTGGGAATGTAGTCACTAGTGATGGTATAACAGTTGATACAAAGAAGATTGTAGCAATAAAATCATCGGTTATAATAGGCTCGACAGCTGAGGTCAAGAGTTTCTTGGGTGACATGTGTAGAACCCTAGAGGGGGGGTGAATAGGAAAATAAAATAAAACTAAACACAAGTAAGCTATATCACTGAAATAAAATAAGAGAGAGTGAGAAAATCAAACACGCGATGTATCCTGGTCTCCTCCCTGGAGGCAATCCAGTCCCGGAACTCTCTCCGGCTTAAATCTACTATTGAGTAAATAGTACACACGAGTTTGGATCCGAAGAACTCACCAACTTCAACATAAGTTTGGATCCGAAGAACTCGTCAACTTCTTACACACGAGTTTTCTTACGAAGGCTCGTCAACTTCAAAAAGAAAAGGAAGAGAACTGTTGATCTTCTAACACTTGAAGATCGAAAAGTACAACTCTTGAATACTCTAGCACTTTTGGATTGGATGACAATTAAAAGCTTGGGTAGAGTAGTAATGGTAGAGCTCTTGGTTGTTGAGAAATTTATGGTTTAAGTGGATGACCTTCAAGAGAGAGAATGAATTCATTTATATAGAAAACCAAGAGTATGTAGCATTTAATGCTCCTGAATATAACCCAGACGGCATACCATCGGTATGGACCGGCATGCCGTCGGTATTCCGTTTGGAACAGTAACGGTAATAATTATATCCGTTGGGGAGCATTTAATGCTAGTATTTGTCCATTCAAAAATTAAATTAGATAAAGCGGTATACCGTCGGTATGCAACGGTATGTCGTCGGTATACCGGTGTTCGTCACAGAACATTTTGTTGCTAACAAAACGGTATACCGTCGGTATACTGTTGTATGCCGTCGGTATGCCGAAGTTCGTCACAGAACATTTTTGTGGCTAACAAAATGGTATACCGTCGGTATACTGTTGTATGCCGTCGGTATGCTGATATTCATCACAGAATATTTTGTGGCTCACAAAACGGTATACCGTCGGTATACTGTTGTATACCGTCGGTATGCCGATGTTTGTCACAGAATACTCTTGTGGCTCAGAAACGGTATACCGTCGGTATGCCGTTCTTTTGGACATTGATTTTTGACTGAAAAAATAGAAGAGCTTTACGTTTTGTCATCCAACCTTAGGTGTTTATACAGAAGGACCTAGACCTTGTACAGACTAGAAATCTTGAATCTGTTGAGAGCCGTCTTTAAGGAGCGCTGGTCTTTCCTTCAGTCTTCTTTTAGAAACGCCCATAAGGCTTTGATGACTCGGCTAGAATGGACAGAACTAATTGTATGAGAGCTTTGAAAGAATATACGTTAGCTGAAATACAGAGAAAACTAGACTACGAAGATGCTGTTAATGTTATCAAAATAAACTGTACCAACAATCTCCTCCATTTTGATAATTGCCAAAACAGAGAGATAGCATCTTCAGGGAGTGACTCCCCCGTAGGTCGACAACTCCCCCTCAATACGTTTTCTTCCTCTTTGTCACTTAGTCAAAGATGGGAAATAAGTAGGAAAAAAATATCAGCGATAAATAATGAAAGCATTATGGAGAACCAAAACAAGCATATATTAGATTTTTTTTAAAAAAGGTACATGCCTGGTACTACATAAAAGCAGATAAAACTCTCCTTCACGAGAGTGAGCAAGACATAGCAACACATAAAAAAATAGTCCCCGTAGGACCACACACAACATAAAAGCATACTACTGGTCCCCGAAGGACCTCAAAGGACACACACTAAAACGACACCAAATTATTCTACCACCACCAACAGGAGCCCGCAACTACTCATCCGCCGGATCATCGTCCTCCCCATCCTGAGCACCGTAAAATGCACCGAAAGAATCCACGCCGTCCGGGTACATGAATCCATATGCGTTGGGGTCAGAGAAGCGGGAGCCTTGGTAATGTGGATCTTGAAGGTTAAGATCCAGATAGGCATTCCGGTCCTGAAGAGTCCGCTGGATGAAATAAGCCTGGTCATGGAAGCGGCTCTGGATAATATTCCCAAGCCCGCGGGTGTAGGCCCTCATCTGCTCCTCTGTCTGAGCCATGTGCATGTCAAAATGCTGCTGGATCAGTGGCATGAAACGGCCAGATGAAGGAGGCGCAGAGGATGGCGCAGCAGGAGAATCGGCCGACGATTCATGGGAGGAAGATGCACGAGACGCTGATGCACCAAGGGTAGAGCGAAAAATAGCAAGAAAGGAGGGAACGTCGTTCGACTGGCAGAGGGAGAGATCCACGTTCTTCGCCTCAAGGATAAGGGTGATGAAAGCGCCATAATTGAGGGATTGCTTCCCGGCGGCCAGGACGGAGAAGAATGCATTGAGAAGATTCTTAGAAAACGACCAAGTCTTCTTTGAGTACAGGTAGTACATGCAGACGAGTGTGTCATTTGTGATCGCATCGTAGTTGCCGGCCTTGGGGTAGAGGGTGTGGCAGATAATTCGATGGATCTCGTAGTAGAAAGGCTCCAACTGCTTGGAAAGGGCCGAAATGGTCGGAGGATTGGGTCCCTTGCAAATGATGCCGCAGAACTCGTCAAAGGAGACTTCGGCAGAGGGATAGAGACCGGCCAAGGTTGGCAGAGCATCTCCTTTGTTAGGGACTTCGAGAATCTCGACAATGTCGCAATCCGTCAGGCGAAAGTGGCGATCATTTACCATGGTCTCGATGGCATTGTTTTGGAGATCGGGAATAAGATTGCAGTAGAATAGGCACACCGCTGCCGGATAGACGGGCACTTGACGATGCAAAAGAGATAAGAGGTCGACCGTCTGAAAGAGGGAGAGATGGCCGAAAAATACATTCCAGTTGATGGCATTGCCCTTGAAGACGTTGTGGTTGGCAAAATGTTGGAACCAGGTGTCGGCAGCTAGGGCGGAGGTGAAATTTTTTGGATCATAGCCATTTGGAATAGGCATGGGAGTGAACGGGTTCACAGCGGTGGAGGAGGAGCGAGGACGTTTGTGAGTGGCCATTATGGTTGATGGTAGAAAGATGATGGAGAAGTGATGAAGAATGAAGATGAGGAAGAAGAAGAAGTTGGGATTTTTAAGGAAGAAGAGGAAGTTGCAGGGTTTGGAAGAGTTTTGAAAAGGGAAATAAATTGATGAGAGTAATGAATGAGGGAAGTTTTTGAAAAAGTGATGATGAATATAATTAATGAAGGGAGTTGAAGGGTTGGGATGGGATGGGATGGGAATTAATGAGTGATAGGATGGGTAGTTAATGAGATAGGTTGAAAAGAGAAAGTGGAAGATTTGGTGGGGCCCAAGGCTGACGTGACAGGCTATGTCCGCGTCAAACGGTATGTCGTCGGTATACCGGCGTATGTCGACGGTATGCCGATTTTTGTGTACAGAAGATAATTCTGAACACAAATTGGCCTACCGTCGGTATGCCGCTGTATGCCGCCGGTGTGCCGTTGGAGAGGAGCTAAGAGTCAAAATGAATGATACCTAATTCTTGGCAGAGAAAGGGGAAACAATCCTCCGGGAGTGGTTTGGTGAAAATGTCGGCCAATTGATAAGTAGTGTCAATAAAATCAAGGCGGATATCCCCATTTTGTTGATGGTCACGAAGAAAATGGTGTCTAATCTCAATGTGCTTCATGCGGGAGTGACAAATCGGATTTTTCGTGAGATTTATCGAGCTAGTATTATCACATTTAATAGAAGTGCACGTAGAAGAAATGCCATAGTCTATAAGTGTTTGTGACATCCAAAGAATTTGTGCACAACAGCATCCGGCCGCTATATACTCAGCCTCAGTGGTTGAAAGAGCAACAGAGTTTTGTTTCTTACTAAACCACGATACCAAAGATTTCCCAAGAAATTGACATGTGCTGCTAGTGCTTTTTGGTTAATTTTGCATCCGGCAAAATCTGCATCCGAGAAGCCGTGAAGCTCAAATGATGAAGATTTCGGATACCAAAGTCCCATATTAATGGTGCCTTTGAGATATCGAAAAATACGCTTTACAGCACATAAGTATGACTCCTTTGGATTTGTTTGGTATCGTGCACAAAGACACACACTAAACATGATATCAGGTCGGCTAGCAGATAGATAGAGTAAGCTACCGATCATACCTCGATACTTACGAATGTCGACCGAAGTACCATCTTCATCATTATCAAGTTTTGTCGTTGTTGCCATATGAGTCCTCATTGATTTGGATGAGTCAAGTTCGAAGCGTTTGAGGAGATCCTTTGTATATTTGGCTTGATTGATGAAGGTTCCTTTGGGTCCTTGTTTGATTTGCAGGCCCAAAAAGAATGATAGTTCTCCCATCATGCTCATTTCAAATTTATCCTGCATTACTTTAGCAAATTCTACACAAAAAGCATTGTTAGTAGAACCAAAGATGATGTCATCGACATAGATTTGTACTAATAAAAGTGTGTCGTTAAGGGATTTGATAAAAAGTGTGGTGTCGACTTTGCCCTTAGAAAAATTGTGAGATATAAGGAAGGAACTAAGGCACTCATACCAAGTACGAGGAGCTTGTTTGAGGCCATAAAGGGCTTTGTGTAGTTTGAAGACATGATAAGGAAATTGAAAATCTTCAAAGCCAGGAGGTTGCTTAACATAAACTTCCTCTTTAATAATGCCATTTAGAAAAGCACTTTTCACATCCATTTGAAAAAGTTTGAAATCATTAAAGCAAGCAAAAGCACATAGCATACGAATGGATTCAAGACGAGCAACCAGAGCATAGGTTTCATCGTCGTCAATGCCTTCCTCTTGGTTATAGCCTTGAGCAACCAATCAGGCTTTGTTACGAGTCACTAACCCATCTTCATTAAGTTTATTACGAAACATCCATTTAGTTCCAATAATGGGGTAGTTGTTAGGTTTAGGGACAAGTTCCCAAACCTTGTTTCGCTCAAATTGATTTAGCTCTTCTTGTATCGCTATCATCCAAAATTCATCATGAAAAGTATCATTAATATTTTTAGACTCTATTTGAGAAATGAAAGCCACGTTTGCACAAAGATCACGAGTGGAGGATCTAGTACTGACATGGGATGAAGGATCACCAATGATAAGCTACTTAGGATGATTAGGGACAAATCTCCATTCCTTTGGAAGATCCTCTTGAGGAGGCTCGAGTGGTGGAGAACCTTTTGTTGGAGGGGGCACAATTTTATTGTTAGATGAAGAAGGACGAGGATCTCCAATAGAAGAGTTCTCCAAACCAAAAGAGATGTCATCAATATCATCGGATGAGGAGGATGTAGAAGAGTTAAGTTCATCAAAAGAAACATTAATTGACTCTTCGACAATGAGACTTCTTTTATTAAAGACACGAAAACCTTTACTATGTATTGAGTAGCCAAGGAAAATGCCTTCATAAGCTTTTTCTTCAAATTTTCCTAGGTTGTCCTTGGTATTCAAAATAAAATATTTGCATCCGAAAACTTTAAAATACTCAATAGAGAAAATTTTGTCAAACCAAAGCTCATAAGGAGTCTTTTTATAAATATGTCTAATCAAGACCCTATTAATAACATGACATGCCGTGTTTACGGCTTCCGCCCAAAAGTATTAGAAGAGCTTATATTGGTTTAACATAACTCGGGCCATATCGCCAAGGGTTATATTCATTCTCTCCACAACACCATTTTGTTGAGGAGTTCGTGGACAAGCAAAATCATGACCAAAACCATTCTTTTCATAAAAGCTTTTAAAATCGGCATTGTCAAATTCTTCTCCATGATCACTTCTAATCTTGTTAATAGAAATGCCTTTCTCATTTTGAACACGTTTACAAAATGCAACAAATTTATGAAAAGTATCACTTTTACTAGCAAGAAAAATAACCCAAGTAAATCTCGAAAAATTATCAACCAAAACAAAAGCATAACGTTTACCTCCAAGACTAGCTACTTTACTAGGACCAAATAAATCCATATGAATGAGTTGAAGTGGTCTAGTGGTACTCACAGAGTTGATGGATTTGAAGGATGACTTGGTCAACTTACTTTTCTCACATTCTTCACATACCATATCATTTTTGAAGGAGATACTTGGAAGTCCTCGTACAAGCTTTTTGGTTACAAGATGGGAGATGGTATCCATGTTGGCGTGTCCGAGCCTCATGTGCCAAAGCCAACTTTCATCGTTCTTTGCGACTAAGCACGTGTCATTGTTAGTACCTTCAACAAGATAGAGAACATAGATATTATTTTCTCTAATGTCTTCATACACTGTAGATCCACTAGAGCTATCGATAATGAAGTATTTGAGTTTAACAAACTTAATATTATAACCATTATCCGTAAGATGACTGATACTGAGAAGATTGTGTTTAAGATTTGTAACAAGACAAACATTCTTAATACAAGGATAAGGAGGGAAACCGATATTACCATTTTCTATGATGTAGCCTTTTAGATTGTTACCAAAGGATACATGTCCTTCTTTCTTCATCGATAGCGTTGTAAAAAGGGATGCATCACCGATCATGTGCCGTGAACAACCGCTATCGAGGATCTACTTGCTTCTAGCATGATAAGGATTCTTCACCTACAACATAAGTTGAAGATGAACATTTTGGTACCCATGATTGTTTGGGTCCTTAATTGTTAGTCTTAGGAACTCATTTGTAAACTTTTATATCAACTTGTTTTCTTGTTAGACAATAATTAGAAGTATGTCCAAGTAAGCCACAATAGTTGCACATCATGGAAGATTTAGAAGAGAGTATGTGAGTGTTATGCACATGTGAAGCTTTAGTACAAGGAGTTCTATTATGAGTGTTATGATGATGATAGTAGAAGGCATGATGTGAAGGTGTTCTTCTTAACAAAGGGTCCTTTTCTTGTGTTAGGATAAGATCTGTGTGAAGTGTTCTTGTTCATGTAAGAATTGTGACTAGTATTGTGATGAGTGAAGGCGTGTCTTGGAGCTTGTGTACGAGTAGTGTTCTTATCAACTAGTTTCTTACCCTACACAAGAAGATCATTATACTTAGTAGAAGTATCATATTCTCTTCTATTTGCAGCTTGAACTTTATGTATAGCAAAATCATAAGCCCTTCTAAGGGATTGAATCTTATTATCCTTTTTCTCAATGATAACTTGAGATTCTTGTAACTTGAGTCGCAAAGACTCTATCTCATCCGTGTCGGAGGCAGGAGATTTCCCTTTTACATCAATAATGATGTTGGAGAGTCTTTCTACTTCAAGTTTGAGTATATCAACCTCTTTTAGAGAATTCTTGTACTTGTTTCTAACACCTTTGTGTTCCTCGTGTAGTTCAAGAATAACATTTTCCAAGTCATCATAAGTGAGAGTATTCAAAGAGAGATCATCGAGTATCTCATCGGTTGCCATGAGACAAATATTTGTATTGTGTTTGCATTCTTTGTCGTTGTCTGAATCGCTGGCTTCACTTTTACACCAGATGTTGGTGTTGGCGTATTTTCTGGAGGAAAAGCTTCCTTTGTTAGGCTTCTCATACTTACTGGAGTCTTTTTTGTTATAGGGCAATCTCTCTTGATGTGACCGGTTCTCCTACATTGGTAGCAAGCAGGGTCTTCATCGTTGTCCCGTCTAAAGCGGTTGGCTTTGTTGAACTTGAAGAACTTTCGAAAATGCTTTGCTGTGAGAGCTATCTCTTCATCATCATCCGACTCGTTGTCGTCGGAGCTATCCTTTGAGTATGATTTTGTAACTTTGAGAGCCAGAGACTTCTCCTTTTCTTTGGCCTTCTCCTTCTCCTTCTCTTGCATGGATGATTCCTCTTGATCTTTCATGTCAAGTTCATGAGTCATAAGCTTCCCAATGAGGGTCTCAAGGTTCATGGTCGTCAAGTCGTTTCCTTCAATGATGACGGTAGCCTTAGGACTCCATCCTTTAGTCAATCCTCTGAGAATTTTTCTGATCTTTTCATGAGCAAGATATTCCTTACCAAGAGAAGAAAGAGGGTTAATGATATCACCGAAACAAGTAAACATGCAAGTAATAGACTCATCTTGTTTCATCTTAAAAGATTCATATTCTTGTGTGAGTCTACTAATCTTTGATTCTTTTACTTGTGATGTTCCCCCGTGAGTGACTTCTAGCAACTTCCAAATTTTATTTGAAGTCTTGCAGGTAGAGATCCTATTGAATTCACTGCTATCGAGAGCACGGTAAAGAGCGTTCATAGCTTTAGCATCTCGATTAGCAAGCTTCTTGACATTCTCAGTGAGTTTATCCCTAAGGGTGTCAGATACAACATCCTCAATGTTGACACAAAGTTACAGTCAACTAAATATTGATAACATTGACTGAATAATACTTGTAATAATTCAATACGACACACGACGACTACATCCAGCTCAAGCCAGACGACAGCTCAGTTTTGCAAATGCAGTCATTTTTGAAGTCTGTACATTTATATTTATTGAGTCTAGAATGTTGTAAGCTGAGTTGTGCTGAGCTCTTGAGACTAAGCCCATAACCTATCCAAAATCCATAAAGCTCCACATCCAAAATAAGCCCATTGGATCCTTAGACCTATTCTGTGCTCTGGAGACAGAGTTCGGGCCGAACTCTACCTCCACACAGAGTTCGGGCCGAACTCTGTCCCCTAAAAATCAGCACCCTAATTTTTAGGGTTGGCCGGTTGCTAGTTGTCCAACGGCCAAATTTTTGAAAATTCCTACCAGAATTCTGGCCGAATTCTGCCTGATAAAACCCTATAAATAGGCCAAGAATTCTCTCATTTTCATTCATCCAATCTTCTCTTCTCTTCTCTCTTAAGCTCAATATTAGCCATACCCTTCTTCATCTACTAGCCACAAGCTTCCTAAGTCTCGAGTGCTCAGCATCTCTCAGTTAGGAGTCTTGTGCTAGAGTTCAAGAAGTCGCTTGGAAAATTCCAAGCATCGCCACTGCGATCCTTTGTAAGAAGTTGACGTGCTCTTCTGAAGAAAAGGCACGGGGTGTAACTACTCTTTCACAAATAGTGGATTTAATCCTGAGCTAGAGTTCTCAGGCCTGGACTAGTCCTCAACGAGGGAAACCAGGTTAAAATCGGCTGTGTTTGCGTATGCTTTCTTGCTCCTTATTTATTTCCGCACTTACTCTGATTATTCTTAGATTGTGAAAGAGTTTAAATTTTTTATTGGCTATTATCGCTATAAACTCTATTCACCCCCCTCTAGAGTTGCCATCTGTTCTTCAATTGGTATCAGAGCTCTGTTCTCTTTACAAAGACTTACATCCTAGAGTTGATCCATGGCAACCACACAATCCTTGATTTCCAATCACGGTGAAGGACAGTCCGCTCATAGGCCTCCCCTATTTGATGAAACTAACTACACGTATTGGAAAACAAGGATGAGCTTTTATCTCAACTCGCTAGACTTTGACCTGTGGACTATCGTCACTGACGGTTACAAAAAGCCCGCCAGGATAGTTGTCAATGGTGATCTCGTTGAGAAATCACATGACAAATATTCTAACGAGGAGAAAAAACAGGCAAGTCTAGACGCGAGAGCTATTAATGCTTTATTCTGTGCTATAGACAGGAATGAGTTCAACAGGGTCTCTACATGCACCACCTCTCATGAAGTATAGAGACTTCTAGAAGTGACGCATGAAGGAACCACCCAAGTAAAGGAATCAAAGATAAGCCGTCTCACTCAAGAATACGAGGCTTTCAAGATGAAGCCCAATGAGACGATCACGCAAATGTTCACAAGATTCTTCGACATCATCAACCTTCTGTCCTCGCTCGGCAAGCAATATTCAAACCACGAGAAGATTCGCAAGCTACTTAGGGGGCTACCAAAAATTTGGAACCCTAAGGTGACAGCCATCATAGAAGGAAATGATCTCACAACCATGTCCATGGAGACCTTGATGGGAAAGCTAATGACTCATGAGCTTGACCTCAAGGACTTCGAAGAGCCTGCTCCTAAGGCTAAGGAGATCGCACTCAAAGCTCACCGACGAAGGGCGGAACCCGAAGAGACGGATGATGATGACTCAGAAGATGATCAAGCCCTTATGGTCCGCAATTTCAAGAAATTCTTTCGCTTCAATCGAAGAAAGAAGGAACCACAAGAAGATGGTGAAGAAGAGCCAACCTGCTACGGTTGCAAGAAGACTGGACATGTCCGAAAAGATTGTCCATTCTTGAAGAAGAGCAACCGCTATAAGAAGCCATACAAGAAGACTTCCTCAAAGAAATATGCCAACACAAGCATTTGGCATGAAAGTGAAGCTAGTGACTTCGAGGAAGAAAAGAACTCTCCTCAAGATACGGCTAATGTGTGCCTAATGGCGACGTCCAACAAGGTATCAAACGAAACTCTTGACGACTTCACTTTTGATGAACTTGGCGATGCTTTCACCGATTTACTTAGTGATCACAAAAAGGTCATTGGTAAATACAAACATGCCAAGGACAAAATCAAAAGTCATGAAGTCGAAATACAAAGACTTTCTTTATTACTTGATAACATTAGAGACACTTCACCCACGGATGTCACTGATGAGGTATCTAAGCTTAAAATAAGCTTACATGATGCCGAAGCACGCATTGAACAACAAACACAAGAAATCACAATACTTAACACGGAGCTTGCAGAAGAAAAGAGTAGACACAAGATTTCTATTACTAAGATGCATGGTTTGAATGCTAAGATTACTGAACTGCAAGCTGTCTCTAAGAAACTAGAGACTAAATTGGGTAAACAGGTTGCTCAACCTCAAACCCAATCTCATGAGACACACATAAAGCATGACACTACTCAACCACGTCATCCTCCTGCAACACGGAATCATGCATACATATACACACACTTTCACAAAGCACACAAACCACATGCACGTAAGAATAACTCTCATATGTTACACAATCATCATGCTACATTTAGATACAATCATCACAATGTTGCACAAAGACACAATTAATATCACTCTACATATAGAAATCATCACCATGCCATACCATATAGACAATATCATCATATCACTCCACATCACTCTATACATAGTCATCACCACCATGCTAATTCTACACATCATCATACTTTTCCTCATCATTCTGCTTATAGACATCATCAGCATGCTCCTAATATAAATAGGAATGCTACATGTACTTATTGTGGTTTACATGGACACATTTCACCACAATGTAGAATTAGAAGATTAGTAGATAGAAAGATATATGCATGGTTTCCAAAAACTAACTCTTCAGGACCCTCAAGAACTTGGGTACCAAAGGTCACATCTACTCTTGATGTAGGTGGACCTTCCCTCCTCAACTAAGAGTAAGTGGATTCTCGATAGTGGATGCTCACGGCATATGACGGGAGACGCAAATCTTTTTGCATCACTATCGATGAAAAGAGAAGGATATGTATCCTTCGGCAATAACCTAAAAGGTTATATTATAGGTAATGGTATTATTGGTTATCCTCCCTCTCCCGTAATAAATGATGTCTGCCTAGTGACCGAGTTAAAGCATAACCTGCTCAGCATCAGTCATCTTGCTGACCATGGTTATGACATTAACTTTGGACAAAACAAATGCCTTATTTATGATAGGTCAACAGGAGACATTGTTTTTGAAGGGGTAAGAGAGGATAATATTTATATTTTCTATTTGTCTATACATACTAACAATGCAGGTAGATGCCTATATGGTCATAAAGATGAACGATTACTGTGGCACCAGCGTCTTGGTCATGCCAACATGGATACTATATTGTCACGTCCCAGAACCAGAATACTGGAGAGCGGGGGATAGACACAGCCAGCTACGTACATTGAAGTGAATCTCACCTCGTAATACGGTCACGGCTGTCTAGATGCATGAGGGTCTACTACAAGCCATCAGTCTCTTAAGGTCAATAACAAGCCTAGTGTCTCAATCTCAAGCAACAAGTAGATATAACAAGATGGTAGATCATCAGACATACAAGGTAAGGCGTCCCATACATTACATATTCAGATGATCATGAAGCTAGTCATAAAAAATACGAAGACTAGCAAGAGTTTAAGTCATACATGATCAACCCTAGGATTTGTCAATCATGTTACAGCCCGTAGGCAGACAGTAAGTAAAGTTGCAACGAGCTAACACTTGCTCGGCGGCTAAACGCCTCAAAAGAATATTTGTACAATGGAGTGGGAGAGCAAAATAAAAACCCACTCGTTGCCGGGATTCCTTCTAGTGTTCACCATCTGCCAGGAAAGTTGGGAGATCCTCGGTAGCTGCTCCGAAATCTGGCCATACAAAACCAGCTGGGTCAGACCCCAAAAAGAGCAAGTGCCACAAAGGGGGCTTCACTTAAGAACTAAAACCAGCATGTCAGCACATAAAGTCATAGGTGAAATAACATAAGACATGAGTTAAAGAAAACAGGATGATAAACGATAAGATAACTAGAGGACTATTCCGGTAACCAAGTTACAACCCGTAAACCAAACAAGGACCGGGGTTGTAACCCTTCACCTGAACAGAACTTAGCCTCGAACCAATTATCGATAAAGTAAAGCATAAACAAGCATGTCCGGAGATATCCATGCACCGGATCTGGACAGACTAGACAAGATAGGACTCCATCCATCATTCACGGCCAAGCAAAGATTACGGCTTGATACTTAACTAACTAGGATTATCACAAGCTTAGTTACTAGCAAGATGCAATGAGGTACGCCTACGGCCACAAGCCCTGCAGACTATCCAGGTTATCCAGACGCAAGGTTCAAGATTAGAGTTATCATGCCTTGTTAGGTGACTTGGATGTAACACATGACAGTGTGCATAGTAATCGTTTCATGTAGTGCCCCACATAGCAGTGAGCTGAAAATATGCCCTACTCGTCGGTAGGCTACAAGTCCATCAAGGAAGGCGCCCAGATAACGGGATTGCTTGTAGCCGGAATACCTCTCTATATGCTCTACGTGATCAATCTAGTCATTAACCTAGTCAGATTCTGTATGAATCCCTGACCGTGGTAACCAGGGATACATGTCCTAGACATGATGCGAAACAAGACTGGTTGCTTATACAAGTATATTCAATACAATCACCCACGGTGTCAAGAATTTACTTAGCATGTCAGGTTAGCCGTCACAACAGCGTATCAAGGTTATCATGTCAAGATTACTTGTCAAGGGTGCACCACGGCGGGTCACCATCATGTCATGTTACTTATCAAGATTACTTATCAAGGCAAGGATGCGTCACAACGGACCATCATCAAGAATTATCATGTCAATTTACTTGTCAAGAGTGCACCACGGCGGGTCACTATCAAGAGTTATCCTGTAAGGTCATAATGCCATTTCGTGTTTATGCAAGTGCACCACAACGGGTCACTGATCATGCAATTCCATCATTAAGCCGTGTTCAGATTAATATTCATAAATAATGTCATGATCACATCGGGTTCATGTCGAGTTTATATCAAAAAGGCGTAAGGATATAAAATGGGTACAAAAATCCTAAAAAAGGGGGATATGGGGACATAATACGTCCAATGGGGAGGAGCAAGGGGTACTATGGCCAACAAGTGGCATTAGCCAAGTTACACCAGGGTAACAGGTTGCGCCAAGGCAAGTAGGGTCAAGTCCAGTTGCGCCTGAACATCAGGTTGCGCCTAGACACTAGGGGTGCCAATCACTCAAATGTACAAGGTCGGGTCAAGTTGCGCCAGGAAGAGTCAGGCCAAGTCATGTTGCGCCAGGTACTAGACTGTACGAGGCTAGATTACGCATACCTCAGGTTGCGCATGAGTCAGACTGCGCATGAGTCAGACTGCGCACGAGTCAGACTGCGTACGAGTCAGACTGCGCACGAGTCAGACTGCGCACGAGTCAGACTGCGCAAGGGTCAGACTGCGCAAGAGTCAGACTGAGCACGAGGCTAGACTGCGCACGAGGCTAGGCTGCGCTGCGCTAAAGAGCGCGCGCAACTCAGTGGCGCAAGCAAAAAAGCTCGCGCACACTGCTCACTGTCTTCTCCAAAATCAGCAAGAACTCAATGGTTGAACCCAAAGCTTCAAAGGTCCATAACTTGGTCAAAACAAGTCCAAATCCAACTTTCAAATGGTCAAAATTGGGTAGAATAAAATTCTCTTCAACATGGAACCATCAAAATTTGAAAACAAAGAAGTTTGATAGATAAAAACTACCAAAATCCGAAAATGACCAATTTCTAGATCTACAAAAATTAAAGCCTCAAAATAGAAAATGACAAGTTCTAAGGTGTCTTATATGAGAAAAAGCTATTGGAACAATAAAAATGGGTTCTCTTATGGAAGCAAGTTGTACTTGCCTAAGGGGTGTTCTTGGTTGGTGGTGGGTTTAATAGAGAACGAAGAAGAGTTAATGAGAAAGTGGAGGAGAGAGAAAAGTTAGGTGGGTTATAAAGGAGGATGGTAGGTTTAACATGATGAACCAAAGAATAAACCAAGCCAACCCAAAATAAACTAAGTTAAACCATTACATGCCATGATGAACCTAATCAAGATTAAACTGAAATTAGCTAGCCAGGCAGGAAAGAAAAAAAAATACATGTCAGGATTCCGTATACGTATACTGGAAATACGTAGAACGGAAAACGGGGGTGACAACTCTGCCCACCTTAAAAGAATTCCGTCCTCGGAATTTAATCAAGAGGCTAGAGATGTCGAGCAAGGTATATCAATTGCAGGTAATATATGACTAGCAGTCAATCAAGCAATCATTCATGCAAGCAAGGAACTTAAGCATAAGGCATAAGAAAGACATTATACCTTACGAGTCAAACAGGTCGGAATATCGCGATCGGATATCATCCTCACGCTCCCACGTTGACTCACCCAAAGAGTGATGACCCCAAGCAACACGGACTAAACTAATAGTCTTGTTCTTGAGTATCTTCTCCCTCCGGTCCAATATGGATACGGGTCTCTCCTCATACGAAAGGTTGGTACCAACAACCAATTCTGAATGATCAAGGACATGACTCGGATCCGGGATATACCATCGTAATTGGAATACATGAAAGACATCATGCACCTTACGTAACGACGGTGGAAGAGCGAGACGATATGACACATCACCTACTCGCTCAAGGATATCAAACGGCCCTATATACCTAGGACTAAGCTTTCCCCGTATGCCAAATCGAATGATGTCACGGGTAGGCGAGATCCTAAGGAATACGTGGTCGCCGACAAAAAATTCAAGAGGACGCCGATGGGAATCGGTCCAATGACGCTGGCGATCTTGGGCAACTCAAAGATGATCTCTGACTTGTCTGACCACCTCAATAGTCCGCGTTACCATCTCTGGTCCAAGTATTTGCCTCTCACTGATATCGTCCCAAGCTAAAGGAGATCTGCACTTCCTGCCGTACAAGGCCTCGAAAGGTGACATCTGGATACTAGCCTGGAAACTGTTGTTATAGGAGAACTCCACGAGATGTAGGTGATCTTCCCACGAACCACCGAAGTCGAGTGTACATGACCGCAGCATGTCTTCAAGAGTCTGGATCGTATATTCTGACTGACCATCTGTCTGCGGATGGTAGGCTGAACTGAACTTGAGACGAGTCCCCAAACCTTCCTGAAGACTTCGCCAAAAGTGAGATGTGAATCTCGAATCTCTGTCGGACATAATACTGACTGGCACTCCATGCAATCTGACTATCTGCCTGAGGTACATCTCTGCAAGCTGATCCGTCGACTGGCCAATTCTGAAAGGAAAAAAATGAGCTACCTTCGTGAGACGATCAACTATAACCCAGATGGCATCTCTCCCAGCTGGGATCTAGGTAATCCAGTTACAAAATCCATGGTAATGTGCTCCCATTTTTATTCCGGGATCGGTAAAGGTTGAAAAAGTCCAGCTGGTCTCTGATGTTCAGCCTTTACTTGTTGGCAAACTAAACAACGAGAGACAAACCGGGCTATCTCCCTCTTCATGCCATTCCACCAAAAATGCTGTCGAATATCATGATACATCTTCGTACCGCCTGGGTGAATGGAATACTGAGAACTGTGGGCTTCTGCCATGATCTCATGTCTGATATCACCACTGGGTACACAAAGACGCCTCCCATGTTGGAGTGTACCATCTTCATGAATGTATAACTCTGGTCTCTGTCCTGCCACACATTCTGCTCTAAGTCGCTGATGCTTAGAGTCCGTGGACTGAGCTAACTTGATCCTCTCAACTATACTGGACTGAACTTGCATACTGGCCATCAATGCCACACTGGAAGGAAGAACAATTTTAATACCCATCTTCTGAAGATCTGCTAACAACTCTGGCTGCGCCGTTAGAAAATAAACTCCAGCTCTCCTGCTCAATGCATCTGTCACTACGTTGGCCTTTCCAGGATGATACTGCAAGCTGATGTCATAATCCACAAGTAGCTCTAGCCATCTCCTCTGACGCATATTAAGATCCTTCTGGGTAAACACATACTTCAGACTCTTGTGGTCGGTGAAAATCTCCATCCGATCTCCATACAAATAATGCCTCCAAAGTTTTAATGCAAAAACTACGGCTGCTAACTCCAGGTCATGGGTTGGGTAATTCCTCTCATGGTCACGAAGTTGACGTGACGTATAAGCGACTACCTTACTATGCTGCATCAAGACACATCCTAATCCCTTGTCGGATGCGTCGTAATAAACTGAAAATCCTCCCGTCCCATCGGGAAGAGTGAGAATGGGGGCCGTCATCAATCTCCGCTTCAACTTCTCAAATGAACTCTGACACTCTGCTGTCCAAGCAAACTGCATATCCTTACGGGTCAACTGCGTTCGAGCAAAGTCTGACACAAAGCGTCGGTAATAGCCGGCCAATCAGAGAAAACTCCTAACTTTTGCGACGGTACCAGGTACTGGCCATGTCTCTATAGCCACTATCTTCTGGGGGTCAACTTTCACTCCACCTCTGGTGATGATATGACCTAAGTACGAAATACGATCAAGCCAAAATTTGCACTTACTGAACTTTGCGTACAACTGGTGCTCCCTGAGAATCTGAAGAACTACACGAAGATGCTGCTCATGCTCTGCCTCGTTCTTACTATAGACTAAGATGTCGTCTATGAACACTATCACAAACTGGTCCAAATAGGGCATGAAGATACGATTTATGAGGTCCATGAATACGGCCGGCGTATTGGTCGCTCCAAATGGCATAACAAGGAACTCTCAATGTCCATATCTAGATCTGAATGCTGTCTTCGGGATGTCCTGCTCTCTGACTCTGATCTGATGGTACCCCGACCGCAAGTCAATCTTCGAGAATACTGCCGCTCCCTTGAGCTGATCAAATAAATCATCTATCCTTGGCAAAGGATATCTGTTCTTAATTGTTACAGAGTTCAAGGTACAATAATCAACACATAATCTTGACGTACCATCATTCTTCTTCACAAGAAGCATCGGAGCTCTCCAAGGTGATCCGCTAGCACGAATGAATCCTTTGGTTATAAGTTCTTCAATCATCTTGTACATGACCTCCAATTCTGATGGTGCCATCCTATAGACTCTCTCTGACACTGGTGCCGTCCCTGGAATCAAGTCGATAGTGAACTTTATCTCTCTCTCTCTGGGGGCATGCCTGGAAGCTCTTCGGGAATACGTCAGGAAACTCTTCTACAACTCTGGGAAACTGAACTGCTGCTGCTACGGCCATCCGCAATGCTGGGGAAGAAGGTTCTACTCCGCCTCGAGAAAATGAAAACTCTGGCTCACCGGGAATACTAAAAATAATCTTGCTGACATGGCAATCTATTCTAGCATACTGGTCCCTCAACCAATCCATTCCTAGGACCACATCATAATCGGCCATCGGGAACTCTATCAATCTAGCGGGAAACTCTCTACCGCTAACTACGATTCGACACGAGGAAAATATCCTATCTACACCTACAAGTCCGTTACCAGTAAGTATATTGAGCCTTACTGATAATGACTCGGGCTCCAGTCCTATCCGTGTCACGAATCGTGCAGACATAAATGAATACGATGCACCTGAATCAAATAATACTGATACAGGAAAAGAGTTGACGAGAATGGTACCTGCCACCACCTCACCTGATGCCAACTCCTTCTCTACGGTCAAAGCCATCGCTTGACCGTGCCCTCTGGGTGCTGGTCCCCTCTGCTGGAAACCTCTCTGGCGGTTCTGAACCTGAGCTTGGACCTGGGCATACTGTTGCGGTCGCTGCTGCTGGAATGCCTGAGCCTGAGGCGGCAATGGCCTCGGAGGCTGATACTGCTGCTGCTGCACTGGTGCTGGTCCCCTCACCGAGGGACTAGTCTGGGCCGATGAGGATGAACCGGCTCTCTGTGGACAGGACCCTATCGTGTGATCCGGTGCCCCATAAGCCAAACACAATCCTTGTGCTCGGCGATATTCTGACACTACATGTCCTGGCTTCCCACAATGAGTGCAGCCCATTGTGGAAGACTGCCTCTGCTTCTGCTGCTGAGGATACGTCGGAGTCGAATGCTGAACCGACGTAACTGATGCTGCCCTCCTCGGAGCTCCAATGGTCAAGGCCCTAGCTGCCGGGGCTGGGGCTGAAGACTGGATCATCTGACCATGGGATCGCTTCCGTCCTCCAGTTCTGTCTACAATTCTCTGCGAGGTATACTCATGCCTCTTAGCTGCCCACAAAACAGCATCAAAGGTCTAATGCTCAAACTGCTCAACTGCTAGAATGATCTCTAGGTGGAGTCCCTGCTGGAACTGCTGCGCTCGATCGAACTCGGTTGCCACCAAAGTGGGAGCAAATCGACTCAGTCTTGAAAACTTGGCCGCATATCCATCGACCGTCCTGCTCATCTGCCTGAGATTGGTGAACCTCGTTTGTAGGTCGTGCCGAGCCACAGCATCGAAGTACTTGATCTGAAACTTGTCACTGAATACCGCCCACGGGACAGGCGTTGCCAAACCAACTGCTATCATCGCCCACCAGGTACGGGCTAGGTCCAATAACTGTAGGCGCACCACAGCTACCTTCTCTCCTTCTGGAGTCTTGGCTGCATCCAAGATAATCTCAATGTCCTGGAGCCACGCATCAGCTGCAATAGCGTCTTCACTACCGTCGAAGAAGGGAGGGTTGAGGCGCTTGAAACTGCTAGCCGCACTGTTCCCTTGATAACCAACACGGCCCATGGCATCCTGTACTACCTGGTGCAGGGCATCGCCCCGACGATCTTGAGACGCAAGCAATGTCCTGATGAGATCCACCAAGGTGCCATCGTCAGGCTCTGCAGGCTGGACTGGCTGAACTGGGGCTCGGGGTCCCCAGAATGCATGACTCGGGAGGCCGCTCCAGAGTGCTGGGCTTGGTCTCCAGGTTGCTGCTGGTCCACTGGAGGTGCTCCGCCTTGCTGATCGGTAGGACCAGGAACAATGCCACTGAAGAAACGACATGGGGAACAATAAGAAAGGACCATGATAGATCGAGGATATAAACATGTGATCAAGTCAAGGATTCTGAAAGATCAGAAGGCACGAGTAGAGATCAAGGGCGAGTGCTGATTGAGACATCTATCCGGTAAACCCCCACACATCTTGATCTTCAAGACCTGCATGGGCCACCACTTAAACCGTGTCACGCCACAGAACCAGAATATTAGAGAGCGGAGGACAAACACAGCCAGCTACGTACATTGAAGTGAATCTCACCTCGCAATACGGTCACGGCTATCTAGATGCATGAGGGTCTACTACAAGCCATCAGTCTCTTAAGGTCAATAACAAGCCTAGTATCTCAATCTCAAGCAATAAGTAGATATAACAAGATGGTAGATCATCAGACATACAAGGTAAGGCGTCCCATACATTACATATTCAGATGATCATGAAACTAGTCATACAAAATACGAAGACTAGCAAGAGTTTAAGTCATACATGATCAACCCTAGGATTTGTCAATCATGTTACAGTCCGTAGGCAGACAGTAAGTAAAGTTGCAACGAGCTAACACTTGCTCGGCGGCTAAACGCCTCAAAAGAATATTTGTACAATGGAGTGGAAGAGCAAAATAAAAACCCACTCGTTGTCGGGATTCCTTCTAGTGTTCACCATCTGGCAGGAAAGTTGGGAGATCCTTGGTAGCTGCTCCAAAATCTGGCCATACAAAACCAGTTGGATCAGACCCCAGAAAGAGCAAGTGCTACAAAGGGGACTTCACTTAAGAACTAAAACCAGCATGTCAGCACATAAAGTCATAGGTGAAATAACATAATACATGAGTTAAAGAAAACAGGATGATAAACGATAAGATAACTAGAAGACTATTCCGGTAACCAAGTTACAACCCGTAAACCAAACAAGGACCGGGGTTGTAACCCTTCACCTGAACAGAACTTAGCCTCGAACCAATTATCGATAAAGTAAAGCATAAACAAGCATATCCGGAGATATCCATGCACCGGATCTGGGCAGACTAGACAAGATAGGACTCCATCCATCATTCACGGCCAAGCAAAGAGTACGGCTTGATACTTAACTAACTAGGGTTATCACAAGCTTAGTTACTAGCAAGATGCAATGAGGTACGTCTACGGCCACAAGCCCTGCAGACTATCCAGGTTATCCAGACACAAGGTTCAAGATTAGAGTTATCATGCCTTGTTAGGTGACTTGGATGCAACACATGACAGTGTGCATAGTAATCGTTTCATGTAGTGCCCCACATAGCAGTGAGCTGGAAATGTGCCATACTCGTCGGTAGGCTACAAGTCCATCAAGAAAGGCGCCCAGATAACGGAATTGCTTGTAGCCGGAATACCTCTCTATATGCTCTACGTGATCAATCTAGTCATTAACCTAGTCAGATTCAGTATGAATCCCTGACTGTGGTAACCAGGGATACATGTCCTAGACATGATGCAAAACAAGACTGGTTGCTTATACAAGCATATTCAATACAATCACCTACGGTGTCAAGAATTCACTTAGCATGCCAGGTTAGCCGTCGCAACAGCGTATCAAGGTTATCATGTCAAGATTACTTATCAAGGGTGCACCACGGCGGGTCACCATCATGTCATGTTACTTATCAAGATTACTTATTAAGGCAAGGATGCGTCACAACGGACCATCATCAAGAATTATCATTTCAATTTATTTGTCAAGAGTGCACCACGACGGGTCACTATCAAGAGTTATCCTGTAAGGTCATAATGCCATTTCGTGTTTATGCAAGTGCACCACAACGGGTCACTGATCATGCAATTCCATCACTAAGCCGTGTTCAGATTAATATTCATAAATAATGTCATAATCACATCGGGTTCATGTCGAGTTTATATCAAAAAGGCGTAAGGATATAAAATGGGTGCAAAAATCCTAAAAAAGGGGGATATGGGGACATAATGCGCCCTAGGGGAGGAACAAGGGGTACTATGGCCAACAAGTAGCATTAGCCAAGTTGCGCCAGGGTAACAGGTTGCACCAAGGCAAGTAGGGTCAAGTCCAGTTGTGCCTGAACATCAGGTTGCGCCTAGGCACTAGGGGTGCCAATCACTAAAATGCACAAGGTCGGGTCAAGTTGCGCCAGGAAGAGTCAGGCCAAGTCATGTTGCGCCAGGTGCTAGACTGCACGAGGCTAGATTGCGCATACCTCAGGTTGCGCATGAGTCAGACTGCGCATGAGTCAGACTGCGCACGAGTCAGACTGCGCACGAGTTAGACTGCGCACGAGTCAGACTGTGCACGGGTCAGACTGCGCAAGGGTCAGACTGCGCAAGAGTCAGACTACGCACGAGGCTAGACTGCACACGAGGCTAGGCTGCGCTGCGCTAAAGAGCGCGCGCAACTCAGTGGCGCAAGTAAAAAAGCTCGCGCACACTACTCACTGTCTTCTCCAAAATCAGCAAGAACTCCATGGTTAAATCCAAAGCTTCAAAGGTCCGTAACTTGGCCAAAACAAGTCCAAATCCAACTTTCAAATGGTCAAAATTGGGTAGAATAAAATTCTCTTCAACATGGAACCATCAAAATTTGAAAACAAAGAAGTTTGATAGATCAAAACCACCAAAATCCGAAAATGACCAATTTCTAGATCTACAAAAATTAAAGCCTCAAAATAGAAAATGACAAGTTCTAAGGTGTCTTAGAAACATGAGAAAAAGCTATTGGAACAATAAAAATAGGTTCTCTTGTGGAAGCAAGTTGCACTTGCCTAAGGGGTGTTCTTGGTTGGTGGTGGGTTTAATGGAGAAGGAAGAAGAGTTAATGAGAAAGTGGAGGAGAGAGAAAAGTTAGGTGGCTTATAAAGAAGGACGGTGGGTTTAACATGATGAACCAAAGAATAAACCAAGCCAACCCAAAATAAACCAAGTTAAACCATTACATGCTATGATGAACCTAATCAAGATTAAACTGAAATTAGCTAGCCAGACAGGAAAGAAAAAAAATACATGTCAGGATTCCGTATACGTATACTAAAAATACGTAGAACGAAAAACGGGGGTGACATATATCCAGGCTATCGACCAAGAAGCTAGTTAGAGGCTTGCCCGATATCACATTCAAAAAGGACACGGTATGTGCCGAATGTGAATTGAATAAGGCAATCAAGTCCTCTTTCCATTCCATAAACTCTGTAAGTACTTCTAGACCTTTGCAACTTCTCCATATGGATTTATTTGGCCCTAGTAGAGTAGCCAGTCTTGGTGGAAAACTCTATGCCTTTGTTATTGTTGATGACTTTTCAAGATTTACTTAGATTTTCTTTCTTACTCATAAAAGTGATGCTATTTCTGTTTTCAAGATTTTTGTTAAGAAAGTTCAAAACGAAAAAGGCTACATGATTACTCGTATCCGAAGTAATCATAGAGGCGAGTTCGAAAATTCTGATTTTAAAAAGTTTTATGATTCCAATGGTTTTGATCATGAGTTTTCTTGTCCAAGAACTCCTCAACAAAATGGTGTTGTGGAGCGGAAGAATAGGACTCTTGGCGATATGGCTAAAGTTATGTTGAACAAAGTTTCACTTCCGAAATACTTTTAGGCTGAAGCTGTCAGTACAGCATGCCATATTTTAAATAGGGTGCTTATTCGTCCTATTACGAAGAAAACACCCTATGAGCTTTGGTTTGGGAGAACCCCAAATGTTTCTTATTTTAAAGTTTTTGGCTGTAGATGTTTTATCCTTAACATCAAAGACAACTTAGGCAAATTTGATGCCAAAGCTGACGATGGTATTTTCCTTGGCTATGCTGCCAAGAGTAAGGGATATAGAGTTTTTAACAAACTCTCATTAATTGTGGAAGAGTCTACAAATGTGACTTTTGATAAAAATAACAGTACAGCAGCTACTCTTGATGATGATGTTGAGCCATCAACGTCTACTCCAATGAACACCACAACCGAAACAAATTCTCTGGAGAGCTTGCCAAAGAAATTCTCTTTTAAGCCATCACATCCAGAAAATTTGGTAATCGGTGAGGTTTTATGTGGAGTAACTACTAGATCATCATTAAGAGACTCTATTGCTAGCACTACCTTTATTTCACAAATTGAGCCGAAAAACATTTTAGAAGCTTTCAATAATGAATTTTGGATTTCTGCTATGCAAGAGGAACTCAACCAATTTGAGAGGAGCCAAGTATGGAAACTTGTTCCTAGACCGACTAATCACTCGATTATTGGTACTAAATGGGTCTTTAGAAACAAAGTGAATGAAGATGGTTCAGTCACACGCAACAAAGCTCGTCTAGTAGCCCAAGGATACAACCAAGAGGAAGGTATCGACTACGATGAGACGTATGCTCCTGTTGCTAGATTACACTACACCATAATATGCAAATTGTGACACAATTTTTTTTCAATTAGTAATAGTTATTACCGTTACAAGATAGTAACACTTATAACCGTTACTATAGGCAAAAACCATTACTAAAATTCTAATTCTATAATTCTTTTATTTTTTATATTAGTTGTAACAGTAAAAACTGTGACAAATTTATAACTTATGTCACATGCAGAACATGTGCCAAGAGAAAAGTGTTACAAAGCAACCAAAAGGAAAAAAATTCCCAAATTTTTCCCGCACTTCCCTCTTCTTCTATGTTGATGGTTTCCCCCTTCCCTCTTCTTCTCTCATGTGAGCCGCACAAATCTAATGGTTTCCCCCTTCCCTCTTCTTCTCTCCTGTGAGCCGCTGCCGAACGCTTCCCCCTTCTCTCCTGTTACGAAGGTATGACCTCTCCTCCTCTCTCACGATCTCTTAGGGTTTCGTTTTTCTTAGGATTTCGGTTCTTAGGGTTTCGTTTTTCCTAGGGTTTTGATTTTATTAGGGTTTTTGTTTTCTTTAGGGTTTCAGGTTTCCTTAATTCTCTCACAATCTGAAGATTTGAGCATCGTCGAAGCAAGAAAGGTAATTCCCTTGTTCTCTCTCTCTCTCTCTCTGTGTGATTTTATGGGTTTTGATGATTTTTGGGTTTTGTTAATTTTATGTTAATTTCAAACGAATGACAATCTGTTTATCCTCATATTTTAGCAATGAGGAATATGTTCATCTTTTGGTCGTCCCTGGCCAGTAATCATCCTCATATTTCTTTTATTGCTTCGGCACAAAACTTGTATTACTAGTGCTGTACTCTGTTGTTAGATTTATTACATGTTAAGAAACCCCCGCCTAAACTCGTGAATGTGCTCTTTGTTACTTACTATTCAGGACAACATTGTGCTCTGTTATCAATCTTAGTTAACCACTGTATCTAGAGCTGTTATATTGTGCGGCACACTGTGAACATTTTCTAGAATCAATATGACAAAGTTCAGTTATCATCCTCTTTCCAACAATATCTTGTTTTTGTTGTTTTTTTTCCGTCGCTGTTTTCTCTCTTTGTATGCGTCACTTCATGGTTTTGAGAATGGATGTCGACCTCTCATATTTCTTGATAAAATATGTTTAACAGTAAATAATTTTTGGAAGTTGTTGGTTGCAGCATCGGTCGATGGAGAAAATGAAATCTTTCCAGTAGCCTTCGCTATAGTAGAGGAAGAGACTCCTGAGAGTTGGCATTGGTTCCTTTTGCAGCTAAAATATGCAATAACATCTCGGAGAGTTACAATTGTGTCGAGTCGACAGAAGGGTTTGGATGAGTGTGTGCCACAGGTTTTTGAGGATTGTTACCATGGTTATTCTCTCCTTCATCTGATTGAGGACTTCAAGGTAGTACTAAAGAAAGGCCCATGGTCAGACCAACAAAAGGGTTCTATGGTCGAATCTCTCAAAGGTGCTGCACTGGCTTATTTGGTTGAAGATTTCAATTCATACATAGAAAAAATAAATGATATTTCAAAAGATGTCGGTAAATGGGTTATGTCTACCAAGCCTGATAGTTGGTCAAATGCACTTTTTAGGGGTGGACGGTATGATCATTTCTCATCAGACATCATAAATTCACTAAGCGACTGGATAACAATAAAGGATGAGTCATCAGCAGTGGAAATAATGAATGCATTGCTAGTAAAGATGATGGATATGATAGATTCACGGCAACAAGCTTCTAGCACTTGGGAGGACACATTGACGCCATCTATGGAGAAAAGGTTACAAAAAGAGATGTCCAGGGCACGGTCGCTCAATGTGATATGTTCAACGGAAACTGTGTTTGCAGTCCGTTGCAGTACAGTAAATGTTGTTGATATTGGAAACTGGGAATGCACTTGCAAGAGGTGGCAAATTTCAGGTTTGCCATGCATGCATGCTATTGCAGTCTTTGATCGCATTGGCAGATCTGTTTATGATTATTGTTCAAAGTATTTAACAAGGGAAAGCTATGCTGTGACCTACTCTATGCTGATAAGACCAATACCAGATTTTAATTTGATGAAGTTCATTATTCCTTCATCTTCCTATCCTCCTCCCAACAATCGCCCGCCATAAAGGCCTAGGAGAAAGCGCATAAATCCTTATAAAACAAGTACCAGGCCACTCCGTTGTAGCAGGTGCAGAGTAGTTGGGCATAACAAGGCAACCTGTGATGTGCATCTGTAGGTAACGGTATATTTGTGTTCTAGCTTCGTAAATTATATTAAAGTCTACCAGCTTACCTTATTTAGATTGCTGTCTTCATGTAGGATCTAGTTTTTACCTGTCTGTATTTGTAAATTAGATAATCGTTATTGACATTAGATACACTCAGGTATTCTTCATCTTTATCTTGTCCTGTATCTCATATCACGTCAAGAGTGCATGGGTATGCACCTTCTGTAAGCCTAGTCTGCCAATTGTTTATGAGCGATACATGTCTGTAATCTTGGGATCAATAGGCAGTTATGACGCTCATGTACTTATCTATTTAAATACCTGACTTGGTGAAACCATTACCATAATTACCTAAATTGTAATGTTAGTCTTCTTTCGATTTCTGGTCAGAATAGACTTTGTATGTAAACCAGGAGAACCTGAAAATAGCACAGGTTGATTATTTATTTCTTATAAAGTATGCATTTGTTCAAATTATTTATTATCTTTTTGTTGTACTCATTTGTATCGTGATCGATGCAATCTTTTAGATTTATTTCTAGCTAATTCTTTTTCTCAGGTCTCATATGTTTTGTTCTTGTACCTAGCAACAATAATCAACCTGTGACCATTTTCTCTGCTTTGTTAGGTCTGTCTGTCTGTCTGTCTGTCACAATTCTTGATTTACGATTAATGTTACATTTTCTACATTGCAAACCTTTGTTATTTACTTATTATGTTTGACCATTTTGACATCTATACCCAAAGTCTTTAGTATCAATCATTGAAATGCCTGCCGTGGTTTTCTAGTGCTCTGTGTGATTAGGACTGAAGTTTGTGATATGACTATGTACCCAGTTTTTGACCAATGTGGATATCTGTTGGCCGTCCATTAAATATGGATACAATATGGTTCCTATTTTTGTATTTGAATCATACTAGTAAAATCTGAATACTTCAGAATTATATGTCGAACCCAATTTTGATTGTAATATCGTAGTATTATTTAACAATATCTGACTTAGAATCGATATTAAGACGGTATTTATATCTGATTTAGTCAAAATTTGATGTTTGCAGTTTCAGCAGCTTCTATTTCATGTTCAAGAAACCATTATGATACTCTGTTGACAATACCTATATATGGTCTGAACTGACATCTAGGAGCCCTCTCCTTCAGTTTTAACAGTTTCTTCATAACCATTTCATATATTTCTTTTAACTGTTCAAACAGGCAGCTTGGCGATGCAGCAGAGTCTGGACTGCTGTCCAACTTCTCAAATTGGACGCTCCTGACAGAACCTTATACAAAGTATGTTTCACTCAACATTTAACTTACTTTGAAATTGTCCTCTTTCTAATTGCTAAAGTTATGGTTTTGATGTAAGAACGGTGGAAAAAATTCAATGAGGAACTTTCCATGATGGAAGTCAAGTGGAACTATGATATCCAATAATAGAAAATTGTCCATGTAAATAAATAATTTCTTACAACATCACTAATAAAAGGGGCAAATAAGAGAGTTCACATTTTCATTTTTATTGTTCACAATACAAGTTGATTTAGAGCTTGGATTCAACACGAGGTTATGTGTAAGCATCATTACCTAGATGAATGATTGGAAAACTTGTCCCGGATCCAAAAAGGGAACTTAAACTTTGATCAGGTTTGTATGTGTGGTTGAAAGCATTTTTCTAATCAATAAGACACTAAGAATATTTGGATGTATCTGTTTTTTTTTTTTTTGCAATTTCATAGTAGTTGACAATTTACCTTGCCTCTTTGTTTTGCTTATATTTTCATCTTCCCTTATAATAGGTAGGCTCCATGGAAGCTACTTTGTGTAGGAAGCTTAACATCTTATGCAAAAATTACTGCTTTCAGCTTTGAATGTACAATTTTGTTGGCCTCAGAACTTGCTTTAAACCATTAGAATAGTATCCAATAACTTTTTATATTTGATGCTAGCATCTTGACTATTCGTTCTTCCTTAAGGGCTTTGCTTTAACTTTTTTGGTAGAGTTGGAAGAAAACAATGGACTGCCATAGTCCAGGTCAAGGTTTGATGCCTGCCAGCTTCAAGGTACGGACAATCCCACTTGATGGTGATGATTCTGCAACTGAGGAAGTCTTGGATCCTGACTTTGGAGAGGCTGCAATAGGACGAGTTGCACCAGTCGATTCAGGTATTCTAGCTGGGTAGCTCTGACAAACCATCTAGGATGTTTATTCGTTTCACATCAGTTATGGTTCTTGAAATAAAACTTCTTAACACAGTTTTTCTTTTGTTCGAAGCTTGTTTGCACTGAATGCTTATGCGTAAACCTTTTTGACCTTCCTTTGATCCTGCTTGTCAGTCTACACCTTCAAGTCTTTTGTTCATCTTCTTCGTTTATTTGAATTTCTTCATGCCATCAACATTTATACAGGGTTATGGTGGATTATACTGCTAAGAGCATATGGAAGAACACCCTAGAGAGGTTGTTAGACGATCAGAAGCGTGGAAGAGAGCCCACAAAAACAAGGCTACTGGAAATGTGCTTCCATGTGCATTGGAGAAATACGTAAGTACAAGACTACTTACTTTCGTCAAACTGTCTTTTTCTTAACATAGAAATATGAGTACAAGACCAAAAAAACAAGGCACTAAAATCCCAAGAGGATTCAGTTGTAGAAAATTAGCAATCCCCAAGCAGAGCTTTTGTAGAATCTAAATATCAATTAAGAAGTTGACAACTCCCATAGAAAGGGTGGCTTCTCTTTCTCAGCCTCTTCATAGTAGCACTCTAATTCCTCATTAGCATCTGCTTAATTAATATATGTTTGAATATCACTCTTTGGAGGTGATTAACCTTGGATTATTAACTTTTCTAAAGCTTAATTTTTTCATCTATGGGTATGATCCAGATACGGTGTCGGTTAGGGTCGGGTCAGTCCTATGTATCCAGGTTTTGGACTAGACGCTATCCATATAAGCTTCTAAGTCCAGGTCCTGCATTGGGTCCATTGAGTCTTTTTTTTTCTTAGTCTAGGTTTTGCATAGTACTGGAATTGGGTCTTTTTTTCTCATTGGGTCCATTGGGTCTTTTTTGCCAGGAACATTTGCCAGGAACATGCATAATAATGTATAGAACATTTGCCAGGAACATTTGCCAGGTCCTTTGCATAGTACTGGAATTGGTTCCTTTGCATAGTACATTTGCCAGGAACATGCATAATAATGTAATACACTGGTCCATTGGGTCTCCTTTTTTTCTCATTGGAAATTAGTGGAATTGCATAGTACAATTGTGATTAATGATTTAGAATACAAATTGAATTCAGAACATGATGTCGACTTGCAACGGTGTTTGTGACTGTTTTATAGCATCAAACAGCAAGGATTAATGCACTGCAATGTAGCTTTAGTGAAATAATAACATTTATGTGATAATTTGGAGAGTTTATATGTACCTGTAAGGAGAACATGTGAAATATATGTACCTGTAATCTGATATATGATTATGATTATGTGAATTCAGAACATGATTATGTGATAATTTGGAGAGTTTCTAATAATCTGATATAACTTTAGTGAAATATATGTACCTGTAAGGAGTTTCTATGTCTGTAAGGAGAATGCCATGAATGCAATTGGGCCCTTTTCTTCCATTTAGCTCTGGTAAAGGCTATATCCTCTGGAAATTTCAGTGCTAACTGAATTTATTCTGCAGAACTTATAATACTTGGAAATTTCAGTGGGATCAGTTAGACTACAGTTCTTCCAATTGGTGAATTTAATAACAGCATGCAACGCAATTTTTTTTAACCCCACCATTATGATATTTACTGATACCGTTATGATATTGTTATAGGTAATATTGGTTTTTGCTTAATTTTGTTCTTTACTTTCTTAAAGTCTTACCTTTGTCTTATATCTTTTCAAATCACAGAATGAAATAGAGGCCGCAAAAAAGAGGCAAAAACTAGCCGCAGAGAAGAGTGGTCACGATGGTGTGCCAAACATAGAAGACTTTGAGACTGACCCTATTGTTGAAGTTTTTGGAGCTGATAAAAGGAGTCGTTGTCGTACAGTTAGCTCCACATCCTCGACGAAGCAAGTAAAAATCGGACAAGCAACAAAGGCAATAGCCAAAAAAATACAAATCCAAAAGTTATACAAAGGTTGGACAACCTTGAGGGTATGTTGCTGTTGGGGATTTGTAAGCTTTAAGACATGTAAGCTTTTGTTGGGGATTCAAACTATTATGCTTAACATTAAAACATGTAAACTTTTGTTGGTAAAATATTGTTAACTTTTGTAGGCATTTAACTATTATGCTTCAGCTATTATGGTTATATATATATACTTTTGTTGGACAATATGTAAGGCACCTTTTGTTGAGATGTTGGAATGTGATTTTATGTTTTATTATTTGATTACAGGAAAATTATTATAAATTCAGGATGAATACAGGTTTATGGTTGTATAACTATTACAAAGCTCTATCAGGTTTATGGTTGTATCAGGAAAAAAAAATGCAATTTCGTAACGATTTTTTCCGTTACCAATCTACATTTAATTTTGTCTGAAAACAACTTTTGTAATGGTTATAATCGTTACGACATTTTAATTTAGTAACGGTTTTAGCCGTTAGTAAAATAAATTTAGTAACAGTTATATCCGTTAGGAAATCCGTCACAAAATATTAATTGTAACGGTTATAACCGTTACGAAAAGCGTTACAATAGTTTGTAACGGCTAATTCGTCACGGTTTTTACCGTTACTAAATTTTTTGGTAACGATAATAACCATGGGCAATCGTCTATTATGGTGTAGTGTTAGAATCCATTCGGATGCTTTGTGCATTTGCAAATTTTTAAATTTTCAAAATATTTCAAATGGATGTTAAGAGTGCTTTCTTGAATGGATTTATTAAGGAGGAAGTTTATGTGAAACAACCCCCTGGCTTTAAAAATCATAAATTTTCCGACCACATGTTCAAGCTAAAGAAAGCGTTGTATGGCCTCAAACAAGCCCCTAGAGCCTGGTATGAACGGCTAAGCAATTTCTTGCTTGAGAAATGTTTTTCAAAAGGGAAAATTGACACTACACTTTTCATAAAATCTTTCAAAGACACTATTCTTTTAGTACAAATATATGTAGATGATATTATATTTGGTTCTACTGATGAAACCCTTTGTCAAGATTTTGCCAAGTGTATGCAGACCGAGTTTGAGATGAGCATGATAGGGGAGCTCAACTACTTTCTTGGGCTGCAAGTCAAACAAATGTCAAATGGAACCTTCATCTATCAGTCGAAGTATACAAAGAACATGCTGAAGAAATTCGACCTTGACAACGTCAAACCAATCAGCACTCCTATGGCTACTTCAACCAAACTCGAACCAGATGATAGCGACAAATCCGTAGATCAACGTAAGTATCGAGGTATGATAGGCAGTCTACTTTACCTTACTGCTAGTCGCCCTGATATTATGTTTAGTGTTTGCCTGTGTGCTAAATATCAAGCAAATCCTAAGGAATCACACATGACCGCGGTTAAGCGTATCTTTCGATACCTTAAGGGTACAGTTACAGTGGGCCTATGGTATCCCAAGTCAACATTATTTGACCTCATTGATTACTCTGATGCTGACTTCGCCGGATGCAAGGTCGACCGTAAAAGTACGAGCGGTACGTGTCATTTATTAGGAAAAGCTTTAGTCTCTTGGTTTAGCAAGAAGCAGAATTCTGTCGTACTATCCACAACAGAAGCTGAATACATCGCAGCTGGGCGTTGTTGTGCACAAATTCTGTAGATGAAGCAAACCCTTAAAGACTATAATTTATCTTTCATGCATATTCCAATCTTTTGTGACAACACTAGTGCTATAAATCTTACTAAGAACCCCATTTGTCACTCACGCACGAAGTACATTGAAATTCGTCACCACTTTTTGCGTGATCATCAGCAAAATGGCACGATTAACTTAAAATTTATTGACACTGATCATCAGTTAGCAGACTTCTTCACAAAACCATTATCCGAAGAGCGCTTCAATTTTCTTTGTCGTGAACTTGGAATTTTAGATGAAGCTGTTGTAAATTAAGATAAACCTGCATAAATATCGAGTACATCTTGATTCTATTATGATGAACTTGCTATGGGTACAAGACGAAAGGGTCCTTCTGACAACAAGGCGTAAAAGCCTAAGCGACACGGTACACTAGTCCTCAGGACTACCGCTAGCTGGGATCCGGCCCCTGCAGCTAACCCATGGCAGCTTCAAAATATTGAATTATGATATAATTCCTTGTTTATTATATGGTTCATTTTCATTTATCACATGCTGAAATACTAATTTTTCAACTTCATATTGCTGCTTCAAACTCACTTTCAATTATTCTTTTGTTTACCTATTGGATCTTTTCTGTAATTATACTCATGTCTTATTTTGGTTTCATGTTACTTAACCAATATTTTTTTCACTTTTTTGCCTGATTCCTGTTCTGTAACCAGGATCCGGAATTCGGGCCGAACTCTGTCCTTACCAGAATTCGGGCCAAATTCGGCCTGACTGTTCCAGAACCGGGAACAGTCCCAGCCGTTGATCTAAATTAAGATTCAATGGTCATGATTTGATCCGACCAAGAGAAACCCTCACCATATTTTCGGTTTCTCTTCCCTCTCCTTCCTCATTACCACCTTTTTCACTTCTCCAACACAATTCTCTCCAAAACCTAACCCTAATTTCTCCTTTCTAGAGCTCCATTCTTCCCAAAACTCAAGGAGAAGGCTTATTTTCAAATTCTCTTTCGTTGTTCATCACTAGTTTGAGGTATAATTTCTTACTCTTCTATATCTCAATTTCTTTCATTATCCATTGTGTTATGGCTCCTCGTCTGTTCAACCGCGGAAAGAGACTTCGGACAGAGGGAGCATCCTCGTCGAATGATCCTCTACGCGTTGAACCGCCCGTTGCACCGGCCATTGAACAACAAATCCATCCGTTGTTCAATCCTCCACGTCCCCATGATCCAAACACTTACGACGACCGAATTTTTGTATCACTAGACGCCTCAAATGATTGGTTTAGTAATTTTCGGACACGTCCAGTGTTTGCGGGATACCCCATCAACTTTACTATATTCTCACAATATGATGCTCTATTTCATGACCTTTGCCTTGATGAACTCGTTACCTCAAATTTGGTCATTTATCGTAGTGCCATTCAAATGTTTTACTGCAACTTAACCCATGATGACACTCATATTTATTCATGAGTTGCGGAAATTGATATCTCCTTTGATGATTTTGAATTGGTCGAATATCTTGAGCTTCAAGAGCCAAATTCTTGGGAAAAGCTTGTTGAGGCTAGATCCTTTATCTTTTCCGAAGGAATTTCACTAGAAAGCTTCAAGGACGACCTGTGTAGCCCTAACACACGTCCTCGTAAGCTTTTGGCAAAATTCCTTAATCCCTATTTTTATGAGCTTCATCGGATCATTTTTAACACCATTCTACCCAAAGCGGGTTCTACCGATGAAGTCACTTATTTTGAGATCTCAGCATTGTACCATCTCCACTTCCATGTTCCCTTTAACCTTCCACGCACAATGATGGATTGGATGATCAACAGTAGGAAGAAACCAAGATCTTTGGTTTATGCATTATACCTTCCTATGATCTTTCGTGCGTTTCATATACCCCTTGATGAGTGTCCATTCTTACCTGCCCCTGCCTTCCTCTCTAAGGCAAGGAGGCTTCAGGCGGCCATTGGCTCACCAGTAGTGTCTGAGCATTCTGATGATGAGCCAGATGCTCCTCCTCTTGGACAGGATCCTCCTCCTCCTCCTGCCACTCTTGAGTCTCTTCAGGCCATGCTCCGAGATCGTTTCATTTTGGAGGACGATCGATGGACTCAGCTGGATTACCGGACTACTTTGCAGATGAGTGCTATCAGCAACTCGCTGCATGACATTCGGTATTCCATGTCGCGCCATCCTACCATGCCCATTCCTATGGAGCGAGACCCAGATCGTGAGGGATTTCGTATTGATGACCCTTGGGTTCGTCGCTACATGGATCCGGATGCGGAATTTGTGGACCCACGTCGCTCCTTTACTGATCCATCGGACGACGCTGGGCCCTCTCATGCTCGATGATGGATATTGACTACTCTTGATGATGCTACTGAGGATCTTAGACTATGGTTTATGCATTTTGCTTTAGTTGCTTTTATGTACTTGATTTGTAGTAGACTTATTATGAGTTGTGACTTTTGAGACTTTGGTAGTTCTATTATCATTTTATCTGTCATTATGACTCTTGAGACATTTGGTCATTATCTTAGTTTATATGCAGTTTCCTCTCTTTGGGTGTGTTTGCCAGTTATTATTTATTTTCTCATATTGCTAAATGCCAAAAGGGGGAGATATGTGTATATTCTGTTTGGTTTATATATGCTTTTGGAAGAATATTCTTAACAGGCCAACAAGGATCACAGCATTGTTTACGGGGGAGCTATTCTTAAGCTCAGCACGAATTATGGGGGAGCTATACTTTTGTCACCTCATGTGTCCAGGTATGAATATTGAATATACAATTATTATTTTGTCAATTATCAATATGGGGGAGATTGTTGACACAAAGTCACAGTCAACCAAATATTGATAACATTGACTGAATAATACTTGTAATAATTCAATACGACACACGACGACTACATCCAGCTCAAGCCAGACGACAGCTCAGTTTTACAAATGCAGTCATTTTTGAAGTCTGTACTTTTATATTTATTGAGTCTAGAATGTTGTAAGCTGAGTTGTGCTGAGCTCTTGAGACTAAGCCCATAACCTATCCAAAATCCATAAAGCTCCACATCCAAAATAAGCCCATTGGACCCTTAGACCTATTCTGTGCTCTGGAGACAGAGTTCGGGCCGAACTCTGCCTCCACACAGAGTTCGGGCCGAACTCTGTCCCCTAAAAATCAGCACCCTAATTTTTAGGGTTGGCTGGTTGCTAGTTGTCAAACGGTCAAATTTTTGAAAATTTCTACCAGAATTCTGGCCGAATTCTGCCTGATAAAACCCTATAAATAGGCCAAGAATTCTCTCATTTTCATTCATCCAATCTTCTCTTCTCTTCTCTCTTAAGCTCAATATAAGCAATACCCTTCTTCATCTACTAGCCACAAGCTTCCTAAGTCTCGAGTGCTCAGCATCTCTCAGTTAGGAGTCTTGTGCAAGAGTTCAAGAAGTCACTTGGAAAATTCTAAGCATTGCCACTGCGATCCTTTGTAAGAAGTTGACGTGCTCTTCTGAAGAAAAGGCACGGGGTGTAACTACTATTTCACAAATAGTGGATTTAATCCTGAGCTAGAGTTCTCAGGCCTGGACTATTCCTCCACGAGGAAAACCAGGTTAAAATCGGCTGTGTTTGCGTATGCTTTTTTGCTCCTTATTTATTTTCGCACTTACTCTGATTATTCTTAGATTGTGAAAGAGTTTAAATTTTTTATTGGCTATTATCGCTATAAACTCTATTCATCCCCCTCTAGAGTTGTCATCTGTTCTTCACTCAATAACTCCGGAAGGAGTAGGGAGACCATTTATTACACAATCCCATAAATCAAAATCTATGGACTTCAGATAAATGCTCATCCTAATCTTCCAATAGTTATAGTTGGTTCTATCAAATAGAGGTGGTCTATTTGTGGAGTGTCCCTCATTGTGGAATGTGTTGATACTAGGGTTAGTGGCCATGGATCACTCTAAGGGTGTAAATCCAAATCAAGAGAACAAAGCTCTGATACCAATTGTAGAACCCTAGAGGGAGGATAAATAGGAAAATAAAATAAAACTAAACACAAGTAAGCTATATCACTGAAATAAAATAAGAGAGAGTGAGAAAATCAAACATGCGATGTATCCTAGTTTCCTTCCTAGAGGCAATCCAGTCCAGGAACTCTCTCCGGCTTAAATCCACTATTGAGTAAATAGTACACACGAGTTTGGATCCGAAGAACTCGCCAACTTCAATACGAGTTTGGATCCGAAGAACTCGCCAACTTCTTACACACGAGTTTTCTTACGAATGCTCGTCAACTTCAGAAAGGAAAGGAAGAGAACTGTTGATCTTCTAACACTTGAAGATCGAAAAGTACAACTCTTGAATACTCTAGCACTTTTGGATTGGATGACAATTAAAAGCTTGGGTAGAGTAGTAATAGTGGAGCTCTTGGTTGTTGAAAAATTTATGGCTTAAGTGGATGACCTTCAAGAGAGAGAAGAAATCCATTTATATAGAAAACCAAGAGTAGGTAGCATTTAATATTCCTGAATATAACCCAGACGGCATACCGTCGGTATGGACCGGCATGCCGTCGGTATTCCGTTTGGAACAGTAACGGTAATAATTATATCCGTTGGAGAGCATTTAATGCTAGCATTTAATGCTAGTATTTGTCCATTCAAAAATCAAATTAGATAAAGCGGTATACCGTCGGTATGTAGCGGTATGCCGTCGGTATACCGATGTTCGTCACAGAACATTTTGTGGCTAACAAAACGGTATACCGTCGGTATACTGTTGTATGCCGTCGGTATGTCGAAGTTCGTTACAGAACATTTTTGTGGCTAACAAAACGGTATACCGTCGGTATACTATACTGTTGTATGTCGTCGGTATGCCGATATTCATCACAGAACATTTTGTGGCTCACAAAATGGTATACCGTCGGTATGCTGTTGTATGCCGTCGGTATGCCGATGTTTGTCACAAAATATTCTTGTGGCTCAAAAACGGTATACCGTCGGTACACAGCGGTATACCGTCGGTATGCCGTTCTTTTGGACGTTGATTTTTGACTGAAAAATAGAAGAGCTTTACGTTTTGTCATCCAACCTTAGGTGTTTATACAGAAGGACCTAGACCTTGTACAGACTTGAAATCTTGAATCTGTTGAGAGCCGTCTTTAAGGAACGCTGTTCTTTCCTTCAGTCTTCTTTTAGAAACGTCCATAAGGCTTTGATGACTCGGCTAGAATGGACAGAACTGATTGTAAGAGAGCTTTGAAAGATTATCTATTAGCTGAAATACAGAAAAAAAACTATACTACGAAGATGCTGTTAATGTTATCAAAATAAACTGTGCCAACAACATGCTATTACCGGAAGTTTGTGCAAGACTTTATAAGAATTATTGAGCCAATGGCCAAGCTAACCAGGAAGAATTTGTCTGGACAGAGAAATGCCAAGCAACATCTGAAGAGTTGAAAAAAAAGACTAACTTTAGCACCCATCTTAACTTTACCTTCAACATCCGGTAGATTTTCCATGTTTGGAATGTGTACTAGAGCAGAATAAAGACAATAGTCATTAAATAAGATTTAAGGTCGATGTCTATATCACATATTTCATAGTATACATTTAACATAATTTCTCTACGCTTAATTCCTTTCAACTAATGTCATCTTTGTTTTTCGGAACTTGATTTTTTCGGGGGAGGGAGAGTTGTATAATTTTCATTTGAGAAAACCAAGTTCCCTCTTTTACTCCCTCATTGGAATATGAAACTCATTCATTTGTTCATACAATACTTTCTCATTCTAGCTCATTTGTGAGTTGTTGTGGACTAGCCTTATGGGCCACACGAGTGCATAGTCGTTGTCGCCATCGTCCGGCTCGATTTGATTCGACACGCACTATGTGTGCGGGTACGCGCCTACATCTGCGGGCGCCGAATGTTGATCCGAATTCTTCTACCGAATTTGGGTTAAGACCCAAAAAGAAATGTTGGATCCTCTATTTTCTTTAATTTTTGATTTTTTTTCTATTAAATTTTGGTACGTTGGAAATTTTTATGTCCCTTAAACGACATATTTATCAGATGTTAAAGACAATTAATTGTTGCTCCTGAAACAGATATTAGATGGGAGAATGTAAGTATACAGAGTGATTCTGCAAACGAATTTGCTCGTACACTCTGTATATGAGAGAATTCAGAGCAAAAGAATTTGCTTCTCTAAAGATCATGTAGCCTCTTAGAAGAAGACGAAGGAAGTTGAAGATACAACTCTGCTAGGGTGATGAAGATCACCGTTGCTCAAAGCCATATTTGTCCTACTGCGATCTGCTCCAAGGAACTAGCAAGTTCGAACAAAAGAACTTCTGAAACGCTCGCTTCACCTCCTGATGAACTCACAGAACTCCTTGGACTCCAATGGCAGCGACCTCTCAATTTTTCTTCGTCTTTTTTTTGAGTAAGTCGTCAAAGAAGACACGAAGAAAGTATTTATAGAGTTGGACAGAAATCCTAACTCTAATCGTGGCCGTACACTGACTGCGAAAAGATAGGAACGAATCATGGATAGATTTAACTGCATCAAATTCAAATTACACAAAAATCGAATTTGTAATATTTACTCAATCTTTCCATAATCGTCTGAATCTTCCAATCAGCGTCTAACAACAGCGCAGGCGCGCGGACGCACATCAACACGTGCAAAAGTGCAGCAGCTCGTGCACTAAGCCACACGTTCGCCAACACAGGTGCGTAGAAGCCCTGAGGCACAGCACACAGGAGCGCGAGCGCAAGCGGCCACGCTTAGCACGCGCCTGCCCATGCGCCTTGCGCATAAGACGAGCGCACGAGCGTAACAACAACGCCGCTGCTAAGTGGAAAGTGCGCCAAGAAAGCGCTACTTTGCGCCCTTGAGCCCGAGTCCGAGTTGTCAAAGAGAATAATCTCATGAGCATGACAAAAATCATAAATGCTTCCTTTGTGGAGTTAGCCATCTTCTCACTAGAAAAACATCCCCACATGGCACACATGTGCCCCTCCACATCCTATGTGCACATTTCAACACAAACGAAACTTTATATTAAGATACCCACTTTTTGGTGTGAGCAGTGTGGGACTATTCTTTCTCGTTTACAAAGACAAAACAACAACATTAATTTCTATTAAATCTATGGGTTGAGAACTGCTTACATATTGATACAGTCTTTGTTTTGTAAGTGTAAGAAAAAGAAAAGAAAAAAATTGCCTTCAGAATCTCCTTCCTACCTATTATAGTATTTCTTTAGTGTTTATTTCATTTTTTTTCTTTGGACAAAGCTAACTTTGGATCACTCTTTGAAAACTATGTGCAGTGAGGAAAAGCCAGCAGTAAGAAAGTTTCTTCTTTTGGAGGGTTCGAGAAAAAGTTTTCACATATATCTCGAATATTCTTTTAAGAACAATGTTTCGTATACGATCTTTCCACAGACCGACAACTCTAACTTTTCTTCTATTCTGTTATATATTCTGATTACAAAAAAATAAACAAAGTTTTTCTAACAGCATTAGCAAGTGGTCACTTCCTTTTACTTAATCACACAGTACTCCTGAGCCAGGAGAAGCAAAGCGCGCGAGTACATGACCAATTTGGAATAGGTTTATTATTGTAGTATATAGTCTCATGCATCCTTTTCTTCTTCTTCTTCTTGAGAGAAATTGTAGTATAGTACTAATCAACGCGCTTAAATTGTCTCATTCTATAATAATATTGCTGCATGGAGAGTAAATACAAGCCTTAATTAAGCTCATGTCTTCCTATAAATAGCTCCAAAATTTATATAAGCTAGGAAATTGATTTGATGTAAATATAGATCTCGCATTAATTATTAGTTCATTTTAATCAAACTTAGAGAATCAGGGATCATAGGAACTTCTAATTAATCTGATAGCTAAACCACTAGGAAGCAACCCAAACACAGCATGTCTGAAATTAACCCTAGACTTTACAAGAGAAGAGGAATAAAAAGTCCGTCCATGCAAAAAAGGCGATCATTAATAATAAGTTGATTGATAATATCAAAAGAAAATGTGTAGATAATTCTCATGGACATTCTATATGTGGAAAACTTTAATTTGACAGAATAAATACTACTTACAAACTCGTATGAGCTTTTGCAACAAATCAACAAGTAAGAACATCCACATTTGAGATACTCTAAACACATACTCCAAATTATTAAAAACTATATAAATTATTATTTTTGGAGTGTCGATATTGGCACACAATGGTACGTACACTCCAAACAAATACTCTAAATTAACCTCGTCCCTCTTTCTTCTTTTTATTTTTCTTCCATATTTGGTAAGATTTTTCCTCACTCTTTTCTTTTAATTTTTCTTCCTTATTTGGTAAAGAAAGTTAATATTTGTGGGCCCAGAAATTAATGTAGAGAAGCTATGACACGCTCCAAATTTGGAGCTCACAGTGGTAACACTTGAAACACATACTCCAAATTATTAAAATTTGTGTAAAGTATTACTTTTGGAGTGTCTCCTTGATATTGGCACACAATGGTACACTCCAAACAAATACTCCAAATTAAAATCCTTCATATTTTTTCTCTTTATTTTTTTTCAATGTTTGGTAAGATTTTTTATCCTCTTTTTTCTCTTTAATTTGCTTCCATGTTTGTTAAGAAAGGTTAATTTGGTGGGCCTACGAATTAATGTAGCGGAGGTAGGACACGCTCCAAATTTGTAGTATCTCTTAGCTTTCTAGCAATTTTCAAGTATGAATAAATGTCTACTGCAGCTTTCAAGTGCTACAAAATTTAACTAAAGTTAAAGTGTAGCACTTGAAATCTCTTCCACTGTGGATGCTCTTAACTTTCTAACAATTTTCAAGTATGAACAAGTGTCCATTGCAGTCTTCAAGTGCTACAAAATTTGACTAAAACCAAAATGTAGCACTTGAAATCTCTTCCACTGTGGATGCTCTAACAACAGTACTGGGCTTTCTTAACCTAATTCCCATATCCACCATTAAAGCTTGAGGCTATCATTTTCGATATTCTCAGAAACGATAAAGTCCGACGGATCGTTGGAAATACCGCATGAATCGAAGCAGATAGTGGTGCACTTAGCTATGTTATGGCCATTGGAGCATCGGTTGATACAATCGACAATGCAGTCGAACTTGTTAGCTGAGCTGTGCAAAAGCTCAACTCCCATGCATATGATAGTCCCACATCGGAAAACTTAGTGCTCTTTACCATTCATATATTCCCTTTTTCCCCATCTTGCTTCATTAAACCATTGAGTGGGAGCCCCATGGGCCACACGCGCGTGCCGCCGTCCGGCTCGGCTCGGTTCGGCGTGCGTAACGGGTACGGGCACGTGCCCACACCTGCGGACCCCGAATGTCGATCCGATTTCCTCATCGGGTTCGGGCTGAGACCCTAAAAGATTTTTTTGCTCCTTTCAAATATTTTTGACCATTGCAAACCTTTTTAATTCTGTAACGTTCACTGTTCATATTTAGTCCAGGTTCAATGAACCATGTGATGGAAACTCTTTGTAACGTTCGAATTAAATCAGCTAATTAAAATTGAGTTTAATTCTCCTCTCCATTGCAAGCCTATAAAGTGAGCTATCCTTTTTATTCTCATGACAAAAAAATTTTCCTCTGCACAAACTCTCTCGAATTTCTCCTTGCTCTCGAAATTCATTTTTTCGTTGTTGCTCTGGGCAAAGCTAAGTCAGGGTCATCCTCTCCAAGTCGTGTGCGGCAAAGAGATTCCGGTAGACCGGAGATTTTACCACTAGGAGCGTTCGGATCCAATCTGCACATAGACCTGGACTATCTCTTAGGGCAGTGCTTCGTGCGCGACTTCCCCGAAGGCCGGTAACATTTAATTAAGTTTATTATTTTGCAGATTTAAAATGAAGATTTGTTCAAAAATTCCAACAATCTAAAAGATATTCCCTTCGCCTATAACCAGAAAAAAAATAAATTTGCTTGCTGGTACAGACACATTTTTGCAATACACATATAAGTGTATTATTAACTTTCAATACACTTTTATTGCTTGCTGGTACAGACACATTTTTGCAATACACATATAAGTGTATTATTAACTTTCAATACACATATTTTGCTTACTGGTACAGACACATTTTTGCGATACACATATTTTGCTTGCTGCTACATATTCAAAAATTCCAATAAGTATTATTAACTTTCAAAAATAAGTGCCATATAAGTGTACCTTTGCTGGTACATACACATTTTTTTATTAACTTTCCAATTATGCCTTCTAATTATTATTAACTTTCCAATTATACTTGCTACTGCATGTGTTGAGAAAAATAATTGTAACTTTGCTGCCATTTACTTTTCACAATAAATACCATATTACTCAATTAAAAAAGTTGTATAATTTTTATCAGTTCCTAAGAACTTGCTTAGTAGTTGTTAATTGAAATTGCCAATATTTGTCACATTCGTAACAAATTGTCATTAATGGTTAAATTGACATCTTAGAGAAATACTATTGTGTTAGTATTATTTTTGTCAATACTAGTTTTCATTTTACTCAATATTTTAATTTAGGCTAAATCAAACATTAATTAATTTAGTAAAAATTTCTTTATTTTTAAAGTTCTAAAGTTAAGATTTGTTTGGGAACAAGCCGAAATGGCCCTTCTGTCAACAAGGCGAAATATCGTCTAAGCGACCGGTACTTAAGAGTTCCTAGTGAACCTCCGCTTGCTGGAATCCGGCCCCTACAGCTAATCCAACCTTATCAAAACTTGAAAGACTAAAATTTAAAGGTTTATTACTAAAATTATTTTAATTATTAATTTTAGTTGAAAGCCATCTTATTGAGTAAATATAATTTTACAGACTTTAGAGTACATGACTTCCAAGGAAGAGACTTTTTCTGCAAAGCCTGCAAAATTCAATGGCACATATTTCAAGAGGTGGCAGAGCCAAATTTTGATTAAGTCGTCAAAGAACACACGAAAAAAGTATTTATAGAGTTGGACAGAAACCCTAACTCTAATCGTGGCCGTACACTGACTGCGAAAAGATAGGAATGAATCATGGATAGATTTAACTGCATCAAATTCAAATTACACAAAAATCGAATTTGTAATATTTACTCAATCTTTCCATAATCGTCTGAATCTTCCAATCAGCGCCTAACAACAGCACAGGCGTGCGGACGCACATCAACACGTGCAAAAGTGCAGCAGCTCGTGCACTAAGCCACACGTTCGCCAACACAGGTGCGTAGAAGCCCTGAGGCACAGCACACAGGAGCGCGAGCGCAAGCGGCCACGCTTAGCCCGCGCCTGCCCATGCGCCTTGCGCATAAGACGAGCGCACAAGCGTAACAACAGCGCCGCTGCTAAGTGGAAAGTGCGCCAAGAAAGCGCTACTTTGCGCCCTTGAGCCAAAGTCCGAGTTGCCAAAGAGAATAATCCCATGAGCATGACAAAAATCATAAATACTTCCTTTGTGAAGTTAGCCATCTTCTCACTAGAAAAACATTCCCACATGGCACACATGTGCCCCTCCACATCCTATGTGCACATCTCAACACAAACGAAACTTTATATCAAGATACCCACTTTTTGGTGTGAGCAGTGTGGGACTATTCTTTCTCGTTTACAAAGACAAAACAACAACATTAATTTCTATTAAATCTATGGGTTAAGAACTGCTTATATATTGATACAGTGTTTGTTTTGTAAGTGTAAGAAAAAGAAAAGAAAAAAATTGCCTTCAGAATCTCCTTCCTACCTATTATAGTATTTCTTTAGTGTTTATTTCATTTTTTTTTCTTTGGACAAAGCTAACTTTGGATCACTCTTTCAAAACTATGTCCAGTGAGGAAAAGCCAGCAGTAAGAAAGTTTTATCTTTTGTAGGGTTCGAGAAAAAGTCTTCACATATATCTCGAATATTCTTTTAGGAACAATGTTTCGTATACGACCGACAACTCTAACTTTTCTTCTATTATGTTATATATTCTGATTACAAAAAAAAAAACAAAGTTTTTCTAACAGCATTAGCAAGAGGTCACTTCCTTTTACTTAATCACAGTACTCCTGAGCCAGGAGACAGCAAAGCGCGCTGAGTACATGACCAATTTGGATTAGGTTTATTATTGTAGTATATAGCCTCATGCATCCTTCTTTTCTTCTTCTTCTTCTTCTTGAGAGAAATTGTAGTATAGTACTAATCAACGCGCTTAAATTGTCTCATTCTATAATAATATTGCTGCATGGAGAGTAAATACAAGCCTTAATTAAGCTAATGTCTTCCTATAAATAGCTCCAAAATTTATATAAGCTAGGAAATTGATTTGATGTAAATATAGATCTCGCATTAATTATCAGTTCATTTTAATCAAACTTAGAGAATCAGGGATCATAGGAACTTCTAATTAATCTGATAGCTAAACCACTAGGAAGCAACCCAAACACAGCATGTCTGAAATTAACCCTAGACTTTACAAGAGAAGAGGAATAAAAAGTCCGTCCACGCAAAAAAGGCGATCATTAATAATAAGTTGATTGATAATATCAAAAGAAAATGTGTAGATAATTCTCATGACATTCTATATGTGGAAAACTTTAATTTGACAGAATAAATACTACGTACAAACTCGTATGAGCTTTTGCAATATTATATATGTACATTTATGTACATCCACGGTTGAGACACTCCAAACACATACTTCAAATTATTAAAAATTATATAAATTATTATTTTTGGAGTATCGTCTTGATATTGGCATACAATGGTACACTCCAAACAAATACTTCAAATAAACTTCTCCCACTTTTTTTTCTTTTATGTTTGGTAAGATTTTTCCTCCCACTATTTTTTTTAATTTTTCTTCCTTATTTTGGTAAAGATAGTTAATATTTGTGGGCCCATAAATTAATGTAGAGAAGCTACGACACGCTCCAAATCTGGAGCTCTTAGAGCATCCACAGTGGGAGAGATTTCAAGTGCTATATTTTGAGTTTAGTTAATTTTTGTAGCACTTGAAGGTTGCAGTGGACACTTGTCCATACTTAAAAATTGTTAGAAAGCTAAGAGACACTTCAAATTTGGAGCGTGTCATAGCTCCGCTACATTAGTCTTTGGGCCCGCTAAATTAACCATTCTTACCAAACAAAGAAACAAAATAAAAAGGAAAAAAAGGGAGAAAACAATCTTACCAAACATGAAAGAAAAAAAAAGAAAAAAAAGATGAAGTATTTAATTTTGGAGTGTACCATTGTGTGCCACTATCAAGGAGACTCCAAAAATAATAATTTATACAATTTTTAATAATTTGAAGTATGTGTTTGGAGTGTATCCATTGTGGATGCTCTTAGCTTTCTAACAATTTTCAATTATGAACAAGTGTTCATTGCAGTATTCAAATGCTACAAAATTTGTCTAAAATCAAAATGTAGCACTTGAGATCTCTTCCACTGTGGATGCTCTAACAACAGTACTGACTTTCTTAACCTAATTCCCATCTCCACCATTAACGCTTGAGGCTATCATTTTTCGATATTCTCAGAGACGATAGAGTCCGACGGATCGTTGGGAATGCCGCATGAATCGAAGCAGATAGTGGTGTATTTAGCTATGTTATGTCCATTGGAGCATCGGTCGATACAGTCGGCGATGCAGTCAGAACTCGCCCTCCTGCCTTGCTGAGACTATCGTCGATGCTAAGACGAGGAATGCAACCAAAACGACCACCTTTGCCCTCGCCATTCATCTATTCCTCTTCTCTTTCATGTTCGGTACGGTTTAAAAAAATTCGGTTCGATTTCGGTTTTGAAAATACTAAATTTTCTTATTCGGTTTTGGGTTTCGGTTTCGGTCCAAAACCGAAAACCAAATAAATTTTTTTAATTATTATATATATATATATATATATATGTGTGTGTGTGTGTGTGTGTGTGTGTGTTTGTGTGTGAAGCACGCCAAAAAAAATAAAAAAATAAATCGAATCGATTTAATTCGGTTCAGTTTGATTCGATTTTGGACCAATTCGGTTCGATTTCGATTTTGCTTATTCAATTTCGGTCCAATTCGATTTTGAGTTATTCGGAACCGAATACTTACCCCTAATTGTAAATGGTACTTTTGGGCTTTGTATCCATAGTTATGTGATTTTTTTTTTTTCCGTGTTAATGTACCCAACCAAACAACTCCAGGTACACCACTAAAGAGATGCAATCATCCTGATATCCATATATAATTTATTTTCATGTTCTCACCTATGTTTTCTCAACTTTTATCATGGAGGTCCCTAAAGTTTATAAAAAATTTAAATTAAATTACATCTTTAATGTTAAATTCTGGCAAATTACCCACTACTAAAAAAATTATGATCAAACTCAGTTGGCTCTTGCGGTCAACGAAAAAAAATATAATGTCTTTGACTAGACAGACAGTCTCGGATTTGAATCGTGAGAAGATGTGGGTGTGCGTGTAAAAATTGAGTGCACTTGACACAAATGGAAAGCAATGCAGCATGCGAAAAGTTCCGTGCTGTAAAGCCTTCACCCACCAATTATAGAGTCCTAGTCTCGTTTTGTACTTGTAATTCTAATAAATTGGTAATTTTTGTTACCAACTTCAATGTAAAGCCGCCAAAGAATAATACAGCCGCGGTAAGACGAGTGGGTGCGTGAGTGGACAAGTGTTCTTCGGAACGACTGGGTGTAAAGGGCACTGTATGTTCTACTAGTGTTTTAATTAATTGCACCAAATTATTCTCCTAGTGAAGCATGATACTCCAAAAATATTGTATCGGACACATAATCAAATATAATACGAACATTGTAAAATGCTTAGGATACACCACTATAAAATGTCGTGTCAAATCTTATCTTGTAATGTTATATTCAGGGTGTAACTCGATCCGGTTCGGGCCGGACCGTGTCCAAGAAAATCGGGCCCAACAGGATTTGGTTCGGGCCCAACCCGGTCCGGTGGCAGCAGCGGGCCGGGCCTGGCCTGGCCTGGTCCGGTTCGGAGGAACCTATCCCAGTCCGGCCCAAAGATCCGGCTTGGATAGAGCTGGGCCGGGCCGGTCCGGTTCGACGGGCGGGCTAGGTCGCCGGCTCGGACGGGTCCATCGGGCCGGTCCGGTCTTTTTTTTTTCTCTTTCTTTCTTTTTTTACTGGATTATTATTATTATTATTATTATTATTATTATTTTGAGTTTTTTGTTTGTTACTTTGTGTTTTAAATTTTATGTTTTAAATTTTATGTTTTAAATTTATGTTTTTTTTTGAGTTATTACTTTTTTATATAGTTTTTTTTCCTTTCTAAGTTTTAATTTTATGTTTTATTTTATTTTAATTTTGTTTTATTTTTTCCTCCTCTTTTATCTGGACTTAGAATCGGCAATACAAGCTTTACTTGTCATAGGCATAGTTAAAAAAATTTGTTTGAAGTATTTTTTGTTTGTTTTGTTTTAAATTTGTGTTTTTTTTTGTTTTTTTTTTTTTTTATTTTAATTTTTTTTAGTTTTTTTTATTCTAAGTTTTTTTTTATGATTTTTTTGTTTGTTTTATGTTTTTTTTTGTTTTAAGTTTTTGGTTTTGTTTTGTAAGTTTGCTTTCTTTCTTTCTTTCTTTTTTGTTTGTTTTTTGTTTCTTGTTTTTAAATTTTGTTTTTAAGTATTTTTTTAAAGGTTTTTTTTGTCATACCTTTGAGTCATTCTTCTTCCTCCTTTCCAGAAGCTTCATCCATTGTAAGCGATTCGAAGTTCAGCTCGTTGATGTCAGCAGCTTCATCTATCTTTTTTGGATTATTTTTTCTGCTAAAATTTATTCTTGAACACGTACACAAGCTTTCAAGATATCTGACTTCAGCTGGCTCCTCTTTATGCTCAAGATCCTTGATCCTGCACTAAAACATGACTCAAATGCTACCGTGGACACCGGGACCATTAGTAGATCACGTGCTATGGTAGAAAGTATAGAAAATCTTTTGTCGTATTTTTTTCACTATTCTAAAATGGTGAAGTGATTTGAAGATTCATCTTCTTCTTCATAAGAGCTTAGATATAAAGACAACTCTTGATTGGGTTGGAAAGAGTGTTTTTGTTTCTTCCTTTTTATTATACGACTGACGTGGTCGACTATGCCAAAGCTACTACTAGAACTCACTTGAGTTGGTCGGGTCGACACAACTTTGTCTTCACAAAGCATTACTAATCTTTCTAACACTACCTTTAGTTCTACTTTCAAGTCAATAACATCAACATCCATGGTTTCTGTATAGTCATCTAACAAAGCCTCTACACCCTCTAATTTGATCGTAGGATCAAAAATGGAAGGCAAACAATATAAAAGAGGTACATCACCCCAATATTTAGTGAATTTAGCTTCCATTCTCTTTACAACATAGTCAAAATTTAGAACATTTCTATATTTAGAAAATAAGTAATACATGTTACAAAGTTTTCGTAAAGCTAAACAAGAAGTAGGATGATAAATACGAGAATGAGTATGTGTAGCATTGTAAAAAGTTTGTAAAAATTCACAAATAGAAGTAGCAACTATCCAATCATCTTCATTTACTTGATATTCAAAATTCTGATCCATATTACAAAAATATGTAATAACATCCTTAAATGGAATTGCGGATTTCAACATTAAATATATCGAATTCTATCTATGTGGTACATCCTTAACAAATCTTCTAAAACGAATACGAAAATGTGCACATGTGGCTTTAAAAGTTTGTTGCCTACTTGGAGACGTGTTCAACCTGTGTAAACAATTTCTAAGAGTCTCTAAATGTGTACTAAAAAATTCGAGACATTCTTTTACAACTAAGTTAATAATGTGGTAAGCACACCTAACATGCAATAATTTACCTTCCAAAATAGGCTGAAATAGTAAAGAAAATGAAGATATAACAGAAGTATTATTACTAGCATTATCAAAAGATACAAATAATATTTTATGGTGAATATCAAAGTCACGCACGTGTTTTGAAATAGAACCTGTAATTGCACATCCCGTGTGTGAAAATTCTAAAGTTTTTAAACAGAGGATACGCTTTTGTAATATCCATTGTAGATCTATATAATGTGTCGTGATACAAATATAAGCATAACTTTGCTTACTTGTCCAAATATCAGAAGTAATAGATATTTTACTAATATGCGACAATGTTTCTTTTAAAGCAACTCTCATTTCTTTAAAAAGTTACTTAGTCTATTTCCTAGCAGCGCCTCTAATAACTTTACTAAAATAGGGATTAAAGAAATTGTGACATAATCATATAAAGATTCACTTTCACCCGAAGTGAATGGATGTTCATCAGCAATAATATATTTAGTAAATTCAGTTTTATGACGGTCAACTGAGTAGGAAAACGTACTCATTGAAGTACCCGCTGTACCTCCGAAACTTATCTGAGTTTGGGTCACCGGAATTGAGCTCGGACCGTAGCAAGTATCGTAGTGTCTTGACATTGTGCCAGTGCCACCTCCCCTCTTCCATTTGTATATATGGAAATATTTCTTGCATTGTGCCGCGTACGGAACTGGTTCACCTTTCTGATCTAAAACAAGTGAGCCATTAAGTTTAGTCTCATTAAGAATAACAAAAAATTACCAAATCTTTGATTTTTGCTTTCTCTTTACAACATTTTGGGTATTGCTAGCAACTTCAGGAGGTGAACCAACTAAATCATCATGAATAATATTTTGCTCAAAAAAAGTATTATAAATTTCAAAAACATCATTAGGTTGGTTTGAACCTTGTCCGACCATTTTAAAAAGACAAATAAAAATAGAGAAACAATTAGAAAGATGGAGGATACTGAAAAATAAATTAATCGAAAATTAATTTTTCTCAAACAAAGAGGAAGATGGAGGAAAGAAAACTATTTTGTAAATATAAATTAAAAAAAAAACAATTAAAAGAGGAAGTCGTTGATCGCCGGAATTGCTTGGATAAATTTCCTGAAACCTTCTGTGAGTTTGAAATTTTTTTTTGATGGAATGAATTATTTGTGTTTGAAAAATATGATTCATGACATATTTATAGGATTTTTTTGAAGCCAAATGACCCCCGTACCCTCCAAATAGAGTTGTTGTAGAGAATTTTTGGTTCATCCGGGCCGGACTCGGACTTGGACTCGGACTCGGACTCGGTTTAGTGGAGATATTTTGGTAAATGGGGGGCCAAAATTCAAAATAAAATTAAAAAAAATAAATAAATCAGAAAACCGGTTCATCCAGGCCGGACTCGGACGTGGACTCGGACTCGGTTTAATGAACCCTGCTCGGACCAGTCGGATGGTGGACTCGGATGAGCTGGGCTAAAAGGCGGGCCAGGCCGGGCTTCAGAAGGGCGGGCTTGGGCGGGCCCGGGTGACACCTTGTATATCTGTGTTTCTGCAGCATAGTACAAAATATAACAAGAATATTCACAATGTCATAACCCTCTATTGATTGGCACTGCACCAGTAGCTAGGTAGAATTTTGTCCTGTCAAAGACGGAATGACATCAAGAATTATTTTTGATCAAATTCCAAATTTATCTCTAAAAATATCTGGAGCCAGCAAAATTTGTGTAATGCCTAGGGGTGGCGATGGGTAGGGTAGAGTAGGGTAAGGACTGGAAGAGGGCAGGGCAAGATAGAATATTGACATTTTTTGATACCCTAGAGGAGTCATGAGGGTAGGGTAGGGTAGGGTAGTCCTCTTCCAAAAAATAAATACCCATTACCCATCCTTACCCTTTACCCTCACAGGGTAGCTGAGGGTCAGGGTGGGAAGGGTAAGGGTATTACTCTTGCCATTTCAGTTTTTTTTAACTTTGAAAATCATTTTTTTGCTACTTAAGATTTTACAACATTCAAAAATCATAATAACTTAACAAGAAATAACAGGGGGAATATTTTTTTTACTAAAGGCGCTGAACCCAGTTATATAGTGGAACCTGGACTGACTACATACCCAAGGAGGGACTAGACCTGACTCCTTAGGATCAAGCACTATGTAGTTCTCCTAATCCTAAGTACTAACTAATTACAAAAAACTACAAATATGTAGTAGTAATTCATGGTAGGGTAGGGTAGGATTCAGGGTAGGGTTACAAGACAGAGGGAGTGTGGGACTATATAAGTATGTAGTAGTAATTATAGTGGGAGTGTGAGACTATACAAAATTACAAAGCACATATTTACATGGTAGTGGGTAGGGCGGGTAGGACGGGTACCCGGGTAATTGCACTAGGGTAATAAAATAAAACCCTTACCCTACCCTAATTCCAAGAGGGTAAGGGTAGGACTTGCCCTCCTAGGATAGAGGGTATCCGTGGGCACCTGAGGGTATAAGGTACCCGGTTAGAATAGAGGGTACCAGGACAAAATCGTCAGCCATAGTAATGCCGATCGACTCCAATTCAAAATAAAACATTTTGTCGACCAAATTGTTTGGACTTGCGAATTTTATATTTATGTTACCTAGATTATCTCTAGTAATAGGTGAATTATATGGTCAAAGTCAACTGGACAAAAGGTATATGTTATTACATCAGATATATAATAGTCTATCAAATTAAAGAGTAGAACCAGAAACTCGAATTAGAATGAACTAGAATAGGTTAGGATAGACTAGATATAAACGGATTCACATAAAAATATCCAAAAAAAAATTAAACATGAAAAAAAATAAAGTAAAAATTGGGGCCCAGCTCTCTATTTAGGTTTGCCCTTGATCAAATTTATAATTGTATTTCAGTGCTGAATTGGTAACAATTTTACAGTACATTTACAGTGTATTGTCTTCAAGAAACTTTCACTCTCTTAATTTTACAATTCTTTTAATCCTTTTAAAATATGCTAACATAAATGTTGATTCAGTCGTTAGCGTACATATTTTTATTCTTGGTTGAAATTACTAGTTAAGTACGTCAAGTTGGATGAAAACCTTACGGGGTGTTTGGTATGCGGTATTTTTTTTTATTTTCGAAAAAATTTAAGATGGAAATCTATTACCACGTTTGTTTGGCTTATAAAAAATTTATTTCCGAAAATTATAAATACCCGGATAAATAGTTTATCCACAAAATATAGAAATTCTATCCTTTGAGAATAGGTGGGTATTTTTTTTTTTTGTCCGGGCAAAAAAAAAAATTGTCTAAATTTTTTCTTCTTTTTTGATCAATTTTGATTAGTTTTGAATAATTTTTTGTCGTTTTTATCCTTTTTTTGTCGTTTTTACCCATTTTGTCTTTTTTGTTACTTTTTGATTATTTTTTGTCGTTTTTATCCAATTTTTGTCATTTTTGTTGCTTTTTTGTCTTTTTTTTATCGTTTTAAGCGATTTTTTTTGTCGTTTTTAGCTTATTTTTGTTGTTTTTACCGATTTTTAGTTCTTTTTTGTCGCTTTTTGGTCATTTTGACTGATTTTATGTCGTTTTTTGTTGCTTTTTTTTGTCGCTTTTACCGATTTTTTGTTGTTTTTGTCGCTTTTTGGTTATTTTTTTTCGTTTTAAACCAATTTTTTTCGTTTTAATCGATTTTTTGTCGTTTTTATCGATTATTTTTCATTTTCGTCGCTTTTTGGTTATTTTTTGTCGTTTTAACCGATTTTTTGTTGTTTTAAATCGATTTTTTGTCGTTTTAACCGATTTTTTGTCATTTTTTGTCGTTTTAACCGATTTTTTGTTGTTTTTAACCGATTTTTGCTGCATTTTGATTTTTTTTGTCGTTTTTACCGATTTTATGTCATTTTGTCGTGTTTTGGTTATTTTTGTCGTTTTTACCCTTTTTTGATATTTTTTGTCGTTTATACATTTTTTGTCGATTTTTGGTCATGTTTGTCGTTTTAACCAATTTTTTGTCGTTTTTCATCGTTTTTGTCGTTTTTTGTTATTTTTTCGTTTTTACCGATTTTTTGTCGTTTTTACAATTTTTTTTCCTTTTTACCGATTTTTTGTCGTTTTTACCCTTTTTTTTTTATATTTGTTCATTTTTTTTCGTTATTATTATTTTTTATTTTTCCCGGGAATATTTATATTGTTACCAAACATGGAAATGTAATTTTCCAGAAAATTTAATTCCTTGAAATTTGATTCCCGGATATATAGAATTTCCGGCTATATAGTATTCCGCATACCAAACGTCCCCTTAGTGTGAGATGGCAGTCTATCAATCCAATATTGTTACGAGGCCATCTCCAATGGGGATTTCTAAGAATGAGTTTAATCCTACTTAGTATTGTATTTTAAGAAAATTTATATCATAATTGGTAGGGTTCTTATATAGAAATTGTATATATTAAAAAAAAAAATACTCTTGAATGATTCTCCATTTAAATGAAAGGATCAATTTAATGATGTGGAGTCCAATATTAAATGGTATGAGAGATGTATAATTTTTATGAGAGTTCCTACATGTAATAATTCTCATAGAAACTCTCCATGCTACATCACCGTTACTTAGGATAGAAGTTGGAAGAGTAATCTTTACTGGGAGTTTTTTTTTTTTAAGTGGGTTTCTACCATAGAAATAGGTTGGGCCGGCCCAGGAGGTTGGGTTGTGCTAGCCGGAACTAATTTTGGTTCCTCCTTGCACTTGACTTCAGAAAGCGATATCAAAAAAATCATTGCAAGCTGAAAGCTATAAATGTTGAACTGATATCAACTCCAGAAAAAAGATATCTCCGGTTAGCTACTCGAAACTTTTTCAGTGAAAATTCAAAATATGGACCTAGGGGGTTGCTAGTTCAACTGTAAGAGAAGAGTTGGAGTGGACCACAAAGACTCTATTGGCGGAGAGGTGAGGACTTAGAAGCCCGGGAGTTGTCCAAGTCTTATGGCTTGTTAGACTTACCCAAGGTCCAACTCCAATCGGAATCCATATCAAAGATTCTCGAATTTTTGTTAGCTTAAAATTGCTTGCATGTCGTGTGCGTATTTCCATATGACATGCTATGATATTGGAGCTATGGAACTCTATAGCTTCGCCCAACTAATGTATAATTTATGGGCCTGTTGTTATTCAACATGCGGTCCGCTTCTGGTGCAAACAATGTTTACACAAACTATTTTAAGCTTTAAAGTGTTAACTTTCATATATAAAAGTGATCGAGAGTTATGCTATTGGTCCTTTCGAGTCTCCTAGTTAGCTAGCTCATAACCAATTGGAAAATATATACATCTCTATTATAAGGGAACTTCAAAACGGTTCAAGATTGAGCCATCTAAGTCATGTGTATTTCATCAACTATTTCGTTTAAAAAAATAAACAAATTTCGACTGTAGTTATTTTCTCACGTAGTTTAAATTAAAATTAAAACCTAAAACCCTTCCAACTCCATAAATATGTATACATACTAAAATATTTTAGAATTTAAATTATATTTAAACTAACTAAATGATATTATCTAACTTAAACATATATCCAAAAGTTTAAAAATATATTTATAACTAAAATATATTCAAAGTATATTTAAAATATTTTAACATAATTTAAATTTTTATATTTCAATCATAATGTACATTTTTTTTTTCATTTTTTTTAATTGCACATGAAAGTAACTGGTGTCTATAATGCATTATGCCGCTATCTGAAGTATGTGAGCTTAAGCTACTGATATTTTTAGTTTTTAACATAAGTATCCTTCCTAGCTGTAAGTTAAGCAAAAGTTAAAATGAAAGTAGTTGTTATTTTTTCTAAAATGAAATTTGTTCTTTTCAGCTTGTACTAGAGCAATTTGATAATGACCAGTCAAAGAAGCTAGACATTATTATTCTAGATGATAATTTTGCATCAATTGTATAGGTTAGACTGTCTTTTGAGTTAATTTTTTATTATAATCAGTAATATTACATGCTAGTTTTGAGAGTCAATTTGTAACGCTCACTCCAAGGTTCACTGTCAATGTTAGTTTTGAGTGTTCAAGCCCCTTTGAAGAAATGGATATTTTTAGTTCGGAGCTGCTATTTGGACCATCGCGGAACTGGTCCGCACTGACCCGCAAAACAGCACGTCGGCATTGGCCTCCTGGGTCAGGGTAGGCCTGCGTTAGCAGTGGACCAATGGCTGGCCGTCACGCGGGTGCAGACTAGCGCGGACCAACCCCGCGGACGGTCAAAATAGACTTTTTGTTTTTATCGTGATGTTGGGTTGGTAAGTTTGCGAGAATTTGGAGATCAATATCGGATCCATTTTAGTGAGATGTATAAGCCATATTGAATTGATTGTGTAATTAGCTTGGTGTTGATTGGGTGAAAGACAGAGGATCTACATATCGATTTTCTGAGTTAAAAAATTTATTCATGAAAGTTTAAGGAGTAAGAATCTTGTTCTGGGCTTGTAGTTCTCAAGCTTGTGTTTTTTAAAAGAATCTTGTTGTGGGCTTTATTTTATGCAGTTTGATCACTGAGACAATGTGTTCACTGAGACCATGTGTTGTTGGAAAAATTATTCAAAGTGGATAATTTCCTAAAGGTTGTGAATGAATAATTTCAAATGGTTTTGTCTGTTTGAAAGTATGTGTCCCTCTCAAACAATGTCTGTTCGCATTATGTCTCTTTTCGTCATTTATAAAAAAAAAAGATCATGTTAGTGTTTGTCACTCATTCATGTTAGTGTTTGTCACTCATTCATACATCAAGTATTCAGTCCAAGAAAGAGAGACTATCTTAATTGTTTCGTCAAGTTCCTGCAATGTGAAGTGTTGCCGCCGGAGGAGAAGTATCGTTGTATCCTGGGAGGTTGTACAAAGTAGTAAAGGATAGGTTGCTAACAAAAGATAGGCTTAGCAGGTTGGGGATTATCAACGTCGACCAGATGTGTGTGTTGTACAAAAAATGCATGGAGACTAAAGACCACCTATTCTTTCTATGTGAGTTTTCCTGGAGCATATGGCTTCATCAAAGGACAAAGCTGGAGATGTCTTCATGCCAAAGTAGTACACTTAGTTACATCATTGAAGATCTGGAAGGAAAACGTTCTAAAGGGTTCAGATGGTTCAGAAATGCTAGAGGGCGCCTGACGGTGACAATATGGCATATGTAGAAGGAACGGAATAGAATAATCTACGAAGGAGAACTTGTTAAGTTTAAGGATAAGAAATTAGACCTCAACCATTTTTTTTAAAATCTAACATAATTTAAGTATTAATTCACAACAAATCTTATCTCCCACAATATCATATCAAATCTTTCCAAATCTAAATAAAAACTATTAGGTTTTGGCCGAACTCAAAGCTGACGATATGCCGGCAGTATACCAACAGTATATCGATGGCTTGTATTTTGCTACAATAAACCTAGGTTATTTGTACCAATCTTTGTAATGCCCCGCTCCGCACGGCACATTATGCTGAGGCGTTGACTCAAAGAGTCGCGTTGACCGAATGAAATATATCGATGCAAAACGATACGAGAGTTACGTTGTCCCGAGCAACGCATCGAACTAAATCGATGCGAAGAGTTGTATTGTCCCAAAAGAAATTAATCGAGTTGAATCGATGCGAAGCGCCGCATTACCCCGAAGGATAAATCCGTTGAGACGGCTCGAAGATTATAAGAAATCGAATCGACCAAGGAGCAAGTCCGAATCGATGCAAGTATTAATTTTGATTGGTTTCATATGCAGGCTATACGTTTACGCTGAAATATTAGAGGTCGACATTTTGCCTTATTTAGTAAGGGGTCCGCGAAACCAAATCGTCGCCTTGCAACGGACTGAGGCATTGACACGGTAAGCCAAATCAGACGTATAATTCAATGAAGCATGAAGTGCTCGAATGGCTAAGTCAGGAGAGTTGGCCGTGCAACGAAGTTATGAAATTGAGCCACATCGGTTCAGCGAAACGACAAGGCGTATCGACTCAAGGTGGGAGGATTGACTCTTTTTTTTACTCCTTTATGCCTAAGTCAAAATATATCATTGTATGCTAAGTTAACCTATCGACGCCACGGACGTGGTCCGATCGGAAGATAAATCGTAGTGTGTGTCGAACACTAGTTAGAACAATTAAAATAAAACGTGCATCAAATGCACGAGTCGCTAGGGAACATTGGATATCGCAAAGACGAGCGCCTCGGTGCGCAAGCCGCAAGAACATGGGATAACTGTATTCAGCGAGTGCCTTAGTGCACGAACCATACCGTGCCTTCACGCACGTGTTAGAAAAGCTAGCACATTGAAAGACAATAGGCGAGCGCCCTAGTGCGCAAGTCACGAACATTGAACGCTAAGGCATAGAACATGAAAATACGGTCGAAACGTGCCTACGTGCACGAGATCATAAAAGATGGCTTCATTGCGAAAGAATACAGTTGTGGCATGAATGTGACGGAACTGTTGGATATGACATGATGCCTCGAAAGGTATTCGGACCTTCGGGTCGTTCGGTTGACGAACATTGAGTTGAGGCATGATGCCATAGAACATTTATGAAATGTAAGAACATAGAAAGTTAATGGAAGAAATACGAGATGATAAAAGCTGAGTCTCGGACTCAAGACTATGTTTGGTTGTTTGATAAAGTCTGAGTCTCAGACTCAAGACTATGCTTGGTTGTTTGAATAATAGTGCGTTGCATGGTCGAATGGAATGGACTTGAGATAATTGAGATAATAGCCCGTGCATGGGTGTTCCCTCGAACAGTTAAGTGCCGGGGCGCCGAAATCGTTTGGCCTAGGAGGGAATGTATCTTTGATAGGCGCACATCCGTAAGACGATTAACGACCGCTTAGCGAGATGTAAAAAGCCACAAATGATGGTATACAGCGATAAGTTTTGGTTGTTTGGGATGGCAACCCAACCCGTGAAACGTCGGACTACCCAAATTCGAGAAAGAAAAGAAGGTGAGAAAAGAAAGTAAGAAAAATAAAAGAGAAACTCCTTTAGCCCATTCCGGCGCGGATACGCCAACGACCTTCATATAATTAAGGAACGATGAGTCAAAAGTACAGGCATGTATGTGTCCCGCACACAGATCCTGCATAGAGAGCACTTATAACATGACAGGGAAGAATGGGGCGTATTCACCTTGCGTCAGTGCAAGGACGAGTGTGTCGACTTGGTAAGGAGTCGCGCCATGAATCAAACACGAGATTGCTTGTCTGCTTGCCTATTCAGTTCGAATAACATGCTTGCCATCACTACTAGAATAAGTCATATTAGCGACGTCCAAAAATGTCGCTAATAAGTAAAAATATGTCGCTAAATATATTTAGCGACGTAATTAGCGACGGAATAAGCAGGTCGCCGAAAAGCTAATCGCAGAACAAAAGTTCATCGCCAATCGTCACTGTTGCGACGAATAGTCTACGGTGCTAAAACGTCGCAAACTTAGCGACATTCGGCGGCATTTACAGTACGTCGCCAATTTAGCGACGTATATAGCGACGTCTATTCGTCGCATGTAGTGACATGGCAAGGTTTGCCATGTCAGCATGTTGAGCGATGTTTAGCGACGGCCCGTCGCAGTTAGCGACGTTCAGATTCATATTTGTGACATACTTTTGTGTCGTAAATCCGTCGCCAAACGTCGCAATCCGTCGCTAATATGCTGAAAAATTAAAAAATAAAATAAACTGCAGTTTTCAAATCCTGCACACTGCACTTTATATACAGTTTAAACACAAATCCTGCACTTTATATACAATTTAAATACTAATCCTGCACACTGTACTTTATATTCAAATCCTGCACACTGCACACTATACTTTATATTCAAATCCTGTACACTGCACACTACACTTTACACTTTACACTGCACTTTATATCATCACAAACATCATCACAGACACACATCATAGGGCCAATACATACAACTCATAACAAACATCATCACAGACACACATCCCGCCTTATAAACATAAATATATTCAAATCCTGTATACTGCACTTCACAGACACACATCATCACAAACATCCAATAGAGTCAAATAAAAATGGGAGATGAAAAAAAGTCTTCCACCAAGTGTATAAACAAAAGTGTACCAATAAATAATTTGTCCATAGGGCCAATACATACAACTCATAAAAAAAATCAATAAAATCACTGAGGACCCCTGCTGCGCATCTGAGATAGCATGTACTCATACTGCTCCTGTGTGAGCTGCACCGAAGGGAAAGTAGGAGACAGTGCAACGTCTGGAGTCGGCATCGTCGATGGACCGGGAGGATTTATCTGCTCTAGCTCACGCAGTCGCTTAGCATGCGCAGCAAGGGTACTCACCATTCTCTGTGAACTTTCCTCAATCGAAGTATGTATCTGAGTGAGTGAGGCAGACATGGTCCTCTGCGATCCCTCCAGCTCGACCTGTCTACGCTCTGTGCGCTACGTAGACTCGGTGAGCGCGTACAAGCTGGCTGCTGTAGCCTGCTGCAGACTCATCAGCTCCTGTATACTGCGCTCGACCGTATCAAATCGTCCGGTGATCATCGGATCGTCGGATCGTCTCTCTGCGGTATGGTGACCAAAAATCTGCTGCTGCAACTCGCGACGCAGCTCGTCGATCTGACGACTAATATCCTGAGCTCGTGATGACGCCTGCGAAACTGGAGACTGTGCACTGACAGAGGGGACCCGGGATGACTCTAAAGCCAAATAGGCGCCGTAGGATCCCGTACCGTAGTACGTACCCTTCTGAAGACCACCAACGACAGTCATCCAGAGGTCGTCCGACGATGGAGCTGTAGGCGGCTGGAAGGAAGTACCAGCCCCTCCCTCTGCTGGCACACTAGCAGCAGCAGTCGTCTCCTCTTGTAGCCGAAGAAACTCGGCCTAGAACAATGTTTGCTAATGTCTAAGTATTTGCTAAAGTCTATATTGATATCTATTTTCTTGTTTTCTAAATTATAGTAAATTAATATAAAGAATAGAACGTACAAATGCCTGCATCGCCCTCTCGTTAATGAACTCTCCAGTCCTCCGATGGGTGACCAGGAAGACGGTCACCATGTTGGGGTCCTCACCCTTTTTTACCTGTTTAAATATATTATCTATTATTAGTTTTAAACATTCTATCCAACTATATATAAAATGATATCCGTAATAGAAAATGTACCAGACGACGAAAATACTCCGTCATAGGAATGGAGCCACTACACCACTTACTAGCGCTCGACCGCGCCACCTTGGCCTTGTCAGACCGCTCCTGGTACCTGGCCTCGCCGAATCTAGCCTTCATCGCAGTCCACTGCTCTGGCGTGATACAACCATGGATCGACTTTTCGGAGCGAGCACGAGACTTCTGGTCGTGGATCGCATCACGAATAAGCTTGCCTGCGACGGCAGAAAATTGGATCTCGATTTTTGTCGCCCGGTGTGGTCGATAGAAATAGGTCCTCTACAAGAATTAAAATAGAAAATTTGTATAATATACACAAATAATTATTAAAATTTAAAAATATATAATTTTTTTACCTTGAAGTGGGCCAACCAAAAGGCCTTCCTATCTGCGGGAGCATCTGAGTAGTTAATCCAAGGCCCACCACAGTTCTGCCTCAGAAATAACTCCAGCTGTCTCTGTACTGCAGGAGGCCGATATCTATCCAATAATAAATTTCATGAATATATATGTGCATATAATCATTTGAGAAATATATATTAACTAATTAACTTACTTCGTAGGCCCGTCCGTCCAAATCTCCATACGTGTCTCGTCCGGGGGAGAGCATGGGGGGTCGCTCTCACCTCCTGCCTGGACAGGATCAGTCTGATCGACGTCCTCCATATGCTCGGCGTCGGCTCTCCCCATGGAGCCGTCGGCAGGAGGAATGCTGGACGTGGGAGGAATGCTGGACGACGAGGGAGGAGTCGCCAACCTGCTGGAACTGTCCTGTCCCAGTAATGGACCGGGAACAGAACGGTACACTGGCATACTCGGAGATGAGGATGAGGGTACGAAATCGGCATCCCCAGCCCGAGGCACACGGGATTGCCTAATATAATATCCTCCGCCTCCTCCTCCTGGTCTAGTCATACCTGATAATAACATATGATAATAAAACAAATATACATATTTATATGATATACATCACAGATTTTTGAAAAAAATTATAGTCACCGATAAAAGTGTCACTAAAGTGTCACAAATTTATATGATAAAAGTGTCAAATATGATGATAAAATAAACGTATATATTTAATCCTCTTCTGAAAATTTATCTAGTTCGTTTAGCTCATCATCATCATCATCTTCTTCTTTTTCTTCCTCCTCTACATCTTCACTTTCATCTGCATCTTCCTCTTCAGATAATGTAGCACCCAGTTTCCCAAATGAGGGTAATTTTGAAATTTTGTGTTTATAATTATTTTAATAATAATATTTAATTCATGATATGATTTTTGGTGATTTTAAATTATTTTAAAATTATTTAAATCAATGATTTGTGGTTTTGACGTTTTGCTAGTGAAATCCTAGAGACTGTTTGACCTAGAGCCTAACCATGTGATTATGATATTTTTAATGTCATTTTTGGCCTAAGAATATTTTTGCATTTGACCTCTTTGAATTATTTTGATATTATTTTATTATTTATGATATTGTTTTGGGGTTATTTGAGTCGGGTTCGAATTTCAACTCAATCCGACTTGAAACGGGGACCCGGGGGTAGTTTGACTCTAGTGGGACCCACACACTAGTTAGGCATGGCCCACATGATATTAATTTTAGTCCACATGATAGAAATATTTTAGTTAGAGGTTAGACTAATTATTATGGATAAGGTTAGTGTGATTAGAGACTTTAGAATGACTAATTTAGCCCCAACCAATTAGCCATTTCCTAATACTCATAGAATAGGTTAGTGGGAGCATTTGGGACCTTACCATAATAGAACAAATAGCCCCATATGGCCAGTCACTTTGGGAGAGGATAGGCTCAAGTTCATTTTATTATTCTCATCCACACTCTCTCTCTTGTTCTTCTCCAAATTCCTAGAGAGCAATCCCTAGCAATTTCTCCACCTAATTCTTCCATTTTGCCACCAAATCTTCTTCTTTCCTTCTCCATTCTAGCCAAGGAGGAAGCTACCCAAGTTTGGGAGGATTCGGAGCTCGTTCGTGTCCTTTTGGAATCTCTACGTGTCGGTGTCGCTCCGGGAAGGCTTTTCTTCGATTCGATCTACCGGGAGGTATAAATCCTTTCTCCTTTTCATTTCCTCATGCATATAGGTCTATTTTGAACCCATAGGAATGACCCCCATGGTTGTATCTCCATTTGTGTCCATTTCGCGTCCATTTGGAGGTCATAGGAGTGTCTTTTGTGTTGTGGTTGTGTCCATGTGGGAAAATCCCAAATTTGGACACACTATGTGTTGTTGTTATGTATGAATAAATTATTACATGTTTAATCTCATATTTTTGTATTGGAGATGTGTTCTATAGTGTCTCATATATATATTAGTGTAGAGAGTGAGTTCTTGATATATTATGTTATATACTTGTGTTCTTTTGTCTCAAACTACCCAAATCCGTCATGATTTTTATCCACATTTTTAATTTCAGCCCTAACTTAGAAATATCATAACTTCTAGCTCAAAGCTCGGTTTAATCTCCCTTTTTTTTAAAAGAATCGTATTGAAGTTAGCTTTCCAAAAACATGTATTAATAGGCCTAATTCTTTCTGTAACTTTCTAGAGAATTATTTGAGTGTCAGCTGTACGAAAGACAAACGTGTTCTCGATGTTTTTGCGATTCCGGGAGTTTCCGGAAACGAAAATGCGATCCGTTTGAAGTTTCGGAAAGCTAACACATAGATCTATAACATACTTTAATCCTAGATTTTAATTCATGCTGAGATGGTACAGTATTGATTATTAGTAGGAGTTACTATTCGACATATGCATTTTGTGTACCCTTGTGTGTAATATAATGTTCTATTTGATTTTAACCCATATTAATGTATATACATTATGTAATTAAATAGAGAATGAAAGCATGAGTAAATGGTTAAATAAATGATGTATGAGGTGTAAGCATGTATAAGTATGGCTTGTAATGAATATGTAGGTTCCATAGTATGTAATGTATGGTGCATATAGTAGTGCAAGAGAATAAATGAATGATGAATGAATGCAAGCATGAATATAATGTAATAATAGATGTAATGTATGCAATATACAAGTTAATGAGATGTAATGTTCTATATTAACACAAATCCTATATTACCTCATGTACCCCCTTACACTATGTTGACACTATCACACTTGACACATTGTTCACTTACACTTTGACACTCTTTGATATGTATACACTATGTATGCCCATTTAACCCTCACTTGTCCCTTTGCCATGTTCACATACACACACATAGCCTCTTAAATAAGTATTTATGAATATAGTTAACTTAGCTATGTATGTATATTATATATATGTTAGCATATTATGTTGTAATATATAAGTTTATATAACCATTTGAAATGCCATGATTATAGACCTAATGTTGAATACCAATATATGCATGTGTATATATGTATAGACATATATAGCTTAAAGTAATAGATTACCTAGTGTATATCCAATGTGAATTCTTGCCTATTTGAGTATTGAATAATTGTATGCTATATAGAGTCGGGTGTATGTTGGCTTGTATAGCCTTGTATTGATGTGTGCTTGCTAGAATAGTCTTGGTTAGGCCTAGTAAGACTTGCTGGGTTAGGACATGACCTAGTTTGACTAGTACAGTTGACCAGAGTTGACTAAGGGTTGACTTTGGCCTAGTTTGACCTAGATTCATGTAGAATACATTGTAGTGCTTTATATTACCCTTCTGGACATGTTGTGACTTGTGTTGTTCTAATTAGGATCCAAACACCTCTCCTCGGACAGTATCTTTACCTTGGACATTCAGATATCAGACGAGTACATTCTCTGATCATTTCATATCCTGCTTAGAATTATTTTTTGCATTAAATTACTTTACTTGTACTGTCACGTTGGTCACTCGGATTGGTACTATATGGATTCTTTCTTGAGATGTTATCCTTAGGGAGCATCGGGTACTCTATGTTCTGTGCGTTTCACTTACATGGCGTATCACTATGCTTCGTTGGTTCTTCGATCACTTGTGACATATACTTTTATGATCACAGAGTCTTCTTGGAATCCTTATCCCATTTATGGGTCTACTATGTACCACCCTTCGGGGGCTTATCACCCTTCGGGGACTTACCACCCTTCGGGGACTGTACATGGAATCATAACATAACCTGGTTGGATCCTTGTGTATTGATTGGGGGTACGGGGGAGTAGAAGTGGACATGTGAATAATACACCAGTAGTATCTTATCAGAATCATTCCGTAGTGTCTTATCAAAATCATCCCATGCCATTTACATGTCCATGTTGTACTCTGACTCACTAGCCACATGTTAGTTCTCTATTTATAGTAGATATTTTTATTACAGTTCTCTCTCTGTTTACATACAACATTTCTTTCAGTACTCTATCTTACTTTACTGCATGATTATATTTTCTAACCTGCTATGATCTGTTGAGATGTACTGTGCTCGCTCCAGTCCTGACTAGGCCTGTTGATAAATTTTACAGATAGCCTGGAGGTTGCCTGCTAGCCTAGAGGAGACAGTAGAGGTTGCATAGATAGCTAGGATTTTTGCTTATAGTTTATTTTCAGTCATCTTGAGTTGTATTTATGGATTACTGTATTTGGGTTTTGAGATGTATTCTGAGTTTGTATCTTAGACACTTAGACTTCTATCTGTTGTATCTCTTTTCGATTTTATATTTTATCTATCTTCCTTTATGCTCTACCTTAGATGTGATTGAGTTTACATTCTGCTATGTCACCCCCATTCGGGGAGTATAAACTGTTTAGTCTTATACCGTTAGATGCATTGAGACCTAGGACAGCGTTCTACCGCCGACACTGCGGCGTAGGCTGGGCGTTGTTACGTTCTCGTGCCCTAACTCTAGGGTACGGGACGTGACACGTTTTTAGTGGTGGCCCATGCAGGTCGAGATTCGCATTAGTACAATTTCGTAGTAGTGCAACGACTTAGTTGTACTACTACGAGCCTGCTATAGGATATATAAATTAAGATATTAGGATGAGAGGATACTCAATCACTGTTAGGATTCCTTAAAAGATTCCTGGGATGACCCTTGAGAATTTCATTTTGAATTCCAATTTAAACTCCTTTTCCTTGTTTTGATTCACCTTTTTCCTTGATTTGAATTTGATTTTGTGGATTCATTGTAGAACTTTGAATCCTGGTATTAGTTGATGATTTTGATAAAATTTTGTAGTTGTTGATTTAATTTTGTATTTAGATTAATATTTTCAAATCCAAGGTACTCAATCACACTTAGGATTTTTTGAGAGATTTCTGGGACGACCCCTGAGAAACTCATTTTGAACTTCAATTGGAATTCCTTTTCCTCTTGTTTGGATTCACCCTCATTCCTTGCTATTGAATTTAAGCTTGATGGGTTCCTCCCGTTTAAACCGATGAGAAGGAACATATCTTCATTATTCTTTCTCGCCATTATTCCCTTGCATTCTTATTTACCTCTTATCTTAAACTCTGTCTCATTACTTTAATTACCCATATCTTGTCGTCCCTACTAGATGTACTTCGAAATCCTTTGTAATGCCTGTGGTTCGTATTACGTATTCTGGAATACGTGTACGTATTTATTCTTGTATTGCCTGATTTCCTTGCTTAGCTTTCCTTCATGGCTTGGTTATTCTTGGTTCGGGTTGGCTTGGTTCGGTTTGGGATTGCTATTTAGTTCATCATCAACCAAGGGGTGAACCCCCTACCTACCACCACCACTACCATTTATTAACCCTTCTCATTTCTCTCTCTTCATTTATCATCTTCTCCACCATTACTCCTTCACCCACCAAGAGAGAGAGAGTGAGATCTAGGCAAGTGCAACTTGCTTCATGGAGGAACTCAAATTTTATTGTTTCATTCTCTTCCTTACAGCATTTTAACTTACTTTAGGACTTGACATTTTTACTTTCCATGGCTAGATTCTTGTTGATCTATATTTACATTATTTTCAGATCTCTTGGATTTTGATCTACTTAAGCTTGTTATTTCCGAGTTTTGATGGTTCCATGTTGTAGAGAATTTCGTTCTACCCCATTTTGACCTGTAGAAGTTCGGATTTAGGCTCCGGATGATGGAGTTATGGAGCTTGAGGACTTGGCTCTCATGGTGTTCTCTTCTCTAAAATTTTGGAGAAGATGAACAGTGCTTGACTTGACCGCATGAATACTTCATGCGGCAAGTGTTCTATTTCAGCCGCATGACTGGAAGTTCTTGAGCCGCATGAGAGTCGAACCTATTTCAGCCGCATAACTCGCTCAATTCCCAGCCGCATAAGTTTTGAACTCCCTTAGCCGCATGCAGCCCCTTCATTTCCTGGCCGCATAGGCCCGTGACCAGTCTGGCCGCATAGGTATTGCTCCCCGAGCCGCATATGTGCCCATCTTCTTGAGCCGTATGAACTTGCATTTCTTCCTAGCCGCATGAGCTTGCCTCCCCCCCCAGCCGCATGGAGCCACTCTTCCGCTGGCCGCATGAGGCCCAACATCTTGGAGCCGCATGTGCCATCACCTCCCTTGCCGCATGTGCCCCATTTCTTTCTGGTCGCATGGAGATTAGTTTCCTGGCCGCATGTGCCCTTGCACTTCCAGCCGCATGGACTTTTCCTAGCCTAGCCGCATGGACTTTTCCTAGCCTAGCCGCATGGGTTGTTCACCTTCCAACTGTATGAGACCCATTTCTTTTGGAACCGCATGCGCCCTTCTGAACTTGGCCGCATGAGATCCAGCGGCCCTGGCCGCATGTGCTCTCATATTTGAGCCGCATGTGTCTTATTCTCTCCTGGCCGCATATGCCTTAGCCGTATGGCTCTTCTATGGCCCTGTATATTGATATTTCATTAGATATTTTACGCCCATTTTATATCCTTACGTCTTTTGTCATGAACTTGATTTTTACTTATTATGTTTGGAATGACTATTGTACATGACATGGTATCACAAGGAACTAGCATAACACGATGGTGACCCGTAGTGGTGCACTCCTGATAAGTGACCTGGCATGACATGATAGTGGCCCGTCGTGGCGCACTCCTGACAAGTACACCTGACATGATATATCTTGATAAGCTGTTGCGACGGCTACCTGACATGGCATGACATGTATAAATTACTTGGACACCGTGGGCGATTGTGCTTGTACAAATAAACCAGTCCTGTCTTGCATCATATCTAGGACAGGGACTCCTGAGTACCACGGTCAGGAGTACCTATTGAAATGGACTAAGGTTAATAACTAGATTAATACATTAGTCATGTAGAGATTCCCCAGCTACAGGCAATCCCGTTACCTGGGCGCGCCTGGGATCTGTAGCCTGCCGTCGAGTAGGACACATTTCCAGCACACTGTCATATGTTGCACCCTTCAAGCTACTTAAGGGTACATGCGTTTCCTGGACGATGTACCCACCTGTATTCAACCCTTAATTTTGACCTGGGTAACCTGGATGGTCTGCAGGGCTTGTGGCTGTGGAATAATCTCACTGCATCTTGTTAGTAACTAGGCCTGTGATAACCCTAGTTAGTTAAAGTATCAAGCCGTAGGTCTTGTTTGGCCGTGAAATGATTGGATAGAGTTTAACCAGTCTAGTCTTGTCCTGATCCTACTCCAGATTGCTATATGACCTGAATGCCTGTATTTATTTTACCGATAAATGGTGAGAATTCCAAGTTCTGTTCAGACGAAGGGTTACAACCCCGGTCCTTGTTTGGTTTACGGGTTGTAACCTGGTTATCTGAATAGTTCCATGGTTATCTCGTCGTATATCATCCTGATGTATTTTTTTTATTTCCAATTTTTACCTTATTTATACTCTTGTGATGATTGCTGGTTTTTAGTTCCTAAGTGAAGCCTCCTTTGTGGCACTTGCTCTTTCTGGGATCTGACCCAGCTGGTTTTGTATGGCCAGATTTTGGAGCAGCTCCAGAGGATCTACCGGCCTTCCAGCCAGATGGTGACCACTAGACGGAACCCTGGCAACGAGTGGGTTTATTTTTGATCTCCCACTTATTATAAAAATATTCTTTTGAGGCGTTTAGCCGACGAGCACCTGTTTAGATCGGTTGCACTTTACTTACTGTCTGCCTACGGGCTGTAACATGATTAACAGATCCTAGGATTGATCATGTATGACTAAACTCTTGCTAGTCCTAATATTTTGTAACGACTAGCTTCATGATCAGCTGAATATGTAATGTTTGGGATGCCTTACTATTGTATATTTAATGATCATACATCTTGTAACTTTTACTTACTTGCTCGTGATTGAGACACTAGGCTTGTTCATGACCATAAGAGACTGTTGGCTTGTAGATAAACCCTCATGTATCTAGACAGCCGTGACCGTATACCGAGATGGATTCCATTTCATATACGTAGCTGGCTATGTCTGCCCCCGCTCTCCAGTATTCTGGTTCTGGGGCGTGGCATGGTTTAAGTGGTGGCCCATGCAGGTCTTGTAAATCAAGATATGTGAGGGTTTACCGAATAGATGTCTCAATCAGTATTCGTCCTTGATCTCTGCTCGTATCTTCTGAATCCCTGGATTCTTGTCCTAATCATATGCTTGTATCGTTGATCTGTCCTGGTCCTTCCTTATTGTTCTCTATGTCGTCTTCTTCAGCGGCATTATTCGTGGTCCTACCGACCAGCAAGGCGGAGCACTTCCCGTAGACCAGCCGCAACCTGGAGATCAAGCCCAGCATTCCGGAGTAGCCTCCAGAGTCGAGCCTATTGGAGAAGAGCCACCAGTTCAGCCAGTTCAGCCTGCCGAGCCTGATGATGCCACTTTAGTAGGACTCGTCAGGACCTTGATAGCTTCTCAAGACCGGCATGGAGATGCCTTGCACCAGGCAGTGACGGATGCTTTGACCCGGGGTGGTCATCAGGGTAACAACGCGGCCAACAGCTTCAAGCGCTTGAACCCTCCCTTCTTCGACGGTAGTGAAGATGCTATCGTCGCAGATGCTTGGCTTCAGGATACTGAGGTGATTCTAGAAGCAGCAAGGACCCCAGAGAACGAGAAGGTAGCCGTGGTGCGCCTGCAGTTGTTAGATCTTGCCCGCAGCTGGGGGACGTCATAGGCCGTTGGATTAGCAGCATCCATTCCATGGGCAGTGTTCAGAGAGAGATTCCAGACCAAGTATTTTGATGCTGTAGCTCGGTACGATCTACAGACGAGGTTCACCAATCTGAAGCAAGGAGGCAGGACGGTCGACGGATATGCGGTCGAGTTTTTCAGACTCAGTCGGTTTGCTCCCACTTTGGTGGCAACCGAGTATGATAGAGCCCAGCGGTTCCAGCAGGGACTTCACCTGGAGATCTTGTTGGCAGTGGAGCAGTTTGAGCATCAGACTTTTGATGCAGTCTTGAGAGCAGCTAGGAGGTATGAGTATACCTCCCAGAGAATTATGGATAGGACCGGAGGTCGGAAGAGATCTCACGGCCAGATGAATCAGTCTTCAGCACCAGCCCTGGTAGCCAGGGCTTTGACTATTGGAGCTCCGAGGTGGGCGGCCTCAGTAACGTCGGTTCAGCATTCTACCCCGACGTACCTTCAGCAGCAGCAGAAGCAGAAGCAGTCTTCCGCTGTGGGATGTTCTCATTGTGGGAAGCTAGGCCATGTAGTGGCAGAGTGTCGTAGGGCACAGGGATTGTGTCTGGTTTGTGGAGCACCAGACCATAGGGTTGGGTCCTGCCCGAATAGGGGTGGTTCATCATCGTCTAACCTTTCTAGCTCTTCGGTGAGAGGACCAGCACCGGTCCAGCAGCAGCAGTATCTATTGCCGAGGCTCTTGCCGTCTCAGTCCCATGTATTCCAGCAGCAACAACCCCAGCAGTATGCTCAATCCCAGGCCTTGAGTCAGAATAGGCAGCGAGGATTTCAGCAGAGGGGACCAGCACCCCGAGGGCATGGTCAGGCTATGGTGATGACCGTGGAAGAAGGATTGGCACCAGAAGAGGTAGTGGCAGGTACTATTCTCGTCAACTCCTTTCCAGCTTCAGCTTTATTTGATTCTGGTGCATCGTATTCTTTTATGTCTGCACGATTCGCGACACGGGTAGGATTGGAGCCCGAGTCATTATCAGTAAGGCTTAATATACTTACTGGTAACGGACTTGTGGGAGTAGATAGAGTATTTTCCTCGTGTCGGATCATAGTTAGCGATAGAGAATTTCCCGCTAGATTGATAGAGTTCCCGATGGCCAATTATGATGTGGTCTTAGGGATGGATTGGTTGAGGAACCAGTATGCTAGAATAGACTGCCATATTGGTAGAGTTATTTTTAGCATTCCAGGCGAGCCGGAGTTTTCCTTTTCCCGAGGCGCAGTTGAGCCTTCTCCTCCAGTGTTGCGAATGGCAGTAGCAGCAGTGCAGTTGCCTCGAATAGTGGATGAGTTCCCAGATATTTTCCAGAAGAGCTTCCAGGTATGCCTTCGGAGCGGGAGATCGAGTTCACCATAGACTTGATTCCCGGGACAGCCCCAGTGTCAGAGAGAGTCTACAGGATAGCGCCTTCAGAGTTGGAGATCTTGTACAAGATGATTGAAGAACTCAGAACCAAGGGATTCATTCGTGCTAGTGGATCACCTTGGGGAGCCCCGATGCTTCTTGTGAAAAAGAAGGATGGTACGTCCAGGTTATGTGTTGATTATCGTACCTTGAACTCAGTGACAATCAAGAACAGATACCCTCTTTCGAGGATAGATGACTTATTTGATCAGCTTAAAGGGGCTTCAGTATTCTCGAAGATCGACTTGCGCTCAGGATATCATCAGATCAGAGTCAGAGAGCAGGATATCCCGAAGACAGCTTTTAGATCGAGATATGGGCATTGAGAGTTCCTTGTTATGCCTTTTGGAGCGACCAATGCACTGGCAGTATTCATGGACCTCATGAATCGCATCTTCATGCCTTACTTGGATCAGTTTGTGATTTTGTTCTTGGATGACATCCTGGACTACAGCAAGAGTGAGGCGGAGCATGAGCAGCATCTCCGTATAGTTCTTCAGATCCTCAGAGAGCACCAGTTATATGCCAAGTTCAGTAAATACGAGTTCTGGCTCGATCGCATTTCGTACTTGGGTCATATCATCACCAGAGGAGGAGTAGAAGTGGATCCCCAGAAGATTGTGGCCATTGAGTCATGGCCAGTGCCCAGCACAGTTGCAGAAGTTCGTAGTTTTCTTGGATTGGTCGGCTACTACCGGCGATTTGTTTCAGATTTTGCTCGAATTTTAGCGCTATTGACCCAGTTGACTCGCAAGTATGCGCAGTTTACTTGGACAGCGGAGTGTCAGAGTTCTTTTAAGCAGTTGAAGCGAGGCCTGATAACGGCACCCATTCTCACGCTTCCAGATAGGACCGGAGGATTCTCAGTGTATTGTGTTGCTTCGGACAGGGGTTTAGGATGTGTTCTGATGCTGCATGGGAAGGTAATAGCTTATGCGTCATGACAACTTCGTGATCATGAGAGAAATTACCCAACCCATGACTTGGAGCTAGCAGCAGTAGTGTTTGCACTTAAGTTGTGAGGCACTATTTGTACGGAGATAGGGTAGAGATTTTCACCGACCACAAGAGCCTGAAGTATGTTTTCACCCAGAAAGATCTTAACATGCGTCAGAGAAGGTGGCTGGAGCTTCTTGTGGATTATGATGTCAACTTGCAGTATCATCCTGGGAAGGCTAATATTGTTGCGGATGTATTGATCAGGAGAGCGGGAGTTTATTTTCTAACAGCGCAACCAGAGCTGTTAGCCGATCTTCAGAAGATGGGTATAGAAGTTGTTCTCCCTTCCAGTGTGGCGTTGATGGCCAGTATGCAAGTTCAGTCCACTATAGTCGAGAGGATCCGGATGGCGCAGTCAACAGATTCCAAGCTTCAGCGACTCAGAGCAGAGTGTCAGGCAGGACGAAGACCGGAGTTATGCATTCATGAGGACGGTACACTTCGACATGGTAAGCGTCTTTGTGTACCCAGTGGAGATATCAGACAAGAGATCATGTCGGAAGCGCACAGTTCTCAGTATTCCATCCATCATGGCGGTACGAAGATGTACCGTGATATCCGTCAGCACTTCTGGTGGAATGGCATGAAGCGAGAGATAGCTCAGTTTGTCTCTCGGTGTTTGGTTTGCCAACAAGTCAAGGCCGAACATCAGAGACCAGCAGGACTTCTTCAGCCCTTGCCGATTCCGAAATGGAAGTGGGAGCATGTGACCATAGATTTTGTGACCGGATTGCCTAGATCCCCAGCTGGTCGAGATGCTATTTGGGTTATAGTTGATCGGCTCACGAAGGTGGCTCACTTTTTTCCATTCAGAGTTGGTCAATCGACGGCTCAGTTAGCAGAGATGTACCTCAAGCAGATTGTCAGGTTGTACGGAGTGCCTGTCAGTATCACCTCGGACCGAGATTCTAGATTTACGTCGCACTTTTGGCATAGCTTGCAAGAGAGTTTGGGGACTCATCTCCAGTTTAGTTCAGCATATCACCTGCAGACAGATGGCCAGTCGGAGCGCATGATGCAGACCCTTAAAGACATGTTGAGATCTTGCACACTTGACTTCGGTGGTTCATGGGAAGATCACTTGCACCTGGTGGAATTTTCGTACAACAACAGTTTCTAAGCCAGTATCCAGATGGCACCGTTCGAGGCACTTTATGGCAGGAAGTGCAGATCCCCGCTAGCCTGGGATGATGTTGGAGAGAGACATATGCTCGGTCCAGAATTGATTTCCCAGACAGTTGAGGTGGTCAGGAGGGTTAGAGATCATCTTCGAGTTGCCCAAGATCGCCAGCGTCATTGGGCCGATTCTCATCGGCGCCCTCTCGAGTTTTCGGTCGGCGATCATATATTCCTGAGGATTTTGCCTAACCGTGGCGTCATTCGTTTCGGCGTACGGGGCAAGCTTAGTCCTAGGTATATAGGACCGTTTGACATTCTAGAGCGAGTAGGAGATGTATCCTATCGTCTCGCTCTTCCGCCGTCGCTAAGCGAGGTGCATGACGTGTTCCATGTATTCCAATTACGACGGTATATCCCCGACCCGAGCCACATCTTGGATCATTCGGAATTGGTTGTTGGTACCAATCTTTCGTATGAGGAGAGGCCCGTGTCTATATTGGACCGAAGGGAGAAGATCCTCAAGAACAAGACTATCAAGTTAGTCCGAGTTGCTTGGGGTCATCACTCTTTGGGGGAGTCAACGTGGAAGCGTGAGGATGATATCCGATCGCGATATCCCGACCTGTTTGACTCGTGAGGTATAATGTCTTTCTTATGCCTCATGCCTTCGATTCCTTGCTTGCATGATTGATTGATTGCCTAGTATAACTCGCTCGTTATTAGTATAGCTTGTCATTGCCCCTCTAGCCTCTTGATTAAATTCCGAGGACGGAATTCTTTTAAGGTGGGTAGAGTTGTAATGCCTGTGGTTCGTATTACGTATTCTGGAATACGTGTACGTATTTATTCTTGTATTGCCTGATTTTCTTGCTTAGCTTTCCTTCATGGCTTGGTTATTCTTGGTTCGGGTTGGCTTGGTTCGGTTTGGGATTGCTATTTGGTTCATCATAAACCAAGGGGTGAACCCCCTACCTACCACCACCACTACCATTTATTAACCCTTCTTCTTTCTCTCTCTTCATTTATCATCTTCTCCACCATTACTCCTTCACCCACGAAGAGAGAGAGAGAGAGAGTGAGCTCTAGGCAAGTGCAACTTGCTTCATGGAGGAACTCAAATTTTATTGTTTCATTCTCTTCCTTACAGCATTTTAACTTACTTTAGGACTTGGCATTTTTACTTTCCATGGCTAGATTCTTGTTGATCTATATTTACATTATTTTTGGATCTCTTGGGTTTTGATCTACTTAAGCTTGTTATTTCCGAGTTTTGATGGTTCCATGTTGTAGAAAATTTTGTTCTACCCTATTTTGACCTGTGGAAGTTCGGATTTAGGCTCCGGATGATGGAGTTATGGAGCTTGAGGACTTGGCTCTCATGGTGTTCTTTTCTCTGAAATTTTGGAGAAGATGAACAGTGCTTGACTTGACCGCATGAATACTTCATGCGACAAGTGTTCTATTTCAGCCGCATGACTGAAAGTTCTTGAGCCGCATGAGAGTCGAACCTATTTCAGCCGCATAACTCACTCAATTCCCAGCCGCATAAGTTCTGAACTCCCTTAGCCGCATACAGCCCCTTCATTTCCTGGCCGCATAGGCCCGTGACCAGTCTGGCCGCATAGGTATTGCTCCCCGAGCCGCATATGCGCCCATCTTCTTGAGCCGCATGAACTTGCATTTCTTCCTAGCCGCATGAGCTTGCCTCCCCCCCAGCCGCATGGAGCCACTCTTCCGCTGGCCGCATGAGGCCCAACATCTTGGAGCCGTATGCGCCATCACCTTCCTGGCCGCATGCGCCCCATTTCTTCCTGGCCGCATGGGGATTAGTTTTCTGGCCGCATGTGCCCTTGCACTTCCAGCCGCATGGACTTTTCCTAGCCTAGCCGCATGGACTTTTCCTAGCCTAGCCGTATGGGTTGTTCACCTTCCAGCTGTATGAGACCCATTTCTTTTGGAACCGCATGCGCCCTCCTGAACTTGGCCGCATGAGATCCAGCGGCCCTGGCCGCATGCGCTCTCATATTTGAGCCGCATGTGTCTTATTCTCTCCTGGCCGCATATGCCTTAGCCGTATGGCTCTTCTATGGTCCTGTATATTGATATTTCATTAGATATTTTACGCCCATTTTATATCCTTACGTCTTTTGTCATGAACTTGATTTTTACTTATTATGTTTGGAATGACTATTGTACATGACATGGTATGACAAGGAACTAGCATAACACGATGGTGACCCGTAGTGGTGTACTCCTGATAAGTGACCTGGCATGACATGATAGTGGCCCGTCGTGGCGCACTCCTGACAAGTACACCTGACATGATATATCTTGATAAGCTGTTGCGACGGCTACCTGACATGGCATGACATGTATAAATTACCTGGACACCGTAGGCGATTGTGCTTGTACAAATAAACTAGTCCTGTCTTGCATCATGTCTAGGACAGGGACTCCTGAGTACCACGGTCAGGAGTACCTATTGAAATGGACTAAGGTTAATAACTAGATTAACACATTAGTCATGAAGAGATTCCCCAGCTACAGGCAATACTGTTACCTGGGCGCGCCTGGGATCTGTAGCCTGCCGTCGAGTAGGGCACATTTCCAGCACACTGTCATGTGTTGCACCCTTCAAGCTACTTAAGGGTACATGTGTTTCCTGGATGATGTACCCACCTGTATTCAACCCCTAATTTCGACCTGGATAACCTGGATGGTCTGCAGGGCTTGTGGCTGTAGAATAATCTCACTGCATCTTGTTAGTAACTAGGCCTGTGATAACCCTAGTTAGTTAAAGTATCAAACCGTAGGTCTTGTTTGGCCGTAAAATGATTGGATAGAGTTTAACCAGTCTAGTCTTGTCCTGATCCTGCTCCAGATTGCTATATGACCTGAATGCCTGTATTTATTTTACCGATAAATGGTGAGAATTCCAAGTTCTGTTCAGACGAAGGGTTACAACCCCGGTCCTTGTTTGGTTTACGGGTTGTAACCTGGTTATCTGAATAGTTCCATGGTTATCTCGTCGTATATCATCCTGATGTATTTTCTTTATTTCCAGTTTTTACCTTATTTATACTCTTGTGATGATTGCTGGTTTTTAGTTCCTAAGTGAAGCCTCCTTTGTGGCACTTGCTCTTTCTGGGATCTGATCCAGCTGGTTTTGTATGGCCAGATTTCGGAGCAGCTCTAGAGGATCTACCGGCCTTCCAGCCAGATGGTGACCACTAGACGGAACCCTGGCAACGAGTGGGTTTATTTTTGATCTCCCACTTATTGTAAAAATATTTTTTTGAGGCATTTAGCCGACGAGCACCTGTTTAGCTCGGTTGCACTTTACTTACTGTCTGCCTACGGGCTGTAACATGATTAACAGATCCTAGGGTTGATCATGTATGACTAAACTCTTGCTAGTCCTAACATTTTGTAACGACTAGCTTCATGATCAGCTGAATATGTAATGTTTGGGACGCCTTACTATTGTATATTTAATGATCATACATCTTGTAACTTTTACTTACTTGCTCGTGATTGAGACACTAGGCTTGTTCATGACCATAGGAGACTGTTGGCTTGTAGATAAACCCTCATGTATCTAGACAGCCGTGACCGTATACCGAGATGGATTCTATTTCATATACGTAGCTGGCTATGTCTGCCCCCGCTCTCCAGTATTCTGGTTCTGGGGCGTGACACCCTTGAATCTTTGTATTTTTTGCATTGGGAAGGCTAAGGAAGTGACGTAAATTATGTAGCTCAGAGAAGACGTAACTGGTTATTTTATGATGATCTAAAGGAAATCAAATGTGGAGTGTTCCATATGGAAACTTGAGATAGAAATGTGGTAAAGGTCTCGAATAGAATAAGGAGATGTATACAGCCAATCTGGAAACAATTACATTTAGAGAAATTTTGGGGTTATGAGATAGTTTATAGGTGTATTCAAAACTAATGAGGATATCAGAGGTCAACCTAGTTTTGAGAACTTAGAAAATCTTGGTTATTGATTCTGGAAAAAACTTTTACTCTGAGGCTATGTAGAAGGTTAGTAATGGAAAAGAGAAGTTAATTGTGTTTAATAAGGATATTAAACAAGATGTTGCGAGGAAATGACTAGGGATAGAGAGAGCACAAAGTTATGGAAGTTTAGAGATTGTTGTGAAATATTTTTAGGAGAATAATATTCAAGGGTGTATGTCGAAGAAAATACGGAAGTTGATTTTATGATGAAAGATAAGTTTTGTAAGGCCTAGAGATTTAAATTAAATAGTACGAGGAGAACAATTTGAACAAGTTCAAGGAATTCGTATACGGAATTTAGAGGTTTTGGGTCAAATTTAAGACAAGGTAAAAGAACTTGGAAATTTAAATAAATGGTTAATATTGATTCCTAAATGTGAGGGTTGTGCTTCAAGAGTGATGTTTGGAAATTGGGAATTGCCTACGGTAGTCATGGTAAGGGTTTAAGTAAAGGTTAAATTTTCATATGGAGACTGGTGAGGTAAAGATATGATTGGCAAGTTATGACCAGATGAACTTAAGAGTATCAGAAGCAGATGACTAACTCGATCTTCATTATTTTTGTGCATTAATTACCACATCTTGAACTCCCACTTTCTAATTGAGATCCTTGACGTTCCTTATCGTGACTTTGATATTCGGAATGTAATACTAGCTGTTACCCTCCAACAAATCTTATATGCAAGACCTAGACGAGCTCACCTTCGTGTAGGTATATCATGTCCCACTAAAGCCCGTCTTCTTGTACTCTATTTTCTTGATATGATTTTCTGGTCAACTGGCTAAACTATAACCTCTACCATTATACTAAATTTCTTCTTATTTCAATTAGAAATCCAGCCTTGACTCAATTCTTTCGACCCGACATGTGATGGTGTTCTGCTTGTTTTCTTAGATGCTTAACCTTATACCTTATCTGATTATTTGACCCGTTGGTTAAGAAACTTGGACTATGTAATTCCTTTCATCATTACCACCCTTATATCTTGTGCTGCTAAATTAGCCTTAGTTTTGCAAGCTTATCTATTATCGAGCTTGGTCATGACATATTTTATTGGGTGGCCACCCACTAACATATTGTCTAATCAGAACCGGTACATGATGGTCTGATCAACCTATTGCACTTTGGTTCGCTTTTTTATGTATCAATCTACGAGAATGGAGACATAGTTAAACTTGACCCTAGAGTCTCATTCGCGACAGCCTTGACAATTCTCCTTGAAATTTTTTCATCTCCTATGAACCTCGTATTCGTACTCAGTCGAATTAAATTTAATCATGACCTGAACCTCCATCATTGGATGCTCGTGCTCATACTTTGATTTCATTGATTTCCCTTCTTGCCCAAATCTCGTTTTATCCCGGAATTGATCAACTTAGATCGTGTCAAGATAAAAATCTATTTGTGATTTGTTGTGCCTAAATTTTTAATTTTTACCATTTTATGGAATAGTAACCTTTTAATAATTTCTTAGTTGCTTGTTAATGACCAATTTTTATATAGGATGGTAGACAGCCCTACAACCTTGATGATTGTTGTTCCCTTACCTTCCCAATTAGGACACCCTAGATTTTTTGTGTGTTGATACCATAGTACTGTTTTGACCTAGAATGACCAGTGCACCTAGGTGAGACTTTCAACTGCTACGGTATGCCCTGACCTTGTATACTATTCCTTCAAATTGCATGATTTAGATAAAAAAAATTTAGACCTTGATTGTTGGGAAATAGGGACGTCACCCCATTAGTATCAGTTGTAGATATATATAGGTTAGTCCTTGATGTGGGGATGTGTGTCTCTAAACATGTAGCTTATGAGATTTATGAGAGATTATAGTATCAGCCTTGATAGGATGTACTAGACTTTTGGTGAGTATAAATGTTTTATGAGAGATAGGGGCCTATATGTCTTAGTAATGCATCGTTCCTATGGTAATAGAATGTATTAATAGATGGTTAATAGGAAGATAATAGTTTGAGCATACCTATAGCCTATGATCAGTTCCTTTTCATCCTTAGTTAAGACCACTTTAAAATATGTCCAGTCCCTTGGATATAGGTTCCAGTCCATATTTTATTGAAGTTCCATTACCGTCGTACAGCAGAGCAGTATTGGAAGTATTCCTAGATTGACACTTTTTAGATGTCCGTTTATTATTCCAGTGTTAGGAAGTGTTACCTTAGATATTGGGTAGGTTAGAGGCTCTAGAAGGAGTACTATCGATCTTAAATTTTGAGGACAAAATTTTTCTAAGGTGGGTAGAGTTGTAGCACCCAGTTTTCCAAATGAGGGTAATTTTGAAATTTTGTATTTATAATTATTTTAATAATGATATTTAATTCATGATATAATTTTTGGTGATTTTAAATCATTTTAAAATTATTTAAATCAATGACTTGTGGTTTTGACGTTTTGCTAGTGAAATCCTAGAGACTGTTTGACCTAGAGCCTAACCAGAGTTGACTAGTACAGTTGACCAGAGTTGACTAAGGGTTGACTTTGGCCTAGTTTGACCTAGATTCATGTAGAATGCATTGTAGTACTTTATATTACCCTTCTGGACATGTTGTGACTTGTGTTATTCTAATTAGGAGCCAGACACCTCTCCTCGGACAGTATCTTTACCTTGGACATTCAGATATCAGGCGAGTACATTCTCTGATCATTTTATATCCTGCTTAGAATTATTTTCTGCATTAAATTACTTTACTTGTACTGTCACGTTGGTCACACGGATTGGTACTATATGGATCCCTTCTTGACATGTTATCCTTAGGGAGCATCGGGTACTCTATGTTCTGTGCGTTTCACTTACATGGCGTATCACTATGCTTCGTTGGTTCTTCGATCACTTGTGACATATACTCTTATGATCACAGAGTCTTCCTGGAATCCTTATCCCATTTATGGGTCTACTATGTACCACCCTTCGGGGGCTTATCACCCTTCGGGGGCTTACCACCCTTCGGGGGCTGTACATGGAATCATAACATAACCTGGTTGGATCCTTATGTATTGATTGGGGGTACGGGGGAGTAGAAGTGGACATGTGAATAATACACCAGTAGTATCTTATCAGAATCATTTCGTAGTGTCTTATCAGAATCATCCCATGCCATTTACATGTCCATGTTGTACTCTGACTCACTAGCCACATGTTAGTTCTCTATTTATAGTAGATATTTCTATTAAAGTTCTCTCTCTGTTTACATACAACATTTTTTTTAGTACTCGTATCTTACTTTACTGTATGATTATATTTTCTAACCTGCTATGATCTGTTGAGATGTACTGTGCTCGCTCCAGTCCTGACTGGACCTGTTGATAAATTTTACAGATAGCCTGGAGGTTGCCTGCTAGCCTAGAGGAGACAGTAGAGGTTGCATAGATAGCTAGAATTTTTTACTTATAGTTTATTTTCAGTCATCTTGAGTTGTATTTATGGATTACTGTATTTGAGTTTTGAGATGTATTCCGAGTTTGTATCTTAGACACTTAGACTTCTATCTGTTGTATCTCTTTTCGATTTCATGTTTTATCTATCTTCCATTATGCTCTACCTTAGATGTGATTGAGTTTACATTCTGCTATGTCACCCCCATTCGGGGAGTATAAACTGTTTAGTCTTATACTGTTAGATGCATTGAGACCTAGGACAGCGTTCTACCGCCGACACTGCGGCGTAGGCTGGGCGTTGTTACGTTCTCGTGCCCTAACTCTAGGGTGCGGGACGTGACAGATAATTCTACTTCTTCTACACAATTAGATGTGTAATGAGAAACTTTCGTCGTGTCCACTTCTATAATATTTGTTACAAGAGGTAGTTCATCCTCTTGATAAGCTATATCGTCAACCTCAAAGATATTTCTAGCTTTGGTCTTGTATACTGTCCTGCATGAGGACCTTGTTGTTCCCCGTTTATGATAACTTGTGAAGTACACTAGCTGAGCCTGACTTGATAGGACAAATGGTTCATAGGCTTGATATCGACGTCGATAGTTTATATCCACAAGATCGTGCTTGTCTACTTTTCAACCTTGACCTTCAATCGGATCGAACCAATCACACCTGAATAACACAATCTTAGCAGGCTCTATTCCATAACTATATGTCAGCTCCATAATCTCCCGTAGGACGCCATAGAAATCGTTATCCGCATCAACATCTTTGTAGCTCGAAGATCTGATACACAAATAGCTATTTTTGGTGGAATCGAGATCCACAAAGTTATCTTTGATCGGGCAAGTTGTTGAATTAAACCTAAATCTATTCACACAGTAGCTTGGCCATATTTTTGCAGCATAAATTGGTCCCTTGGCTAGCATTCTAATAGACTCATTCTCAAGTCTTGCGTATGAACGATCGACCTAAATACCACGAAAAAAATAAATTAAGCTCATTCTCAAGTGCATATACAGAAAGGTAATTACAGAGTTCTCAAGTCTTATATATGCACTCAACCATGATGGAAAATAATGCCTCATTTCTTGTTCTAGTTCTTCTTCTGTTATGTGTGGTCTACCTGATCTCACATCATTATTAAATATGCTAAAAACAACATCGTTCAATTAATGCAATAGTATAATAATCAACACTATTAAAATAATGTAGATGTATCAATTACTTACCCCTCCAGCTTCTCTACTTCATCATCGTCGCAGTTGAGTAATACATACACCAGAGCAGCCCTTAGCTCATCATTGTTCATATATCTCTTCTTCATTTTACCCGATGGCTTTTCTGGAGCATTGAATACCTTCAGTATTGTATCATTACATTCATGATCTCCGTCATCGTTTCTGGAGCATTAAGTGCTCCATCCAGATAACATTCCATAGGCCGGAAAGTCGTTGATGGTCTACATAAGGGTTGCCTTTATCTGAAAATTCTACTTCCTAAAAACATCGTACGTATTAGCGCCTACTTTCCATAACTGATTCAACTCATCTATCAAAGGCTGTAAGTAAACATCAATGTTCTTCTTGGAATTGTTCGGACCAGGAATTATAGCGGTTAGAAACATGTACTGAGTCTTCATGCACATCCAAGACGGTAGGTTATACGGAGTGACAATCACAGGCCAACACGAATACTGAGATCCCAAAAGACCAAAAGGAGTAAAACCGTCAGAAGATAGTCCCAACCTGACATTACGCAGATCTGAAGCAAAATCAGGATACACTCGATCAAAGTGCTTCCACGCATCTCCATCAGATGGGTTATCCAACACTCCTTCAATCTGTTCTCGCATATGCCAACTCATATTTTTGGTCTCTCTTTCACCATAAATAATCTTTGCAACCGCGACGTTAAAGGCAAGTAGTGCATTGAATCAGTCGGTCTTCTTGCACCGGTAGACCTTCCTGTACTAGTTGTCTTATAACGATCAGCACCACAAAATCTGCACACATCTGCGTCCTAGTCGTCTTTGTAGTACAGTATGCACCCATTGTGACAAGAATCAATTTTCTCGTATCCCATTCAGAGCGATCTCACCATCCACTTAGACCAATAGAAGTCTTTAGGTAACTTAGCACCCGCCGGCAAGATCTCTATAATCAACTCCAACACTCGGTTGTAGCATTCTTGCGACATATTAAAATCTGACTTAATGCTCAACAGTCTTGTAACCACCTCCAAAAGTGAGTGATCCTCACAACCAGGATACAATGGAGTCTTTGCATTCTCCAGCAACTCCATGAACTTTGCAGCATCGACATTCGATGCCTCCTCAGGTGCATCACGAACGAAACTAGGCCCCGCAGCATCGAAAACCATGTTCACGCACCCGTCGTCGTATGCATGATTATCTGAAACAAAATTAGGTCCCGCATGCATATACGGCTCAACATAAGGCTCCGGCTCTGATGCTAAAGACACAAGTTCTCCATGTGCGGTCCACTGATAGTAATTAAGCGTGAAATCTCTCGAGTACAAATGATATGTCACTTCCACTTCTGGATAATATTTTATGTTATGATATTTCACACACGGACATTTAATTTTGGTGCCGTCCATGTACTGAGGGAACGCCTTAGCAAACTGCAGGAACTGCTCTACTCCCGCTATGCATTCATCCCGTACACCACACATATCATCAGGACGACGATTGTACATCCATGAACGATTTCACAAGTAATAATACATATCCATTTGGAAATAATTCTGCAAAGATGGACACACAATTATCCAATAGGCACAAATTCGTTTCATAAGCTCCTACACAAATTGGACACCTGGACACGAACCACTTGACACAGAGGTGGGGGCAACCACTGACAAGCCCCCCTCAAGTTTCGTGTCGGCTGGATGCACGTCGGACACGAAATCGCACGTGCACGGGATTTGGACTGTGCGTGCACAATCCTAATGAAGATGTGGTTTTATCTGATACTTGAGTTTTGCAATGTAATGTGAACTATTCGAGTTTTCATTTGATTTTTAGTTTTCAAATTCCTAAACTATTTTTACTGATACTCGAGTATGTAATCTGGTTTGGTCAAGCCTTAGTTAAAGGTCAAACATAGTCAACTAGTCCTTTCGAAGTCATAAAACCCAATCCTAGGACCTATAGGTGAATCCCGGGATGACATTGATACTCTAGCTAGTGTCTATATATATATATATATATATATATATATATATATATATATATATATATATATATATATATATATTCACATGTACTCTTCAATAACTCACTCAAAGACAAGCATACACTCACATGTATATATCAAATCCTCAATCTAAGCTATGCAGAAATCCTTCTATCTATATAACACCTATAGATATCCTATGCAAAGTATCCCTCAAGGTAAAATATCAACTCAACTAATACTCTCCTCCTCCTCCTTACACTCACAAATCCTAACCACAACCTCACCTCAACTCTCTACTAATACCAAACCATACTCCTATGCTACTGCTGCTGATAACACATTCCTAAGCCTACTGTATTTGACTGTCCATGCCAAATCAAGGCAATGCCAAGGCAGGGCAAATGCTGTGCCACTGCCGCTGCAAACATCTACTCATTGCAAACAGTCACTGAGCTAAAGCCACACTGCAATCCACTACACTAGTCTACTAAAACTAGATCAATCGAAAACCAAATATCCTAAAATCAACATAACCCTATACTCTAACTCCCACAGCTCATATACTTATATACATAGGTATATCAACTCAAATTCATACATATAAATATCATTGACCTCTCTAGTACAGTACATCAAAGTATCAATTCAAAATATCAAACTCAAAATTAAACCCAAACCTATAACTCGAATACAACACATACTACTATATTAAATCTCTGATACATATGTATATCTATGAATATAACAAAACATTCAAAATCCTAAAATATAATGCAAAAACCGTGTGAGTGACAGAGGGGGTATGTGTGTGTGTGTCCGCACACCACACGTGTCTAGGGGTATGTGTGTGTGTGACACATATACCAAATCTCCTCGTTTTAGGGTTATGGTGTGCTTATATAAATATTAAAAAAATATATATCTCCCGTGATATCTTGTTCACAAACTAAGCCAAGGGTCAAAGTACTAATCTTTAAAAATTTTATACATCTATATACCAATGAGATAAGGTATATTGACTTGGAAGCTAAATAACAAAATCTTGATTGTAATATAATTTTTTTAGATGTCAAATGATTGGTGTAGCATAAAATCTTGAGGTGGAGCATAAAATCTTTGAACCATCTTGACTGGTAACTGCACCAGTCACATTAAAAAACATTGCAGCTTTTCATGGTAATTACCTAGTTGCGACATATTGTTTCATAACACAATCCGACTGTGTCTTCCAAAAACCCATGTTTTGGGAGAATAAAAGTTACTCCATCTACTAAATAAATTATTACTAGTAATTATAGAATTAGTTTATATTTGCTACTAAATACTATATACAAAAATCCCAGAGGAACTTGTGAGTTATTAATTTTAAAAACTCAGGCATTGATAATAGTTGGATTAGATGCATTTTATTTCTTGATTTTTTTTCAAGCACCTACACAAAAAAAATAAACTAATTCTAAGGCCAGATTTGTGACTCAAAGTTTGGGTTTTGAATGTAAAAATTCATAGCCGAATGAACTTCGAATCGGATTCAGGTACAACATATGAAATCCTTGTCTACTCGTGTCCAAACGAGGTCAAAATCGTGTCAAAATCGTGTCTAGATAGCTAAGGCTAGGGTTAGGGTTTACCTGAGGGCGGTTCGGTCGGAGTTGGGAGGCGACAAGGAAGGGGGCTTCGTCGGAGGAGAGCTTCGTCGAAGGAGAAAAATTTTGGGAAATTTTTGGGAGAGAGAGAAGGGGAAATGAAAGTTTCGAACGGAATATATTAAAACATTAGCGATGTCTGATTTAGACGTCGCTGAACGTCGCTGAGGAGCGACATAACTTAAGTCACGTCGCTGAACGTCGCTATTCAGCGACGTAATTTATCTCTTGTCGCTGAACGTCGCTATTCAGCGACGTTTTGCGATGTCTATAGAAAGGAGTCGCTATATTCGATATTTAGCGACGTTATTTTATTCCGTCGCTAATAGAGCATATTTTAGTAGTGCATGATAGCATGCTTTACGCTTTCGAATATGCCATGAAATCGACCCTAAGGAGAATATAGCAAGATCATAAGCTAAGTCGCATGATTGAACATAAACACTAAAATATCGGTTTAGAAGGAAGGTCTTTTCGTCAGTACATGCGAGGACGAACGTACTGATCCCCCACCAACTTTCATGCAGGGTGCAGAAAATGGATGGCTCGTGGCGAAGCTTCGCTTGAACGCATTGAGGCTTGAAATGCCGAAGCGTATTGAAGTGTGCGATCGCATTGACGCTCGGACATGCAACATGATTGATGCAGCCGAGATATAGAAGGCATGATGTATGGAACGGTGTAATCCTTTGTGGGCAAGAGAGAACCTGAGTGTTGTAGCCAACCTGGCAAATTTAGTTGGGCTATTGAAAGCCTTGTAATCTCAGTTCGAATATCAATAAAGAGAATTATTTCGTATACTCTGTTTTTCTTTCGTTGTAAATATCGAATCAAAAGATAACCATTTGAGAACTTGTCATCTTGCCTAGCACGAGCGCAACTCCAGGCTCGTTCGACATCACGTCCCCTGCGAGGACGATGATTCGGGTGATTCCGGATCGGGGCGTGACAATCTTCTTCTAGTGGGTCCTATAATTTGGCAAATTAAGTCTTGGATAGGGGTCTATTCATATCAAGGGGATTCATTTAGGGGCTACTACATTATATAAGCCAATTAAATTCATTTAGGTTACGCAAGTCATTAGTCGATTCATGATAAGAAATTCAAGTCATAAAAATTGAATTTAGAAAATATGAAAACCACAATTAGTGCACTAGAAGTTCTATTAAATTCCGTCATCTACTACTAGTAGGAAATCACAAAATCATGCAAGGACAGAAAACTGGAACAATACATAAAAGTATAATTATACGAAAAAAAAAAAAATCGTACACACAAGTGTATATCCATATAATATATTGATACTATAAGTCTCATAGTGTGAATATTATTTTTTTGTCGTACTTCTCAATTTTTTTTTTATATATCTTAAATCTGTTTCTTTGTTGAAAAAAGAGTCCAATTTTGGTATTACTCAATGATGGCCGAGATCAATGTCAGATCAAACATGTGAGAAGTTATCATATAGACTTGATCATGACCGGTCTAGAGTTTTTCGGGACCCAGGACAAAATTTAAAATGATATCACTTTAAAAGAAAAAACTGAAACAAAAAAAACAAAAACAAAATAGCTTTTACTGGCCTTGTACCCATGACCTTTTACATAGTAGATATAAGTGAAAATCAACTACACTAAGTAAATTACTATATTACTTTGTATGAACACTAATATTTGACATATTATAAAAGTTATATATATATAAAATTGAGACCTTCCTAGTTCGTGGGCCCTGGACAGTTGCCCTTGGGCCTGGGCCAGGACCTGGGCCGGTCTTGGAATTGATCCATATCGATGTCTAACGATATTGTGAACTTTAATTTCAAGTAGATTTTTTATATTACAATCGTGCTACTTTGCACATGCTTGGGCCAGATGCCGAGCAGGAGGGGGCCGGAGGATGGGGGTAGGGGGACGCAAAGAGGGCCGACACCGTCTTGTTCTTGTGCATGAGCACAAGTACGTGCCAAACCTCTTTTTTCGTTTACATTAATCCGACAACTTCACGCGCACGAACAGAAGCAGATGCCAAACATCTTTTTCGTTTACGTTGATCCGACAACTTAAGTTTTAATTTTGTAAGTTGTCCACCAAATGGATATAGACAAACTAAATTTAAGGCATAATTAATACCAAACACCTTACTCAAAATAGTTAAAAATGGAAAGAACTAACTCCTGAATCATAACTATTGGATCACATCACCCCGAAGTCCAAGACGCGCAAAAATCGCTCTGACCGAGAGCTGACGGTGACCTTTTGCACACGCTGTACCCTTTTTGTAATCGTTTCCGAAAATGCCCTCAGAAAGGACAAGATCTCAGGAATTGCTGGGGGGCACACTCCTTATTCGAAGCGGAACACACAAACTTGGCAAGCAAGTGGCAACTCGTTCTCAATCATTCGAGGGATTTTCCCATATAAATCCCTTACATTCTAATATAAGACGTCCTTAAAATTTTCCAAATCTAAAAATTTGTTTAAAAGTTCCTGAAATTGCTAATAGTAATATCATTTATTTGCCCTTACAAAAATAATTATTTAGTTTTAGGATCTCTTATAATATTATAAATTTGTATTGAGGTCTCCATATTATTGAGAACATAATTTGAGTCTCATCTTAACATCTAACTTGTGATGGGCGTCCAAAATAGAGACTTGAACGTAAATTTAAATTTTATGCGAGATCCTAATTAAACTAAACGAAAATTTTGATGATTATGGAGACATTAACAAGATTTAACGGTCAACCCAAATCAACTGTCGAGGCCAGACTCAAACCCTCTTAACAATATAAAGACATAAATATAAGTTTTTAATATTATACGAGATTCTATAACTAATTAACCCTAAAAAAATATGAATGTTTTGCCTAATTAATTTGACTCTTGGTTGTTTTTCCGCACTCTTCCTCCTTTTCTTTATTTTCTTCCCTATTCTTAATCTTGACATAGTCATTTACTCATCCATAGTATGGAGTATTGCCATCTTCTCTTCTCCATTTTTGAATCCATTATTACTCTTTTCTCTTTTTGCTCTTATTTCTCTCCATTTTCATTATCAAATCTTGTGATGAAATTTGCATCATGTAGTTTATGGAGAAAGTATATATATTAGTCGATTAGACTTATATGGGGTTAAAAATTTGGATTTTTTTCGTATAATATAATAAAAAAATCTCCATTACATTTTCGGATGGTTTCACTTATTGAAGATGTTAGTGTAATACATGTGGGGTCAGTTATTAACCGTGTTGTCAGAATCGAACCGGATCGATAGATGGACCGAATTTGATCGAATTTTGCCAAAAATCGGTCTACCAGAACTTGAACCATTTTTTTTAAGAACTGACGGATTTTTTTTCAAAATCGGAGTTTAACCGACTAATAGCCCGGACTGGTACAAAATTGAACCGGTCGGATTCTAGTTTTTTTTATAAAAAAAAAACTCAAAAACGTTTATTATGTGAGATTTGGTCCATTTGGTTATTGGTTTGGTTTCTAGATCTTATAGTTGTAAAATCAAACCAAATCAAACATATAAGAACCAAACCAAGAAGTAAATGTTGATATCTTACCCAGGGGCGGAGGTATACTTGGACTGCACTGGGCTGTAGCCCAGTGCAAGTCCAAAAAAAAACCTATTTTTTTCTTAAAAAATGGAAGATGTAGCCCAGGCTGCCCAACAACCCACTTCTCCAACTCCCTAACTCCCGACTCTTTTAGTTTCTCCTTTGATCCTTTCACACACAAAAAAATCTCTCGAGTCCCCGACCTCTTTTAGAATCGGCTGCAGTGGCTGCTCGCCTGCTCCCCCTCTCCAGCCCGATCGGCACGCTACAGGCTGCAGCGGCGCAGCCCCTCCCGATCTTGGCTCTCCCAGTCTCCCCCTTCACCTCCTCTCCTCTCCAGCCCGCGATCCGCGACCCGTGACCGGTCGGCATGCTGCAGCGGCGCTTCCGCAGCCCCTCACACTCTCAGCTCTCTCAGACCCGAGTCTCCCTCTTCAGCTCCTCTGGACCTCTGGTAAAATCCTATCATCATCACTATTTACTATTTAATAGGTCTATCTATGAAAAATTCTAAATTTTTGTAAGACCTTAACCTCCTAATTTTTTATTATTATTTACTATTTAATAGGTCTATCTATAAAAAAATTCTAAATTTTTGTAGAACCCTAACCCCCATTTTGGGTGTTTGGTTTGATCTTAATTCTATTTAAACCATTGTACTTGCACATGTCAACTTCTATATGGGCCATATCATATATAATTACTTCAATAATTTAAATTGCATATATGGTAAAACTTGTTTTCATGTGTATTTTGCAGTATTGTAGCATCGGTTCAATTACAGGCAAATGTATATATGTTCCGTCCAGTTCCCTCCTGACTCCTCACACTTGCTTGCTGTTGGTTCAGCAGATCACAACTTCTACTGGTATGACCTTCGTAACCTAAGAGTTTGCTTCTTCCTCTAACATGTTCAAATTAATGGTTATTGCTTCTTCCTCTAAACTCCCTACCAGGTGGCTTTGTAGGCTTGTCACAAGGTTCCTTTCTCATAGCTTCCTTCTTTAGCAGTTTGCCACCAACTCTATAACTGCAAAGGGTTGACATTAGTTTGATAACCGGACATAATTTGGTCATTCTTTTGTCGAGCTTTCTCGATGTTGGTTGTTCTCCATGCCAACTTCATTAGAATGACACAAGGCTCGGATGACTGTGATCATGTTTACATATTTGTAAGTAAAGAAGCATGTAATATGAGGTAGCATAAAAGAATTTGAACTTTTATCTTTATTTTGTAACATTACTTGCTACCCTAGATGGCTTCAGTTGTTTGGGCTTTGGATTATGATTTACAACAAGTTGAGTCCTGTGTTGGTTTTACTTCCCTTGCACCATAATACCTGGTGACTTAATTTTCATATTTCTATTTTTGGTCAGATATCTTTCATCATTTACCTACTCATTGGTTTTCTTAATCTAGTTGTTCGTCTTAATGATCATCATTGTTCCGAACTGTGTGCCAGGTAGATTTTAATGCCTTTTGTACTTTTGGATGTTTGCTTTGTGTGTGACCTAGAACCATTTGAACACATGCAGAACCTAAAGAGAAGTAATCCTGGGATGGCTTTTACTGATGTTGGGAGGGCACTTGGGGATAAGTGGAAGAAGAATACAGGTATAGCTTCTACATTGCAAGCATAAATGCCTGCCTATTTTTGACCAACGATCACTTGACAAGTTTCTTCATCTGATTTATAAGTAAATGTGTGTGTTGATAATGAATGAACCAAAATGATGAAAGGTTATCAATCAATCTAGGAAGCTGTTTTAAAATGGAGAACCCTTTCTTAAGTTTATTGTCTATGACAGGTTTTGAATCATCGAATTTAGAAAGAAACCTCTATCGATTTTTTTGTCATAAATTTTTAGAACCTTATAGTAACTATTAGTCTATTAGCTAGCCCACCATATCCCAAAATACCGGCTCCACCCCTGACCTTACCTTTTTGAACCAAAACAAACCAAATCAAACCATACCAAGCCTATTTGAACTCCAACTGAATCTGGTTAGACCTGTACCAAAGATTTTCGGTTCAATCATCGGTCTAGTTTTTAAAACTTTGGTTATCAATAGAGGAACATAGAGCTTAGGTACATTGTAGATATCAAAACCAGGCTGTGCATATTTCTATTCTACTTAGAAGAACTTGGAACTGCCACTACCAAAATAAGTCATATCAGCGACGTAATTAGCGACGCCAACTTAAAACGTCGCCAATATTTTTGGTTTTAGCGACGCCAAATTTAAGCATCACAATACGTCGCTGGTAGCGACATACAGCGACATATTACGACTACCTATAGTCTAATAAAAACCAACGTCGTTGATTTGTCGGAAAATGTCGCTAGTTTTATCATTTCAGCGACGTTTAGCGTCGCAAAGGTTATAACGTCGCCGAATATTAAACCAATACCGACGCTTTGCGACGTATTTCGGGCGTCGCTAATTTCTGCTAAATAGGATTTCCTCGGTTCCACTTTTTATTTCTCCCTCTCCCCAAATTTTTTGTTCCCGCCCCTCTTCCCCCGACCTCGACGACAGCCCGACCCCCTTCCCTCCGGCGCCGCTCATCCTCTTCCTCCACCGCGAGCTCCTTCTCCTCCCTCCGGCGAGCCCCTTCTCCTCCTCCTCTACCGCGAGCCCCTTCTCTTCCTCCACCGCGAGATCCTCCTCCTCCACCACCGCGAGGAGACTGAAGGTAAACCCTAACCCTAATTGAGATGTTTTTCGTGTCCAAAATGGACACGGAGACACATTACGACCATGTGTTCACTGATACAGTGTGTTCGTGAGGTTTTGGACACTTTGTGTCCATTTGTTGGACACGTGGACACCCGCAAGCATGCATATATATGTATTTCACCTCTGTACACTTAATTCCCTCCTCCTCCACCACCGAACTTGTCCTCCTCCTCCTCTTCCACCACCGTGAGGAGACTGAAGGTAAACCCTAATCCTAATTGAGGTGTTTTTCATCCAAAATGGACACGGAGACACGTTACGACCATGTGTTCACTGATACAGTGTGTTCGTGAGGTTTTGGACACTTTGTGTCCATTTGTTGGACACGTGGACACCCCCAAGCATGCATATATATGTATTTCACCTCTGTACACTTAATCCCCTACATACACTTGTGTATTTTCGTATTAATTTGGATTTGCATATTGGTTTCGATATAGTGTTTGATACATTGTTTCACCTTGTAACGTTTCTACACTTATTTTAGACAATAAGTATATGAACCAATTAGTCAACATCTATTTGTTGAAGTATGGTACTCCATTCTTCGTAAGTTCTAGCTATATATGTCTCAAGATCCAATACTCGAAAATCCCAAGAAGAAGAAGAAGAAAAGAATAAAATGACATCGCTCAACACCCTATAACAACTCTTTGTAGAATTGTATTAAAGTGTGAGTTCTACAGTATGAGTTCTACAGTATGGTTCTCTTTGTAGAATAAAATGACATTGCTCAACCCTATCGATCCTCCATACAAGTCTTTCTTCATCTATTGTCTTAAAGTGTGAGTTCTACAGTATGGTTCTCTTTGTACAATTGTGTCTTATTTTAGACAACAAGGATTTCCTATTTTTATAGGTAACATGGCAACATGTGTAAGGGAACATATAGGTGTGTGTTTGTGTTTGAAAGGGAGTGTCACAAGAGTAAGGCGTGAGCATGTGTTAGTATTTTGAGCTGTGAGAGTGTTTGTTCTATTGAGGTTAGTACCAACTGGCAAGTTAGGTTAAAAGAACCTGGGAACTATGATGTGGTTGTATACATCATGTATACGTATGTGTGTGTCTAGTGGGAGAAAGGAGGAGGGTTAACTAGTACCAGGTATTTGGAGAGGAGGGAGAGTTTATACTAGTATATATAGACTAATATCCTAAAACTTGACTTATACAACTTAGAAATGGCTAGTTTGACCAAGTTTGACTAATATCCTAAAACTTGACTTATCCTCAAGACTGCATTTCTTTTCAAATCTTACTCCCGCAGACAACGCTGCCTATTATAAATGGGCAGTGTCCTTAATTGCTCAAGGAAGCAATTCCTACTAAAAGCTCAAGGGAAGCTCGAAAATCTTATTATTCATGGAGTAGGACGTTGATTTCATTCATGTTTTACCAAAGCAAATATATATATATTTATATATATATACATAGCAGTGCAATTTGGCATACCTTGTTTCATTTTTCAAAAAAAAAACTACATATTCACTTTTTTAACTTTTACCGTTCTTGGCCGAGGACTTGCTCGTCGTTTTCTAAACGACCTAGTATTTGTTCACTAGGTGAAGAAGAAGAAGACGCCTCCGTCGAAGTATCGCCGCACTACAACGAGGAGTAACTGTCTGGACTACCTACAATTATGACCAGCAGTATCATTGTTATTTTGCAAATCTATTTTTGTAATAATCTGTAATAGACATTGTTGGAAAAGTTTCCTGTAATATTGCTACACTGTATTTTAAATACCATGAGATTTCTTGTATTTTCCATTCTGCTGATGATTACGGGCGACAATCGTAAATTTCGGCGCGTAGCCTGGGGGTGTGTTATGACGTCACCCTTCCATCCGGGAAGCGGGACGTGACACGTCCTTTAAGTGGTGGCCCATACAGGTCAGCAAGAATGGAAAATCTAGATAGGACATGGGTTTAGAAAAACGTGGGTTCTAGAATCGTAGGAAGTACTACGAGTCACAATCACACTCTAGGAATCCCTGAGAAGGAAGTATCAATAGTAAATAGATGATTACCTCTTTTCTAACCAACTGTTTAATCTTAGTAAATGGATAGTGACTCAAGAAATTCTTGATGTAGATAATGTCCCGATTCGCACCCTTCGCGAGACTGAATAATGACAGCCATAGCATGGACGAGTATTATGCATTTGTGAAGAAGATGTGGAAAGTAGCACCAAAGGGAATGATAGAAGCCTATGGAGTACACTACGAGATGAAATACCCAGTGGTGACAGACATCATAGATGAAAGAAAGATATATTATAATACAGTACATTATTATGTACTAATCAAGGCAGAACCCTCCGAAGGTCCGGAGAATAAACGTAACGGTACACTAGAAGAATGGAAGCAAGCATACCCAGAGGCGAGGATCTTTAATATAAGACGTATGTGGATTTAGACCCCTAGGATGATGATGATGTATAAATATAGATATGTGTCACTCCCCGATCCCAATAGACGTATTCTTTCATGAATTCTGTACATGGTATCCCGTATTTAGCATCTGCATAATTCTATTTATTATTATTTAATGGTTGCATGTAGTTTTAAGCATGTCATTAGTGGAATGGTTAGAGCATGTTTAGAGGTTAGGGTTTTCTTAATCCAACCTAACCCCTATTTATATTCTCTTCCTCACTCTCTCTCCTCATTCACTCCTCCATTTATTTTTCTCAACCACCATCCTTAGGCAAGTACAACTTGCTCAAAAGTAGAGATTTGTGCATTTTTCATTTTAGATTTTTCCTTTGATATTATTTGTCTATATTGTTCTTCTCTTCATTCTCTACAAGTTTAGTTCTTGGAGTTTTTGATTTTAATGGCTAGTTTGGTGTAGATCTAAGTTTCTAAAACTAGGGTTTTATGTATTTACATGGTTTTGATCTACCAAACTTAGTTATTTTTGAAAACTAATGGTCATAGGTTGTAGAAAATTTGATTCTACATAATTTTGACCTTTGAAAAGTTAGATTTCGACTTGTTTTGAGGAAGTTATGGCCAAAACAATATTTGGATATTTTCTATGTCATCAGTCCTGGTTTTGGCAGGGACGATGAATAGTACCGCTGCATAGTGCCGCATAGTGCCGAGCCGCATAAGAATGCTGCATAGTGCCGTATAGTGCCGAGCCGCATAAGAATGCTGCATAGTGCCGCATAGTGCCGAGCCGCATGAGAATGCTGCATAGTGCCGCATAGTGCCGAGCCGCATAAGAATGCTGCATAGTGCCGCATAGTGCCGAGCTGCATGAGGATGCTGCATAGTGCCGCATAATGCCGAGCCGTATAAGAATACTGCATAATGCCGCATAGTACCGAGCCGCATGAGAATGCTGCATAGTACCGCATAGTGCCGAGCCGCATAAGAATGCTGCATAGTGCCGCATAGTGCCGAGCCGCATGAGGATGCTGCATAGTGCCGCATAGTGCCGAGCCGCATAAGAATGCTGCATAGTGCCGAGCCGCATGAGGATGCTGCATAGTGCCGCATAGTGCCGAGCCGCATAAGAATGCTGCATAGTGTCATATAGTGCTGCATAGTACCGCATAGTGCTGAATAGTGCCGCATAGTGTCTATTTTGGCTGTTTTTGGCTATTTTAAGTCCTATTTGGCTGAATTGTGGCCAAAATTTCTCCTAACTTCCAACATGAAAGTTGTAGATCTTTGTCTTGGCTTCAAAAATCTTCATGACTAGCGAGCTCTTTACTCTCTAAGTGCATAGTACATTCTTGTTCTATTTTTCTCTTGTGTTTTGGTCCTCATTCCTGATTTAACTCCTATGCGTATGCTGGATAACCCTATGTGTGTACTAAGGTACAATCTATGTGAGCATCGATATGCTATCCTATGTGCTAAGTGTTCCTATGTGATACCTGTCAGTACCTTCAGGAGTCCAGCATTTACATAGCAATTGGTCAGTAGCAATGACGTGGCATTGTTGTGTGTCGCATTAGACCAAGAAGGGGGTACATACGTATGACTCTATGAGCCCGTAAGGATCACTTCTTGGGGTACTCGTACAATGTACGACATATAGGGGAGTGAGCATGTGACCACGATATGTGAACTCCGAGAATAACCTAGGGATTAACTAGGCAACTAACTTGGTAGATGCATTGGGTGGGAAGAATTCCGAGATCGTGCCATACTAGCCACCCCAGGACCAGTCCTGACGTGTCGGGTTGGCCCCCACAGATATGGTTTCACTCGCCTATAGCGGATGGCTATATCCGACTCCTACGAGCTATGTGTTATATGTTTTAGCGCGGTAGCCCTCCGGGGGACCGGTGCATAATCAATGTGCTATATGTCTTATGGTTTGGCTAGCCCTGCTGGGTTGACACGATCTGATGATTCCTTTTAATCATTATCGCGGGGATAACTCCGCCAAATATAGAAAGCCGCATGAATGAATGGCCGCTTGAAAAATGACTTGACTGTGCCTTATAACTTCCGTTAGTAGCCAAGGGACATGGACTGTCATGGTGCGTGGTCCAACCCATGTCCTTGTTTGGTTGTTGGGTTGGGCTATCGTGCTAGAACAGGCTGTGGACCAAGGTTACGACCGAAAGCTTTTATTATTACTAGTATTATTATTATTATTTGCTTGGGTTTTATCTCACACTTTTGTGCTTCCTTGTGGTACTTGCTATTCGGGGCTGATCCCGCTGGTTTTGTTTGGCCAGATCTCGTAGCAGCGCCTGAGGATCCAAACTTCCTCCCCGACGTCAATGGTGCATACTAGGAGCATGGCTGGCGGGGAACTCGAGTGGGTTTCTTCTTCACCACTCTAGTATCTTTACTTATGTTCTGGCGTTTAGCCACCGGCACCTGTTAGCCGGCTAATCTGGATATTTTGTCTTGCATAATTTGTAATTAAATCAGACTGCAGCTGAAAACAATTATGTACCTATGACTCTCTGGGCTAGCTAACTTATAAAGCTAGATCCCCATGATCATTTTGATGATGCGTCGGGGACGCCTTACTGCTTTATCTTATATGATCATTATTTACTGCTTCTTGTTTGATTGATTGAGACCTAGATGCTCTGTGAGACCATAGGAGACTTGATTGTAGCATGCACCCCCTTGTCTCTTGACAGCCACGATCGTCGTATGACGTTTATATACCTCGTATGGAGTAGCTGGCCTAGTCCGTCTCCGTATTTCGGTACTGGGGTGTGACAAGGTTTTATTGGTGGCCCATGAAGGTCTGATTTTTAGACTTGTGGGGTATTATTATTATAGTAGTCTCAATCAAAACTTATTTTCTTTGAATCTCTTGCCTCGATTTCTCTTCCCTCATCTTGATTGATAACTTGAATTGCATCCTCGAATCTTCATCGTCCTATCATTTAATATCATGTATCTTTTCCTATAGGGGTGCTTCATTCTCAGTAGCTGGTGAGGCCAACATGGAGGAACGTCCAGTAGAGCATGGCTCGACGGGGCAGCAGCCAGAAGGAATGCCTTCTCTCGACCAGATCCGAGTGGAAGTGATATCAGAGCCAGTGGAGCCGCAGGTTCTAGAAACTCCCGCAACCCCGGCGGTACCAGAAGCGACGACAGTACCTGATGCTACAGCACTCCTGGAGGTCATCCGGGGATTCCTGTCCACTCAGCAGCGTCAGGTGGCAGCCCATCAGCAACAGCAGACCTAGCAGCAGGAACAGAATGTGCTATTGAATCAGGGGTTACAATTAGCCCTTGAGAGAAGTGTCAGAAATGATTCGGGAGCGTCACGGAGGTTTTGTCGACTTAATCCGAGATATTTTGACGGCACGGAGGATGCCATCACGGCAGATGCATGGCTTCAGGATACTGAGGCCATTTTGACTGCAGCTAAGGTTCCCGCAGAAGAGAAGGTTGACCAGGTCAGACTGTTACTTCAGGATCTCGCCCGCGACTGGTGGGCATCGAAAGAGGTTGGAATGAGGCGTCCTGTTCCTTGGGATAGCTTCAGTACCAGATTCAAGACCAAGTACTTTGGCGTGGTAGCGCGGTATAAGCTACAACAGAGATTTATCAGTCTCAAGCAGGCTGGTAAGACGGTGGATGGATATGCAGCAGAGTTCTGCAGACTGAGTCGGTTTGCACCAACGATGGTGGCTACAGAGCCAGAGAAGGCTATGAGATTCCAGCTGGGACTTCATTTGGAGATTCTACAGCTAGTAGAAGGGCACGACAATCAGACTTTTGATGCCATTTTAACGGCTGTTCGGAGGCATGAACTCACCCAACAAAGGTTGGTGACACGACATGGGGGCCAGAAGAGGTCACATCCCCAGAGTAGGGGCGGAGGAGCAGTGCAGCGAACATCGGCGCCAGCACCCAGCATCCGTATTTATGAGTCAGGAGCGCCGCGGAGGACGGTAGTATCAGAAATAACAGTACCAGCTCGGCATCAGCCGCAGAGGAACCAGCAGCAGCGCCAGGGGGCGCCCATTGGATGTACTTACTGCGATAAAGGAGGGCACACTAGGGATGTGTGTCGTTCAGCTAACGGATTGTGTATGAGGTGTGGCAGTCCAGACCACAGGATTGCCAATTGTCCTATGATGCAGAGGCCAGGAGGGCCAGTTCAGCAGTTTCCGGCGTTGCCAGCTCCGGGGGCAGCACCGAATCGAGGACCAGCATTGGCCGTAAGGCCGCTAGCCCAGCGTCTACCGACACAGGCTCAGATGTTTCGCCAGGCGCAGAACCAGGAAGGCCTGCAAAGGCCACAGCAACAGCATGGTCGAGGAAGGCAGCACCAGGGAGCTCAGCAAGGCCAGGGCCAGGCCTTCACCTTATCACTGGAGGATGCACTAGCTTCAGGCGACGTGGTTGCAGGTAATATTTCTGTTACCTCTTTTCCTGCAGTAGTATTGTTTGATTCGGGGGCTACCCACTCTTTTATATCTGCACGATTTGCGACACGTATTGGATTGGAGTTCGAGATATTGCCAGAGAGGATGAATATACTCACTGGTAATGGGCTCGTAGGAGTTAGCAGGGTATGCCTAGCGTGTCCGGTCGTAGTGAGTGGGCGATTATTGCCCGCATCTTTGATTGAGTTCCCTATGGGCAACTTTGACGTTGTCCTAGGCATGGACTGGTTGAGAGACAGTCATGCGACTATAGATTGTCGGAGAGGTAGGGTAGTATTTAATGTACCTGGCATTGAGGAGTTCGTCTTTGTTCGATCATTGGAGGATCGACCCAAGGGCATCATTACAGAATCATTGGCAGAGCAGGAGCAGATTCCAAGAGTGGTCAGAGAGTTTCTTGATGTATTTCCAGATGAGCTTCCAGGTTTACCACCGGTGAGGGATGTGGAGTTTTGTATTGAGTTGAATCCTGGGACGGAGCCTAAAGTCGACAGAGTTTACAGGATGTCGCAGTCAGAGTTGGACAAGTTGCACCAGCATGAAGAAGAACTGAAGGCGAAGCAGTTTATCCGAGACAGTAAATCACCCTGGGCAGCACCGGTGATTTTAGTACCCAAGAAGGATGGATCGACGCGAATGTGCATTGATTACCGGCAGTTGAATGCAGTAACAGTGAAGAACGAGTATCCATTACCAAGGATTGATGACTTATTTGATCAATTGAGTAAGGCCTGCGTCTTCTCTAAGATTGATCTTCGATCTGGATATTATCAAGTGAGGGTCCGGAAGCAGGACATACCTAAGACAGCATTTAGATCACGGTATGGACATTATGAGTTTCTGGTGATGCCATTTGGATTGACTAATGCCCCAGCCGTGTTCATGGACTTGATGAACCGCATCTTCCTACCTTATTTGGATAAGTTTGTAGTAGTGTTTATAGATGACATCCTCGTTTATTCCAGTAGTGAAGAAGAACATGAGAAACATCTTCGGACAGTTTTGCAGACCTTGAGGGAGCACCAACTTTATGCAAAGCTTAGTAAATGTGAGTTTTGGTTGGATCGTATTTCGTTCCTGGGACATATTATTTCTGGAGCAGGAGTGTCAGTAGATCCGAAGAAGGTTGAGGCAGTAGAGAATTGGCCAGTTCCGAAGACGGTAGCAGAAGTGCGTAGTTTCTTGGGATTGGCAGGTTATTATCGGAGGTTCATGGCAGATTTTGCCAGGATTTCGGCACCCTTGACGCGTTTGACGCATAAAGATGTAGAGTTTGTTTGGTCAGCAGAATGTCAGACATCATTTGAAGAGTTGAAGAAGAGATTAATCTCAGCCCCGATCTTGACACTTCCAGTAGGATCGGAAGGGTTTACAGTGTATTGTGACGCATCCGGAAAGGGACTTGGGTGTGTATTGATTCAGCATGGTAAGGTGATAGCATATGCATCTCGACAGCTTCGGGACCATGAAAAGAACTATCCGACCCACGACCTGGAATTAGCAGCAGTAGTGTTTTCGCTTAAGTTATGGAGGCACTATTTATATGGGGATCGAGTAGAGATTTACACTGATCATAAGAGCTTAAAGTATGTATTTACCCAGAGGGACCTGAACATGAGACAGAGAAGATGGTTGGAGTTACTGAAGGACTTTGATGTAAATTTTCAGTATCATCCAGGCAAGGCGAATGTGGTAGCAGATGCCTTGAGCAGGAGAGGTGGTGCATTCGTTTTAACCTCGCAAATGTATATTTTGGAAGACCTTCAGAAAATGGGAATTGAAGTGATCTTGCCACAAGATACAGGAGTTATGGCCAGTTTACGGATTCAGTCTACTTTAGTAGAGAGGATCAGAGCAGCCCAGGTAGAGGATCCGCGGATCCAGAAGCTTCGATCAGAGTGTGAGTCAGGTCTCAGGAAGGAGTTAGTAATCCATGAGGATGGTACACTTTGGTTCGGAAACCGTCTTTGTGTACCAGGTGGAGACCTTCGACAAGAAGTTATGTCAGAGGCTCATAGTTCTCCTTATTCCATTCATCCCGGAGGCACAAAGATGTACCAGGATATGAAGCAGCACTTTTGGTGGAATGGCATGAAGAGGGAGATAGCGAAGTTCGTATCCAAATATTTGGTATGTCAGCAAGTGAAGGCAGAGCAGCAGAGACCAGCAGGATTGTTACAGCCGCTTCCTATTCCGGAGTGGAAGTGGGATCACATCACGATGGACTTTGTGACCGGTTTACCTAGATCTTCGACCGGTCGAAACGCAGTTTGGGTAATCGTGGATCGGCTCACGAAGGTTGCTCATTTTTTTCCTTTCAAAGTAGGACAGTCTACTGAGCAGCTGGCAAAAATGTGTATGAAGCAGATTGTAAGGCAGCATGGTGTTCCAGTCAGCATAGTATCAGATCGAGACACACGGTTCACCTCTCACTTTTGGCGAAGTTTGCATCAAAGTTTGGGTACTAAGTTGAGGTTCAGTACAGCCTATCATCCGCAGACGGACGGACAATCAGAGAGAACCATTCAGACCTTGGAAGATATGTTACGGGCTTGTACTTTGGACTTCGGCGGAACTTGGAAAGATCATCTTCATTTAGTAGAGTTCTCTTACAATAATAGTTATCAGGCAAGTATACAGATGGCACCGTTTGAAGCATTATACGGAAGGAAGTGCAGGTCCCCTCTGGCATGGGACGATGTGGGAGAAAGAAAATTGTTGGGACCAGAGATGATCACGCAGACAGTGGAGACAGTCAAGTTGATCAGAGAGCGGCTTCGAGTCGTGCAGGACAGACACCGACACTGGGCAGATCAGCATCGTAGGCCTCTAGAGTTTGGCGTTGGTGACCAAGTATTTCTGCGGATTTCGCCTACTCGGGGTGTCATTAGATTTGGAACCCGAGGAAAGCTTAGTCCGAGATTCGTTAGTCCTTTTGAGATTCTCGCTCGGGTAGGCGATGTTGCTTATCAGCTTGCCCTTCCTCCCTCGCTATCTGGCATACATGATGTGTTTCATGTATCTCAGTTGCGTGGGTATGTCCCGGATCCGAGTCATGTCCACGATCATTCGGAGTTAGTCGTTGGTACCGACCTAACTTACGAGGAACAACCCGTGTCTATTTTGGACCGGCGAGAGAAGGTGCTTAAGAACCGGACTATTAACCTTGTCCGTGTCGCTTGGGGCCATCACTCTCCGGGAGAGTCAACCTGGGAGCGCGAGGACGAGATTAGATCTCGGTATCCACACTTGTTCGACTCAGAAGGTATGTTTCTCCTCATGCCTTGGTAATCCGATTACATGCATGTTTTGCACCATTTTGAAATATGTGATCAATGAATGCTAATGATAGGTTGCTTGTGTATATTGTAATTACACCTTGCTTGCCCGAATTTCTCTATCTTGTCTTGGCAGAAATTCTGAGGACGGAATTTTTCTAAGGAGGATAGAGATGTCACTCCCCGATCCCAATAGACGTATTCTTTCAAGAATTCTGTACATGGTATCTCGTATTTAGCATCTGCATAATTCTATTTATTATTATTTAATGGTTGCATGTAGTTTTAAGCATGTCATTAGTGGAATGGTTAGAGCATGTTTAGAGATTAGGGTTTTCTTAATCCAATCTAACCCCTATTTATATTCTCTTCCTCACTCTCTCTCTTCATTCACTCCTCCATTTATTTTCCTCAACCACCATCCTTAGGCAAGTACAACTTGCTCAAAAGTAGAGATTTGTGCATTTTTCATTTTAGATTTTTCCTTTGATATTAATTGTCTATATTGTTCTTCTCTTCATTCTCTACAAGTTTAGTTCTTGGAGTTTTTGATTTTAATGGCTAGTTTGGTGTAGATCTAAGTTTCTAAAACTAGGATTTTATATATTTACAAGGTTTTGATCTACCAAACTTAGTTATTTTCGAAAACTAATGGTCATAGGTTGTAGGAAATTTGATTCTACACAATTTTGACCTTTGAAAAGTTAGATTTCGAGTTGTTTTGAGGAAGTTATGGCCAAAACAATATTTGAATATTTTCTATGCATCAGTCCTGGTTTTGACAGGGACGATGAATAGTGCCGCTGCATAGTGCCGCATAGTGCCGAGCCGCATAAGAATGCTGTATAGTGCCGCATAGTGCCGAGCCGCATAAGAATGCTGCATAGTGTCGCATAGTGCCGAGCCGCATAAGAATGCTGCATAGTACCGCATAGTGTCGAGCCGCATGAGACTGCTGCATAGTGCCGCATAGTGCCGAGTCGCATGAGAATGCTGCATAGTGCCGCATAGTGCCGAGCCGCATAAGGATGCTGCATAGTACCGCATAGTGCCGAGCCGCATGAGGATGCTGCATAGTGCCGCATAATGCCGAGCCGCATAAGAATGCTGCATAGTGCCGCATAGTGCCGAGCCGCATGAGGATGCTGCATAGTGCCGCATAGTACCAAGCCGCATAAGAATGCTGCATAGTATCGAGTCATATGAGGATGCTGCATAGTGCCGCATAGTGCCGAGCCGCATAAGAATGCTGTATAGTGTCGTATAGTGCTGAATAGTGCCGCATAGTGCTGAATAGTACCGCATAGTGTCTATTTTGGCTGTTTTTGGCTATTTTAAGTCCTATTTGGCTAAATTGTGGCCAGAATTTCTCCTAACTCCCAACATGAAAGTTGTAGATCTTTGTCTTGGCTTCAAGAATCTTCATGACTAGCGAGCTCTTCACTCTCTAAGTGCATAGTACCTTCTTGTTCTATTTTCCTCTTGTGTTTTGGTCCTCATTCCTGATCTAACTCCTATACGTACGCTGGATAACCCTATGTGTGTACTAAGGTACAATCTATGTGAGCATCGATGTGCTATCCTATGTGCTAAGTGTTCCTATGTGATACCTGTCAGTACCTTCAGGAGTCCAGCATTTACATAGCAATTGGTCAGTAGCAATGACGTGGCATTGTTGTCTGTCGCATTACACCAAGAAGGGGGTACATACGTATGACTCTATGAGCCCGTAAGGATCACTTCTTGGGGTACTCGTACAATGTACGACATATAGGGGAGTGAGCATGTGACCACGACATGTGAACTCAGAGAATAACCTAGGGATTAACTAGGCAACTAACTTGGTAGATGCATTGGGTGGGAAGAATCCCGAGATCGTGCCATACTAGCCATTCCAGGACCAGTCCTGACGTATCGGGTTGGCCACCACGGATATGGTTTCACTCGCCTATAGCGGATGGCTATATCCGACTCCTACGAGCTATGTGTTATATGTTTTAGCGCGGTAGCCCTCCGGGGGACCGGTACATAATCAATGTGCTATATGTCTTATGGTTTGGCTAGCCCTGCTGGGTTGACACGATCTGAGAATTCCTTTTAATCATTATCGCGGGGATAACTCCGCCAAATATAGAAAGCCGCATGAATGAATGGCCGCTTGAAAAATGACTTGACTGTGCCTTATAACTTCCGTTAGTAGCCAAGGGACATGGACTGTCATGGTGCGTGGTCCAACCCATGTCCTTGTTTGGTTGTTGGGTTGGGCTATCGTGCTAGAACAGACTGTGGACCGAGGTTACGACCGGAAGCTTTTATTATTACTAGTATTATTATTATTATTTGCTTGGGTTTTATCTCACACTTTTGTGCTTCCTTGTGGTACTTGCTATTCGGGGCTGATCCCGCTGGTTTTGTTTGGCCAGATCTCGTAGCAGCGCCTGAGGATCCAAACTTCCTCCCCGACGTCAATGGTGCATACTAGGAGCATGGCTGGCGGGGGACTCGAGTGGGTTTCTTCTTCACCACTCTAGTATCTTTACTTATGTTCTGGCGTTTAGCCACCGGCACCTGTTAGCCGGCTAATATGGATATTTTGTCTTGCATAATTTGTAATTAAATCAGACTGCAGCTGAAAACAATTATGTACCTATGACTCTCTGGGCTAGCTAACTTATAAAGCTAGATCCTCATGATCATTTTGATGATGCGTCGGGGACGCCTTACTGCTTTATCTTATATGATCATTATTTACTGCTTCTTGTTTGATTGATTGAGACCTAGATGCTCTGTGAGACCATAGGAGACTTGATTGTAGCATGCACCACCTTGTCTCTTGACAGCCACGATCGCCGTATGACGTTTATATACCTCGTATGGAGTAGCTGGCCTAGTCCGTCTCCGTATTTCGGTACTGGGGCGTGACAATATGTAAATATTAAATCCTTAATTATGTAAGGGATATATGTGAATATAGGTAGTGAGATATGTAAAATAAGTATTAGAACCCCAATATGTAGGAGGATCATAAATGTATGTAATGTATGTAGTAGGAACATGTTGTATAAATAAATATGCTTTTCCTATATTTTATTCCTGGTAAATATTTTCTTAAGAATATTATGAATGTAGGTATGGATCTATTTATGCCAAGTTTGGAATGGGATGGGAGTGATTACACTTTATACTTATACCAGCGCTATGCCAGACTAATATGGAACGCACCTGACTGGTACGATATCCATGTCTACCAAGTATTCTATGCAGTCATGCGTCCCATTGTCAGGGACATTGAAGACGGAGCCGAAGTATATCAGGAAAATACAACTTACTGCCTGCATGTCCGAGACCCAAACCGTATTTATATCGGACTACATAGATATGAGGGTACATTAGATGACTTTGAGAGACTCCATCCAGAAGTTGACATCCTCACTGAGGAAAGAATCCTCATCGAGGCCATAGAATAAGAAAAACCTAACCAATATATGTACAGTGAAGAAGGAATCTTTTGTCTGCTATGTGGTATTTTGAAATCAGCAGGTATGTATACAAGAATGGACAGTTCGATACTATGTCACATTTTGGGGAGGTGGAGTGACAAAAGTAGATTAGATGAAAAGAATGTAAACAAATGTGAAGTTGAGAGTAGGAACCACATTTTGTAATACTCTCTTTAATGAAATATATATATATGGCTCTGCTGTACACCTTGTTATAAATGAACATTGTGAATATTCCCTGAGGAAATTATGTCATTTATTTCAGGATATGGACAATCATACTCAATCAAACAATCCACCACCTCAAACATCAACGGAGCCAACCGTGGCTGACATGTTCCGATTGTTCCAGCAATTATTGGAATCCAATAGCCAACAGGCCAATGCTGCCCATGCCACAAATGCCACGATACTAGAACAAATACAGAATTCAAACAACACCAAGGATAAAACCCTAAAAGAGTTCAGGGATCTTAGGCCGCCCAAGTTTAAAGGGACTGAAAATGCGATAGAAGCGAGTCAATGTCTGAGGACCATTGAAGGCCTAATGAAAGCTGCCAAAGTTAAACCTGAAGACATGGTACCCGCAATCCGCATCCAGCTGGAAGACATAGCTGGATACTGGTGGAGTGCCGAGTACCCCGAAGATTCTGACGAGGACATGTCATGGACGGAATTCAAGAAAAAATTTGAAGACAGATTCTATCCCAAATCAGCACGGATAGAATTGGAACGACAATTCAACTATCTAAAACAAAGGAGATGTACCGTTGATGAGTACGTTGCAGAATTTTCCCAGCTTAGTCGATTTGCCCCCAACATGATAGCAGATGAAGAAACAAAGATATCCAGGTTCGTAGAAGGACTTGGGACCCAACTGAAAAGTAGGGTCGCCTCTTATAGGTGCCGAACATTTTCAAAGGCAACAGAAGCTGCTCGAGATCAAGAAAGGATACAAAAAGAAGAACAACCTTTCCGGTCTCCACAACCTAAGAGGGCTTTTGAGGAGGGGGCATCCTCCAACAAGAATCATTGGCAGGGACCGCCTAAGCGTCCTCAGAATGGCAACTCAGACAGATCCGTAGTCTGTAATTACTGCCATAAACCAGGCCATAACATAAATGTATGTAGAAAGAGATTGGGGCTCTGTTTGAAATGTGGGGCAGGTAATCATCCAACCAATCAATGTCCTCAAATGCCTGCAACTGGGGCAATCACACAAAGCTTCAATCAAGGATACCGACCTCCAGTTCAAGGAAACCAACCTCGACCTATGATGCAGGCACCAATATCACAAGCAGGTATGGTTTATGGAAATCAGCACAGGCCGCCCTATGCACCTCAAGCATATCAATTTCAACAAGCACAGCGGGCGGCTCAAGCCCAAAATAATAACAAAAGGAGGAATAAGCAAGGACAAGCATTTGTGATGGGAGCCGAAGATGCTAATATTCCTGGGGAAGTAATTTCAGGTACTATTTTAATTTCTGCATATCCAGCATCAGTATTATTTGATTCCGGGGCTACCCATTCATTTATATCATCTTCTTTTATATCACAACGTGAAATAGAGTCACAACCTCTGCCTAAATCACTGAAGGTCCTCACCGGTAATGGAGTAGTAGAAGTCAGTCGGGTCTGTAGTAGATGTCCTATAAAATTGGGTGGAGGAACTTTTCGTACCCGGTTGCTAGTTTTCCCAACAAGCAACTATGATATAATATTGGGTATGGATTGGTTAACTGCAACATTAGCCAACATAGATTGCGGTCAGGGGAAAATTTCCTTTCAACTCCCTGACGGAGAATTTTGTGAATTTGTAAGGGACCAGAATGAATTCAATGCATAAGAATTAGAGAAATTTGAACTACCAGTACTGCTGCAAGGAGTGGCAGAATAACCATTTCCAAGAGTAGTAGAAGAATTTAAGGACGTATTCCCAGAAGAATTGCCAGGACTACCCCCAGATAGAGCTGTAGAATTCTCTATAGATCTGATACCTGGAGCTGCACCCATAGCCAAAAAGATATATCCAATGAACAAGGAGGAGCTGGCTGAATTAAACAAATAAATAAAAGAACTATTATCCAAGGGATCTATTCAGCCTAGCGCTTCGCCATGGGGTGCGCCGGTATTATTTGTGAAAAAGAAGGATGGTACCCTACGCCTAGTAATTGATTATAGGGCTTTGAATGAGGTTACCATCAAGAACAAATATCCCTTACCTAGGATCGATCAATTGTTTGATCAGTTAGGAGAAGCAAGGGTATTTTCGAAAATTGATTTGAGATCCGGATATCATCAAGTAAAGGTAAAGAAGGAAGATATTCCAAAGACTGCTTTTAGAACTCGGTATGGGCATTACGAATTCTTAGTTATGCCATTCGGGTTGACAAATGCGCCAGCTATATTTATGGACCTGATGAATCGAGTATTTTATCAATATCTGGACAAATTTGTGATTGTATTCATTGATGACATTCTTATATACTCCAAAAGTGAAGAGGAGCATGAAAAACACTTGAGGATAGTACTGCAAACTCTACGGGAAGAACAATTATATGCCAAACTTAGTAAATGTGAATTTTGGCTGGATCAAATACCGTTTCTAGGGCATATTGTCAGTGGAGAAGGCATCTCGGTAGATCCGAAGAAAGTGGAAGCAGTTAAGTCTTGGCCGACACCTAAGTCCGTAGCAGAAATCAGAAGCTTCTTGGGGTTGGCTGGTTATTACCGAAGATTCGTAGAAAATTTTTCAAGGATTGCAGAACCTTTAACCCGTCTTATCCGAAAGAAGAAAAGTTTAACTGGACAGAGAAATGTCAAGCCGCATTTGACGAATTAAAGAAAAGATTAATTTTAGCCCCAATACTGGCATTACCATCTGGTTCGGGTGGATATGAGATATATAGTGATGCATCAGGAAAGGGTCTAGGGTGTGTACTGATGCAGCACGGAAGAGTCATAGCATATGCATCCAGACAATTAAAAACACATGAAAGAAATTATCCAACTCATGATCTCGAACTTGCAGCAGTGGTGTTTGCACTCAAGTTATGGAGACACTATTTATACGGAGAAAGAATCAAAATCTACACCGATCACAAGAGCTTAAAGTATGTCTTCTCACAAAAGGAGATCAATATGAGGCAAAGAAGATGGTTGGAGTTACTGAAGGATTTTGATATGGAGCTAACATATCACCCAGGCAAGGCTAATAAAGTGGCCGATGCCTTAAGTAGAAGACCTGAAGCTTTCTTTCTAAATACACCCAAGGAGATCCTTGAGGATTTGAGGAAAATGGGAATTGAAGTAATATGCCCGATAACCGATGGGATATGGCAAAACTTACAAATACAATCCTCCTTAATAGATAGAATTAAGGAAGCCCAACAAAATGATTCAAAACTTCAAAAAATTTGGTAACAAACAGAAGCAGGGCTCCAGACCGGGATAAGGAAGCACCCGGACGGATCGCTAAGATTCGGAGATCGGTTATGTGTGCCCAGTGGAGATTTGAGAACGGAAGTCATGACAGAAGCCCATAACTCACAATATTCTATTCATCCGGGCAGCACTAAAATGTATAAAGATTTGAAACAGATATTTTGGTGGCACGGAATGAAGAGAGAAGTCGCCAGATTCGTATCCAGATGTCTCGTCTGTCAACAAGTAAAAGCAGAGCATCAAAGGACAGTCGGACTTCTTCAGCCATTGCCCATACCAGAATGGAAGTGGGAGCATCTCACAATAGATTTTGTGACAGGACTGCCTAGGACCCAAAGGGGTAATAATGCTATTTGGGTCATTGTAGATAGACTTACGAAGTCCGCTCGTTTTCTCCCTTTTTGAGTCGGACAGTCAACCGAGGTACTGGCAGAAATATACATGAAACATATTGTCAGTCAGCATGGAGTACCAGTAAGTATAGTATCGGATAGAGATACCCGGTTTACTTCGCACTTCTGGAAAAGCTTGCAAGAAAATCTTGGCACTCAATTAAAATTTAGCTCCGCCTACCACCCCCAAACAGACGGCCAGTCTGAAAGAACCATTCAGACACTAGAAGACATGCTGAGAGCTTGTACTTTAGATTTTGGAGGAGCATGGGATGATCATCTACATCTGGTGGAATTTTTATACAACAACAGTTATCATGATAGTATCAAAATGGCCCCTTTTGAAGCACTGTATGGTAGAAAATGCAGATCGCCGATATGTTGGACTGACGTAGGAGAAAGACAATTGTTAGGGCCAGAACTGGTAACACAAACTGTGGACATAGTCAAGACAATAAGAAGTCACCTGCAAGCAGCCCAGGATAGACAAAAGATGTGGGCTGATAAGCATCGAAGAATACTGGAATTTCAACCTGGAGATCACGTTTTTCTGAAGATTTCACCAACCAAAGGAACCATCAGATTCGGGACCAGAGGAAAACTGAGTCCGAGATACATTGGGCCCTTCGACATATTGGAGAAAGTAGGGAATGTATCATATCGGCTTGCTTTACCCCCAACACTAGAGGGAGTTCACAATGTATTCCATATTTTCCAATTACGAAGATACGTGTCGGATCCGAGCCATATACTCGACCATTCAGAAATCTCCGTTGGGCCTACACTACGGATCGAACAGAGACCCGTTGGGATCTTGGATCGAAGAGAGAAGGTACTCCGCAATCGGGTCATTCCATTAGTACGAGTCGCATGGAGCAGGGATTCGCCTGGAGATTCAACTTGGGAGAAAGAAGAAGATATGCAGAGGCAATATCCGTATCTATTCCCTAAACCAGGTTAGCAATCAATCATTGTACTAGTTATTTCCAATTCCGAGGACGAAATTTTTCTAAGGGGAGTAGACTTGTCATACTCTTATATTACTATTATTATTATTATTATTATTATTTGCTTCAAAAATATATTAATAATAAATAAATGAAGAAGATTGGAGAAGGAGAGGTGTCCCCCATGTATTTAATGGGGGGGGGGGGACACCTCACCATCTCACCCCTCTATATAATCTCCCCCCCAACACTCAAACACACACACACCCAAAAAAAACCCCAACACCACCAGCACACTCTCTCTACATAACCCCCCTTTCCCTCTTTATAACACACACACACACACACAAGAAAGAAAAGAAAAAAAAACAAACAAAACCACACACACCCACACCCGACCCCCTCCAGCCCCTATCGTCGCTGCCCCGACCCCCTGCAGCCGCTGCCGCCGCCCCCAGCCGTCGACCGCCGTCCGGCCACCCGCCGTCCGCCGTCCGGCCACCTCCACCACTTCTCCATCTTCCTCTCCATCTTCATTTCAACTTCCTTTTCATCTTCTTCTTCATCTCTTCCTCTTCCACTTCATTTTCCAAGGAGGAAACCTAGGTAATCCTCATTTTCTTTCCCCAATCCTTATTTTTCTAATTCATACTAGGTTAGAGTACTAACAAGGGTTTGTTATTTGCTATTGGGTTCAAATTAGGGTTTGTGGAGAAGTCTAGGGCATTCCCAATCCAAGGCAAGTCCTCTCCTCCATTCTTCTCCAATAAAATTTTTTTTTTAGTTAATTCTGAAATAGTTAGAATTCATATTTAAATCTGAATTTTAAGTTATGAACATATAAATTTTCTTTTCATAATAAGTTTTTGGTAATACTAGGAATTGGAACTTGTATAGGATAATTTTAAATTTGAAGTCTCACAACTAGATATTAATTTCTTCATTTCACAAAGATTATAATTTGGAATATAGGTTAGGGTAATTTCGCTAAGTTATGGTTCAATTTCAAATTGGTAGTTTTAACCCACTTCAAGATATTTTAAAAATCTGGCAAATTTTTGATTTCTAGTAAATGTTCAATTTTAAAAGACATAGACAAGGAAATTTAAATTGGCACTGGAACTAGTATTTGGGACATATCACGGGAACTGATTTGGACATGAACTATTGAACTTAAATGAACAAACGAACACATATGGACTCATGAGATTCTCCAATGGTAAGTTGGACATACATAAGAACTGAACAGTTGGACTGCACGCCGGGAAGGTAAAAAGTACAAAGAAAAACCCTGTATTCTCTACTTACTAGTCTGTGTATGTCATAGTTAGAAACTTTACATTTTTTTTGCTCTATTAAAACACTTTGATTAGCTTGAATATTCCTTATACTATCTATATGATATATATATATATATACATATATTTATATATATATATATATATATATATATATATATATATATATATATATATATATATATATATATATATATATACATATACATATACAAATATATTATAAAGTCTTGCATATTTACTAATATAGTTGGATAAACATTTGCTCATTTTGATAAACTGCAAACTACTAGCAAGCCGCGAACCGACCTATTGCTAAGGGAAAGGTAATCATTGCTTGCTCAGGTATAAATCTCCAGTTCTTTTTCGTTCTTTTATTCCTTGCGTGGTTCCGGTGTTGAGAGTTGCTCCACCGAAGGGGTCGGCGAGCCCAATTATTACTTGCGTGGTTCCGGTGTTGAGAGTTGCTCCACCGAAGGGGTCGGCGAGCCCATATTTTTCTTATCATATATATATGTTTTCCTGTAAATTTTCGGGGCTCCTAAATACAAAGGAGACTCTGCCGAAATTTTTGAGAAATTTAGAAGATAGACAAATTTCCGACCTTCAGAAATTTTTCTTGAAAATTTCTTATCTAAGGAAGCATTTGGGAGGGGAGAACAACTGAATATCCCTAGATATCCCGTAACATAAATAACAAAAAGCTGATCAGTATTCGGAAATCTCGGAAATCAGTGCATCTAGTTTCGACTAGGGTGCACTAGCCCAAGGGAGGCTCTACATCTATCTGACAGAAACATCAATAGATGTCTTTTTTTTTAGCCCAAGGGAGGCCCGGAAATCACAGCCTGATCCCAGGTCAACGGGATTGTTCACGGGAAATATTTAGAGGATTATTCAGAGTATTGTTCTCAAGACTGCATTTCTTTTCAAATCTTACTCCAGCAGACAACGCTGCCTATTATAAATGGGCAGTGTCCTTAATTGCTCAAGGAAGCAATTCCTACTAAAAGCTCAAGGGAAGCTCGGAAATCTTATTATTCATGGAGTAGGACGTTGATTTCATTCATATTTTACCAAAGCAAATATATATATATATTTATATATATATACATAGCAGTGCAATTTGGCATACCTTGTTTTATTTTTCAAAAAAAAAACTACATATTCACTTTTTTAACTTTTACCGTTCTTGGCCGAGGACTTGCTCGTCGTTTTCTAAACGACCTAGTATTTGTTCACTAGGTGAAGAAGAAGAAGATGCCTCCGCCGAAGTATCGCCGCACTACAACGAGGAGTAACTGTCTGGACTACCTACAATTATGACCAGCAGTATCATTGTCATTTTACAAATCTATTTTTGTAATAATCTGTAATAGACATTGTTGGAAAAGTTCCCTGTAATATTGCTACACTGTATTTTAAATACCATGAGATTCCTTGTATTTTCCATTCTGCTGATGATTACGGACGACAGTCGCGAATTTCGGCGCGTAGCCTGGGGGTGTGTTATGACGTCACCCTTCCATCCGGGAAGCGGGACGTGACAAAGAGATATTTGAATGACGAAGAGCTAAGGGCTACTCAGTTGTATGTATTACTCAATTGCGACGAGGATGAAGTGGAGAAGCTAGAGGGGTAAGTAACTCAGGATGATGAGTTTTCGTCATCTCAATGTAATAGTATAAGCTAATATTATTGTACTAATCGGCGGTTGCTTCGTTGTTTTCCAGCACATATAATGATGAGTTGAGGCTGGTTAGACCCTACCTAACAGACGAAGCATTAGAACAAGAAATGAGACGTCATTTTCCTTCTTGGTTGAGCGAATATGTAAGTAGCTCGATAATTACTGGCCTCTTCTAATGCAACTGCGCAATAAATAACTTATTATCGCTTCTTTGATATTCAGGTCGATCGTCTAATTTCATCCGAGATTGAATTAATTAGAACTCTTGCAAAGGGACCAATTACTTTTGTTAAAATATGGCCAAGTTACTGTGTCAATGGCTTTCGGTTCAAGTCGACAAATGCTCCGATCAGAGACAGCTTCCTGGATCTTGATTCCACAAAAAACAGTTGTTTGTGTGTCAAGTCTTCGAACTACAAAGACGTCGATCCAGAAAATGATTTCTTTGGCATCTTGCGAGAGATTGTGGAGTTGTCATATAATAATGGCAGAGAACCTGCAAAGATCGTGTTGTTCAAGTGTGAATGGTTCGATCCGATTGAAAATCAAGGTTGGAAAATTGACAAGCATGGTCTTCTGGATATAAACTACAAGCGTAGATATCAAGGCTACGAACCGTTTGTCATAGCAACTCAGGCTCAGCTCGTGTACTTCACAGCTTATCCGAGACGGGGAGCAACGAAGTCTGACTGGTGGGCAGTATGCAAGACTAAAGCCAGAGATACTTTTGATGTTGACAAAAAAGCTTAACAGGAGAACGAGCTACCTCTTGTAACCAATATTGTTGACGTGGACTCCACGAAAGTTACGCATTACATGACACATAATGTAGAAGATGTAGAATTATCCGAAGAGGAAGACGAAGCCAACGAAGGCGAAGATGAAAGTGAAGATGAGGAGGAAGAGGAAGATGAGGTCGAGGAAGACGAACAAGATGATTATTCTGAAGATGATTGAGAGAGATATACTTATCTGAACTTAGATGTTTCTTCTAGAATACATTATCTGGACATAGATATTTATTGTAGAATGTATCATCATATGTTGTCTTGGTTATTATCTTGTCTTTGTTGTACTTTCATATTTATAGTCTCTATTATTTGTTGTACTTTCATATTTCTAGTCTCTATTATTTATTGTACTTTCATATTTCTAGTCTCTATTATTTGTTGTATTATCATATGCTGTTATCAGGTATGGCAGGTCGTCGCGGAGCGTACCGAAGGGGACAACGAGGTCACTCTCCTCTGGTACTTCCTACAGGTACTGCTAGAGGACGGAGTTTTTCTTCGGTACCTCATTCTGGTACCGGCTCTGGATCCTCGTCTCTGATTACTCCTCCATATCGGACAGTAGGTGGGACTGGTGGGACGACGTCACGTGGCATATCTCCTGGGATGAGTAGTTCCAGGCCTGTTGAGAGTGATCACCCGTCTAGCGTTCCTACTGCTGATACGATAATGGAGACGGATGAGCAGATGGCGGAGGCTGCGGCGACGGCCGAGGCGGCGGTGCCGACGGTCGACCAGCATCATACAGATGATGCGTGCGCACCTCCGGAGGAGAGGAGGACGGAGATCTGGGCCGACGGTACAAAGTGGGTATTTTGGTTTATAATTTTTTTCTTTCTGTTTTTATCATAATTTAACTTTTTTCATGAATTCTTTATGTTTGTATAGATATCGTCCCCCAGAGGTACAGAGACGTCTAGGCCACATGCTGAGGCATAATTATGGTGGTGCTTGGATTAACTACTCTGAGGCTTCGGACGAGAGGAAGGCCTTCTGGTTTGCGCGCTTCAAGGTTAAAATATATTTGCTTTTAACATGAATCATATAATTTTTGTATATTATATATAACTGATAAATATTTGGTTTGTGCTCTTCTAGGATATGTTTTTCTATCCACCGTACCGGGCCAAGCTTATCGAGGGAATATTTCCTGCCGCGCTGCCAAGCTGATCCGTGACTCTATCAATGATCAGAAGGATCGTGATCGTGTCGGAAAGCCGATCCAAGGTTGGATCACCCCTGATCAATGGAATGCGATGAAGGCTCGATTCGAGGAGCCAAAGTACAAGGAGAAGTCGGAGAAGGCCAAGGCGGTTAGGCAACATGCCTCGAAGTGGTGCGGTGGGTCGATTCCGATGATAGAACATTTCCGTCGTCTGGTATGTCTTCCTCTTTTAAAAATATTATTTTAATGCAAAACCGATAAATTATTACTAAGATAATATATTTAATTACAGGTAAGGAAGGTCGGTAACGCCGACATGGTGACCGTCTTCCTGGCCACCCATCGTCGCGGCGCTGACCTTATTGACGAGAGGGCCGAGCAGACTTATGTAAGTATTACAATATGTTATCTTAATTTAATACTTCGTGTCAATTTTAATATAACTTAGTAAATATGATGCAAATAAATATTCATGTAGTTAGTAATAATAAGTACATTAATTAGAAATTAGAAATAATAAGTACATTAATTAGAAATTAGTAATAATAAGTACATTAATTAGAAATTAGAAGTTAGTAATAATAAGTACTTTCTAGGCCGAATATCAGAGGCTGCGGGAACGGGCGGCTGCTAGTGCACCTGATGCAGGCGAGGTCGGTACTTCCTCGCAGCCCACTCAGGCTCCATCGGCGGACGAGCTGTGGATGGCCGCCGCTGGTGGACTCCGTAGGGATACGTACTACGGTACGGGATCCTATGGCACCCTAGTTGCGATCCTGTCCTCTAGGACATCTCCTGCTAGTGTGCATGGTCCACAGCTATCCCAAGAGTCTGCCCGAGTCCACCAGATGATGGAGTCTCTCCGTGACGACCTGCTACGACGGATCGAGGAGCAGTCTCAGCACGACGATCCTGCGCTACTAGCATGATTGGATGCGCTCGACCGTGACATTATGGACCTCAGGGAGACGACTGAGAGGACAGAGCGCACCGTTGGAGGGTTAGAGCGCACGGTCACGGAGCTGCAGACAGGACAAGTGACCATGGCCGAGAGGATGAGATTGGCGCAGGAGTCGATGGCCGAGAGCAGTGATAGAATGTTATCTATCATGGATTCATACCCCCAACGACTTACAGCGTTGGAGCGTGCTGGTCTTCCGGGTGCGCCTTCATCGTCGTCGACTCCGCCGCCTCCACCGCCATCTTCTTCGACACCTACTCCACCGACGTCACTGCCTCCATCGGTATCGATTTCACGTGAGGAGTATGAGTTGTTCTTATCCCTTCGTCGCGGCGGTGTCCCTTCTGCACCAGATTCTTAGTAGTCCTAGTTAGGACTGTTTCTGTGTTTGTTTCATTCTTTGTTTGTGACTTTTTTCATTTGTTGGTTGTGTAGATTTGGATACTTGGTTGTTTGGATACTTGGTTATTTGGATATTTGGTTATTTGGATACTTGGTTATTTGGATATTTGGTTATTTGGATATTTTGTTATTTGGTTAGTTGTTGTGTGATTGTTGTAAACTTAGTTATTTGGATATTTGGTTATTCGCAATTATCGACGTCAAGTATACAAACTTGGTTAGTTGTGTACAGCGAGAAATGGACATTCTGTGATTGTTTGGATCCTATTCTACAGTGAGAAATGGTTATCTTTTTAAGCTGCAGGGAGAAATGGACATTCTTTATTTTATTTTTTTAATTTTTTTCAGAATTAGCGACGTTTACCGACGTACACCGACGTACATTTACGTCGGTAAACGTCGGTAAATATGCGATATTATCCAGTTTACCGATGTTTTAGCGACGTCATAATATGTCGGAAAACGTCGGTAAACGTCGGTGCACGTCGGTAATATTCCAAGAAATTCCCAGGATTTACCGACGTTTAGCGACTTTGAACATGTCACTAAACCACCGACGATTCGTCGGTAATACGTCGGTAATTTACCGACGCGTAGCGATACGCAGTAATACGTCGCTAATCCACCGACGTCACGACGGTAGACGTCGGTAATATACCGACGTATATATACGTCGACAAACGTCGATAATTGCGACGTTTGGCGACGTTTAGAAGATTAGCGACTTACATTTCAGCGACTATCACGAAACGTCGGTAATTCCGTCGCTAAATATCTTTAGCGACGAAATTTGTCGTTTTAGCGACGTCTTTATGCGTCGCTAAAACGACTTATTCTGGTAGTGTGCGTTTGTTCATGATTTCAAAGCAAAGAATAAGATTTGGGAAAAACATGTTTAAAGTACAATTAGATTCATTTTAGGGTATATATATGCTAAAAATCAAGATGACCCTATTTTCTTACGTACTGCGGATGACGTTCTGCTCAAGTAGCTCTTTCATGCATGGCGCCTTCTTCCAAGTTGCTTCTACTTTTTTATTCAGTGCACATTTTCAATTATAAGTACTACTTAGAAGTTAGAACTGACATCCCAACTCCTCCTCCTCCTCCCGCCAACACAACTTCACCACAGATCCAAGTAACATAGCAAGATGGATCAAACTACCAAACCAAGAATTCCTTCCCTTAATTGGAAGGCGGCGGTCGACGAGCTAATCAGAGGCCGCGACTTGGCCTCCCAACTCGGAGCCGTACTGGAGGAGGCGTTGCCGACGAGCTCGATTCGAGACCTCCTCAGGAAGGTCTCGGACTCGTTCTCCAGAGCGCTCGTCGCGCTGGACGTGACCGGAGTGAAATCGGAGGTCGCTGGGAGCCTGCAGAACCGCGGAGGAGAGAAGGGAGAGAGTGCACGTGGAAAGAAGAGAGTGCATGTGGAGTCTGGACAAGGAGCCGGCCGTAGGAGAAGGTAAGTTGACCTCAAATATTTTTTTCAGCAATTATTATCCGCGTCAATTATGCTATTCGGCTCTCAAAATATTTGAATGATGCCATCTTACATTATGTGATATTTGACATGACAATTGACATAACAGCTGACATAACAAATTTTAATCCAAAAAATTAATTACCCAATTTTTTTAATGTTAATATTAATGTTAATATTGATGTTAATATTAATATTAATTTTTTTAATGCAAAAATATTAAAAAATTATCATGTTAATTTTAATGTTAATGTTAAGGTTAATTTTAATATTAATGTTAATTTCAATGTTAAGGTTAATTTTAATGTAATGTTAAGGTTAATTTTAATATTAATGTTAATTTCAATGTTAAGGTTAATTTTAATGTTAAGGTTAATCTTAATATTAATTATCAGGATAGTTTAATGTCAATTTAATATTAATATTAATTTTTATGTTAAATTTTTTCATATTGGCTGTCATGTCAGCAACCATATCATATGTCACATAGTGGAAGATGGTATCATCTAATTTTTTTGGGAGGAAAATAACATTTTTGTATTCTCGTTGCAATATGTACTCCAGTACTCCATATATTTTCGGAAATTTATATTACCAACTTGCAGAGTGGACGACTCATGTAAAAGTACTAGTACGACTACAACGCTCAACGACGGCCATTCCTGGAGAAAATATGGACAGAAAGCGATCTTGAACTCTATATCCCCTAGGTAACGATACGAACATTTTAACCTGACCTTCCGATCATCCCGACTACTCGATCGATCGATCAGTTCGATTCATTCGCGACGGTTTTCGACGCAGGGGTTACTATAGATGCACCCACAAGAACGACCAGGAGTGCTTAGCCACGAGACGCGTGCAACAATCCGAGGAGAACCCCTCCCTCTTCGTGATCACGTACACCGGCGGGCACACGTGCCGCGGGGAACCGGCCGACGCCTCGGCCTCTCCCGAGACCAATCCTTGCATAATCGACTTCAGTAGGTGGACCGCAGCTACGACTGGCGTGCTCCCCTCTTCTAATTACTTCCTATCCACGGAACGAGAGTCCGATATCGAAGAAGTTGTCGGCGGCGACGTCGACGTGGCACTCAGGAGCCCCGGGAGCTCGTCCTCGGGCTGCTTGGCGGCGCCGGAGGAACTGATGGGAGGGGGGGCGTCGGAGCACTCGTGCTTGCAACCCTCCTCCTCTGTTGGTGACTTGGGCTGGCACTCGATGGATGTTGACGACTACTCCTTTGATATCAATTGTATATTTGATTATAATCAAGGAGGAACTCTCTACTGATCATGGCACGTTGATGACGAGTGAGAGCTTTGATCGATCAGGGTTTGTACATTTAAAAAAATCAGAGTTTGTATAGGAAGTAGGATTAGGAAGCACAGGTATTTGACTCTCTTTTGTAATTGTAAAAAATAATAATATTATTTGTCCCTTCGTGTTATTCTAAACTATTCTTCGTTGTGTGGTGTGACAATTTACGTAACGGTTGATACGACAACTAATATGACAAATTAAAGTTAATATTAATATTAAAATTTACAATCAATATTAATATTAAAAAATTGAATAATTAATTTTTTAGATTAAATGTCATCTCATTTGCTATGTTAGATGACACATAATGCTATTTAATATGCCACATTAGCTGCTATATAAGAATGAATGGTTTGAAGAGACAATTTGGAGGAATAAATAGCATTACTCTGTAAAATAAAAATAAAAATAAAAATAAGGAGGTGTTGATATATGAGAAATGGTTGCTTTTTTTTTTTCCTTTCTTTTTTCTTTCTTGAGTTTCATAATTTTGACCTACTTTAAATCTTGACAATAGATATAAAAATTGTATTTGTGAATTCAGGAATTTTCTATCCTCAATTTGCTATAAAGAGCTAAGGTTTATTTAGTTTTAGAGTCTCGTATAATATTAGAAATTTACATTTAAGTCTCCATATTGTCCAGGGAAAGGATTTTTAATGGTTAATTTTGGCTGACTGTTGGATTTCGTTTATGTCTACATAATATTTAAAGTTTACACTTAGTATTAGCGTCTATTCAAAATTTATGTTTAGATCTCTATTTTAGACGATCAACCTAAGTCAACGTTCAAAACAAGACTTAAATTCTTTTCTGGATAATGTAGAGACTTAAACTCAAATTATAAATATTACCTGAGACCCTAAAACTAAATTATTACCCAATTCAGAAATAACATGCTTGTTCATTTGGATCCATGTCTATGGATTTATTATTCTAGGGTTTATGCTCTTGTGCTTTTGGTCTACCTGCAATATCCTCCGTCTAAGAATCTTGAAAATAGAAGAAGAAGAAATTATATTTGGGGATATGCCTGCTGAAATGGGTTCTCAACCCTCGGTCATGAATGCACATTTCACATATTCTTTGCTTAATACTTACAATCAATGAGACCCACATCTTCCTTCATGTGAGAGGGAATATATTTAGAGACACCATTTTAAGTACAACAGATCTACTATCATGAGTTAGGGACTAGGTCCAGATGACATGTATTATTGTATCTGTTCCTCCCATTGAGAAAACGTCTTATGCCTTGACATGTTTCATGCTAAGAAAGTATTGTTCTGTATGTTTATATAGTTTGTTCTCACAATCTTCCATTTCACTTCTTAAAAATCTTTTTAAATACCCACCAAAAAGAAAAACACGTTATTTAGTTTTATGGTCTCATATAGATATTCATATTATCCAGAAGAGGATTTGGATCTCATCCTAACTGCTGACTTGGACTGATAGTCTATAAAGGAGACAAAAGTCGAAATTTTAAATATTATACGAGACCCTAAAACTAAATGTATGCGAGGATTGTATAACTTGGATTAATCTTTATTTTTGAATAGTGAGGATTGTACTTGTAATATGAATTATTTAGTTTTTTCATGACCAATTTAGAATAATATTTGTGACACTTTGTTTGTTTCTATATTGATCTCAACAACCACACAATCCTTGAAACTTTTGAGTTACAAGCAGTCAACATGAGATCAAGACGAGAGACATCTGAATACACGTCGACTTCCATCAAAACTGCCGTCAGAAGGGTTGTGTGGCTGCTGATATCATAATAGCAGCAAACAACAATGTCACAAATCTCATTCTCGATTGATCGCACAACTGAATAATAAGTCATAGAACCCTAACCATACAAAAATAAATAACCAAGTCACAACCCTCATATATTTTTGTTTAGTTTTATGGTCTCTTGTAATATTCAAAATTTACGTCTAGGTTTGCGTTTTAGGCGGCCAGTCCAGGTCAACCATTAGGACGAGACCCAAATACTATTCTGAACAATATGAAAACCTAAATGTAAATTTTTTTAATATTATAGGAGACCATGAAACTAAATAACTCAAAAGAAAAAGAAAAATTTTGGGGAGCCGTGTTTTTGGGAATTCTAATTGTGTTAGAGCATCCACAGTGGGACTAATTTCAAGTGCTATATTTGGTCTTTAGCCAAATTTTGTAGCACTTGATGGCTCCAATGGACTCTTGTCCACACTTGAAAAATGGTAGAAAGCTAAGAGACTCTCCAAATTTGGAGAGTCCACTAGTTGAGCTATATTACTTGCGGGCCCACCATATTTACTTTTCTCCTTCATTCTTTTTTTGGAGTATTGCCACTTGTCAATTATGAAAGAAAAATAAGGAGGAAAACAAATGGAGTGTTGCCACTTGTCAATTTGGAATGTTTATTTATACTATACCATTGTGTACCAACATGAAGGAAATACTCCAAAATTAATTATTGGAGTATGGTTTGAAGTAATTTCGAGTATGGTTTAGAGTGTTACCACTGTGGATGCTCTTATGTCAAATAAGATTTTAGCCGAAGTTTAAATTTTGGGGAGCCTTGTTTTTGGAAATTAGGTCCATGGGTTGTGGTCTAGTGGTAGCAACGAGGGCCCCGGCGCGGAAGACGCAGGTTCGAATCCTCCCTTGACATTTGCCAAGCCGGAGAAAAAAGACATCTCAAAAAAAAATTAGAAGAAAAAAAAAAGTAAAGTGGTGGATGACCGAGTAAGTATTTTGGACTAATTAGCGTTTAAATCCTGAATTTTATATAAGCTTAGAGTGTAAACTATAACATGTTCAATTGTAAAATTTGGATCCTGAATTTTTATTTTTGGTTTTATTTATTGTACTCTCTAACATGTGTTGGTTAACTTGGCTGTTGCCCTTGTACTTATGTTCAAGTTATAATGGAAAAAAAAATCAGAAATAAAAGTTCAGGTCTAAAATTTTCAATTGAATATGTCAGTACTAAAGTGATATAAAATTCAAGGTGTAAATTCTTAAAATTTTCAAGGTTCATTGCAATGAGTCTATTATAAAAGGTCATTTCCAAAGCCACCACACTGCAGGATTTATAATTAGTACATTATCCTAATGGAAATTTATTTTATGGATCCAACCATAAATATCTGAGGTCCAGATATGGTTGAGTTATTGAGTTATTAGAATATGATTAATGATCTTTTTTTTCCTTCTTCTATAACATGGAAAACAATAGAAAAACAATAAAATATCCTCGTTGGCTCTTGGTTGCCAAATTTGGTACGTCGTACTAAACTATTTGTAGCAAATGACAAACGAAAATGTTCAACAAACGTTGCTATGGACATAAAATACCATCCACTTGGAGTTTGACAGCTATTTCCACCTAACGAGGAACAACGACTAAAGCACATAATCATGTGCTTCACCATTTAGTCTTCGATATTAAGGCAGTAAATATAAAAAATTCTAGAGGAACAAATCAGTTTTTAATTTTTAAAATTCGATCATTAACAACCATTAGATTATATGTGTCTAATTTTTTAATCTTTTTCAGATAATAAAAAATAACAATATTTACACTTTTAATGTTTGTAAAATTTATGAATCTTTATATTGCAAGTTATTATTTTGAATTATTATTTGAGTTAATGTAGTGGAACTGTAGTAATATGTCTATGAAAAAACACAAGTTGGATCATTTAAGGGTGTGTTTGATTAAAAGGTTAAAAATATGAAAACAATAAATTAATTCTATGAATTATTTTACTAGAAAAAGAATTTATTGAAAAAATCAACATAATTTGGGTGTTGATTGTCATTATATTAAAAAAATATATTTTTCATTACAATTAATATTTTCCATTGGCCGGATCATTTTCTTTTACTATTTTGGAGGAAAATTTAAAACGATAGATTTTTGAAAAATAATTACATAAAAAATATACTTGTCAAACACTACGGTTGGTGGAAAATTTGTGATGGAAATATTTTTCGTGAATAAAAGCTCAATCAAACACAACCTATGTGCAGCAGAAGTAGGAGGGAGGACCTAAGATTTGGTCCAATTGAACCCAGTCCCTGCTCTGCAAAAATAGGCGCTTAGTCAATTCTGAAAATGAGAGTTTCTATATAAAAGTTTAGATGTTTTTGTTAACTTCGTTCGTCTTTGTAAAATTTAGTAGGAATTTTGTAAATATTGTGGGTCCTAGGCATAAATGTCTAGGTCGTCTAAGTCTGGAGCAGCTCTTAGGCGATTTTGAAAATGGAAATTTCTATATAAAGTTTGGAGGTTTTTGTTAAGTTTATGAGAGTTTTGTAAAATTTGGTGAGATTTTTATAAATTTTGGGGTCCTAGGCTCATGTCTAAGATCATCTATCTGAGTGTGTGGAGCAGCTTTGATTGAACCGTCATCTTTTCCGAATTTCTAAAATCAAGATTCAGAGCCAACCGTTTAAACCTATGGAATTGTAGTGATTCAATTCGTCCACTTCAATTCACTTCCATTTTTCTTACTCGATTTTACAATTACATAAATAACTCTAAGACTTACCAAATACCTTTTTTTTAACACGTATTTTAATACTTAAATATTAGACAAGTAATAATATATTAAGACATGTTCAAAGTCACTATTTATTTAATTTAAATTATATAATGACAATTGTAATATAAATTCATAAAGTTATTTTAATACACCCACTCCGATCCAATCATGCTCAATTCCAAACGTTTTTTTTTTTAGTTTCTAAACCTCAAAATAGATTTTTTATAAATAAAAAAAACTGAACCCACAATTTTTTTTTTCTTTCCTACTAGTTTTTGCATTTAATATGGGTTTCTCTTTCTTTTATCTTTGCTTACCTTTGGACAACCAAGTTATGTTGGGTCACTTGGGTGGTCTCATATTTCCAGGTTCAGAGTGTAAACCTAAGTAAGTTGGATGGAAATCTTTTTTAGCACCCATTATAATTGAAAGAAATAATTTACTTCTTCTTAGAATCAAACTTATCTAGCCAGAATGTGCTATGTCTCCACCTAGTTGATTGGACTAGATTGATATCGTGTTTGGAAATGTCCAAAAAAAAGGAAAAGAAAAGTGAATACTTAAATATGTGAAAGTAAATAATTGCTTTGATGGATGAAACCATTTTTTTTTTCTATTTTTTTTTTTTTTTTGCCATTGTGAATAACTTTTTTCTTCTCAATTCGTTTGTTATCCAAACATAGAAAAATAATTACTTTTTTTTAAAACCTCATAATTCTGCGAGCCAAACGAGACATAAAGTGTGCTTGAAATTTTTACCCTATTGGACTTCAATTTTTTTGGACTCGGGAACATATGTTGGTTCCTATTTAGACCATCTCCAATGGTGATTTCTAAAATTGAGTTCTTATCCTACTTGGCATTGTACTTTAAGGAGATTTCTATCCTAGTTGGAAGAGTTTCTACATAAAAATTGTACACATACAAAAATGCTCTCCAATGGTTCTCCATTTCTATCCTATGTGTCACATAGTAAAATGACCAATTTAATGGTGTGGGGTCCAATAATAATTGTCATGAGAGATAGAAGAATTTCTATAAGACCATCTCCAATGGGGGTTTCTATCTTCCCTATTTCTATGGAAGAAATCCATTTTAGAAAAAACTTCTCCCAATGGTGGTTTCTATCACCATTTCTATCCTAGGTGGCAATGATGTAGGATGGAAACTTTCTAGGAGGGTTTCTACATGTAGAAACTCTCATAGAAATTCTCCTATCTCTCATGACAATTATTATTGGGTCCCACACCATTAAATTGGTCCTTTTACTCTATGACACATAGGATAGAAATAGAGAACCATTGGAGAACATTTTTTGTATATGTACAATTTCCTTAAGGGAGCAATAGGTGGTGGAGAGATCATACCATCAGAGTCGGAGAGATCCGCATCAGAATCAGATTGATTCAGTGCGGGACAACATCTTCAAGAGTTGGAGCATGAGTAGACGAGGGACTTGGTACAGTAGGCACAGGGCACGGTACAGGCATAGTACTGGACTTCTGCTGTCTCCTTCTGTAGACTTGGAGCTCCTTTTCCATTGTCTGCTGCTCCCCCTATTTAACATATGTATCTTCTTCATCTTCTGTATCGGAGTCACTATTTTCTCCTCCTTTCGTCCAGTTTTCCACGACCGGGCATGGGACCGATCCGACCACCACAGATGGGCTTATTTTCTCCCCCTCACATCTAACACCCTCTGTGTTAGGTGTGTCACCAAACGCTGAACCGTCACCCGAACCATAATATGGTTCCAGTTCTCTGAATGTAACGTCCATGCTTATAAACATCTTCCGCTCAACTGGGCTCCAACATGCGTATCCCTTCTGAGTTGTCGTGTACCCGACAAAGACACATTTAACCGCTCTAGGATCCAGTTTGCCAACTCCTGGCCTATTATCTTGGACAAAACATACACACCCAAATTCTTTCGGTGGAACAGTGTACGTGGTTGCACCAGTAAGCATCTCCAACGGTGTCTTCCAGTCCAATACCTGAGATGGCATTCTGTTGATGAGATAAGAGGCCGTTAACACCGCCTGCCTCCATAAGTGTTTCGGGACATTCATATCCAGCATCATCGTCCGTGCGACCTCCAGCAGGTGTCTGTTCTTCCGTTCGGCCACACCATTTTTTGCCGGTGTATAGACACATGAAGTTTGGTGTAGTATTCCATGAGTGGATAAATACTCAGCAACCTTCTTATTTGTATAATCCGTCCCATTGTCAGACCGTAAGCACTTAATTTTAGTGCCATATTATGTTTCTACCCGGCGATGAAAGTCTCGAAACGCCTCAAAGACGTCACTTTTATTCTTCATAAGGTAGACCCATGTCACGCGAGTATAACAATCAATAAAAGTGACGAACCATCGAAAATCGTTAATACCGGTGTAGGACAAAGGCCCCATACGTCCGAATGTATCATATCAAATACAGCTGAACTTCTACTTCCTGAACTCACATACGTGCTTCTGGTATGTTTACTCAACTCACATGCATTACAAAATAACTTCTCTTTATTAGCCCTTTGGTATAAGGACGGATACAATCGACTAATAATTTTAAAAGAAGAATGACCGACACGCTGGTGGTGAAGTAGCAATTCATCTTCTACATTGCGTCGTGAATCATCCGGTGGTGTGTCTGCTACCAGAGATGCCAATGCTTTGTCCAGTCCAGTCCTGTTCAAGTACCACAGCCCCTTATGCCATATGTCAGTCCCTAGTCGTCATCCTGTCCCCTTCTCCTGAAAAGTCACCGTAAGAATGTCAAAGAAAACAGTACAGTTAAGATCAAGAATAATGGCACTAATAGAAAGAAGATTGACAGGAAAATACGGAGCATGTAAGACATTGGTGAGAGTGAGAGAAGGGGTGCATGCGACAATGCCTTTACCCATGACAGGGCTGGAGTTACCATCAGCAGTCTGAATGCTCTCCGGCGTCGGTAGGTGAGTATAGTCGTGGAACTCATCGCGGAATCCCGTGACATGGCGAGATGCCCCAGAGTCCATAATCCAACCTGTTTGGTGGACAGCAGCTGCAAGAGAACGCGCAGGAATACCTGTGTTGGTTTGGGCAAAGCAAGTGATGTGATCCCCCGAGGTAAATGACGCCCCATGACTGCCGTCCGAACCCAGCTTCGTGCCGCATAACCTCGCGAGGAACTCCTTCTCAAGAGGGGTTAACTCAGCCAGGTGATTGTCTCCCCCTTCCTCCGCCAGATTAGCTTTGTGTCCTCCAGAATAATTTCCCCTTCTACCAATATAACCGTCTCTACCACCTCGACGTCCTCCGCGGCCCCGTCCACGATCACTCGACTGACTTTGTAGGGGTTTTGGACAAAATCTGATATAATGTCCTGAGTCACCACAGTTGTGGTAAACACCGGCCACAGAGCACTACTAAAATACCCCACTTTACCGACGGAAGTTTAGCGACGGACGGATTCCGTCGCTAATAGCGACCAATTTTCGACATCTTAGCGACGGAGTAGCGACAGACAACATAACATAATTTTTTCCAATTTTAAATGTAAAAATTTGTCGGGTTTCCGTCGCTAAGTCGACGAACGTTAGCGACGGATTCTTTTTCGTCACTTATTCGTCGCAAATGTTGGCGGCAAAATCTTTAAAACATTGGCGGGAACTTTAGCGACTAACTGGCGACGGATATATCCGTCGAAAAAAACCTTTTAATTGGCGACGGTTTAGCGACTAATTTATTCCGTCGCTATTCCGTCGCTAGGTTCTGTGCCGTAACTTAAATTGAACCGACGGGGGGGAATTTTTCATTCCCCCCAAAACTCTCTCTCTCTCGCGGCTCTCTCTCTCTCTCTACCAGGTATCTCTCTCTCTCTCTCTCTCTCTCTCTCTCTCTTTCTCTAATTTTGGGTTTTGGGGCCGGGGGGGGAGTGGGGGGGGGGGGTCGGCTTCGCGGGGGGTGGAGAGGGCGGGGGGGGTGGTGAATGGGGTCAGGGGGTCGGGGGGGGTGTGGGGAATGGGGGCAGGGGGTGGGGGGGGGGTGGGGAATGAGGGTCAGGGGGTTGGGGGGGTGGGGAATGGGGGCAGGGGGGTCGGGGGGTGGGGGGTGGAGAGGGCAGGGGGGTCGGGGGGGTGTTGAATGGGGGCAGGGGGGTCGGGGGGGGGGGTCGGGAATGGGGGCAGGGGGGTCGGGGGGCGGGGGGTGGGGGGTAGAGAGGGCAGGGGGGTCGGGGGTCCTGTGGGACACCTATTGGACATGACACCGACACTCCAGAATACGTTAAGACACGACATGTATTGAATACAATATGGTTACTCGAAAATACATTAAGACACCCAAAATTGGTGCCGAATCGTCGCAGTGTCCCCCTATTATGTCGTGTCGTATTTGTGTCCGTACAACGGTGTGCTTCTAGTAAGATATTCCAGGATAGGTATGGGTTATCTTGGACTTCTTTGATCTGGGTAGTTATTTGTTGAGTATGATGAGTTATTTATGTGTCATCTCTTCCATCATGGGTATGATCTTGTTCTTTATTTGGGTATTCTTTCATCATGTTTGAATAGATGGTGTACATGATGTCAAGTATGAAGGATTTGTAGTAAGTAGATTTTGTCATTCTTCAATGTGAGGTTGGTCTTGTTGAGAATAACTTAATAATTATTTGTTTTCCAATACCAAAAAAATCCGATACTTCGATCCGATACCGCCGATACTACCGATATCGCCGATACCAATACTAGAGTGCTTAGACTTATATTGCAAGGTAACTAGATACAAGTTATGATACAATGTAAATGCAAGTATACATGTTAGCTAGATAGCTTAGACTTATATTGCAATCTCCTATTCACACGAGTATTGATATCGCCGATGCCAATACTCGTAGGAATATATAGTCCGATACCGATTCCGATACCGATACTTTGAACCTTGATTTAAATACATGTTAGTATAGTGTCTTCACATATATGTTAAGAGTATATACATGATTAGCAAGGTAACTAGATACAAGTTATGATACAATGTAAATGCAAGTATACATGTTAGCTAGATAGCTTAGACTTATATTGCAATCTCCTATTCACACGAGTATTGATATCGCCGATACCAATACTCGTAGGAATAGTCCGATACCGATATACATTGTAGAGCTCTGTTTTGCTATTCTGGACATGTTGTGACCTGTGCTGTTCTAAATAGGAGCCAGACACACTCCTGAGACGGGGGAGTATGTATAGTGATGTGGATTCTTACTAACTTATCATGTGAACCCATTTATGGGCCCTTCATTGAACCTTCTCATGTGCAACTTTCAGTCCATTCACAGTTCCCTATATTGTACTCTACATCACCTAGTTCACTTATATCTAACATCCTAACCCTAATCCAAATTTATGAGTATCGGTATCGGGCTATTCTTATGTTTAGTTTGTCTTACGATACATATTTTCACATCCAAATTGAGGATGAGTCATTATTTTGTTGATCGTACATGGATGTACAAACGGCAACACGAGAGTAGAATTGGTGTGAGTGACGATTTTCAGGCAGGCGTGGAAGTATTTCTTAATTATGCAATGAGCAAAGCTCAGTACATGGACGGTAACAAAATTAAGTGTCCATGTGTTAAATGTCACAATAGACGTTACGAAGAAGTGGTGACTGTGAGAGATCATTTGACCCGTAAGGGTTTCGTACGTAATTACGGCCTGTGGTCATCGCAAGGTGAACTATATTCGGAAAGACAGGCTGCGGAAGCTGCTACTTATGCTTTTGATGATAATGCTGCAACGGATGTCATCGAAGACCACGGATGCTCTGTTGATTATGGAGATCTGCAGAACCTTGCACGAGATATGGTGTATGATGCGGCAGGGCCTAATTTTGATCCGGAGGATCCTAATCCCGAGGCGAAGGAGTTCTATGACATGTTTCAGGACGCAGATACTTCTCTATATCCTGGTTGTGAGACTCATTCCGCACTGTCAGTGACGATGCGGTTGTTGAACATAAAGTCTGATTTTAACTTGCCACAAGCTTGCTATAATCGGATCACAGAAGTAATCAAGGAGGTGTTACCGAAGGAATCAAAAGAGCTACCAAAAAACTTCTACAAGTCAAAGATGATGGTCCGACAACTGGGACTGGGGTACGAGAAGATAGATTG